>JAJMEO010000010.1:0-462852 GCA_030574215.1 Diddensiella santjacobensis
TAACCTTTTTAGAGATAACAGTCACAATTGAAATAAATTCTTCTATTAGCCTAATTTCCTAACTAAACCTTGTATGTGAAATCATTCTTGACGTCAAATTTAGAATTCAAGGGCAGATGTGCAGAAGAGTGGCCTACCAGAATCTCGTATTCACCAGCAGAGACCTTCCACTGATGAATCTCTTCATCAAAAAAGGCAGCACACTCCTTATCAAGCGTAATAGCGGTCTCCTTGGATTCGCCTGGTTGAATAATCAGTTTGGAAAACCCAGCAAGTTGCTTGATAGGGCGGTCAGGGGAGCTAGGAGCACCAACATAGAGCTGTACCACCTCAGCACCGACAATGTTTCCCGTATTGGCCACTTCAATGGTAACCTGAATTTTTCCATCTGGCTGCAACACGTTGTTAGAAACCGAAATTCTTTTGAACTGAAAGCTAGTGTATGATAGCCCGTGGCCGAAGGGAAACAAGGGGTCAGGCGCATCAGGACGGTCATGGTGTCTGTAGCCAATATTCACTCCCTCCTCATAAGTCACTTGCATAGCTTCCAAGTCGCCAGGAAAATTCTTTGTACTGGCAACATCCTCGATCGCCCTTGGGAATGTTACAGGAAGCCTTCCGGATGGATTGACCTTACCAAAAATAACATCCGCAATTGAATTGCCAGACTCTTGCCCGGCATACCATGCCTGTAGAATAGAGGTGACATTATCCACCCATGGCATCGACACTGGTGTGCCGGTAGTGTTGACAACAACGACATTTTTACTGACAGCACTTACCGCCTCCACTAGCCGGTTCTGTGTGCCATCTATAGGCAAGTCGAACGAAGCTTGATCCTTTGACTCTGTTTCCCATTCTTCCGTGTTTCCGACAAAGACAACCGCTACATCTGTATCCTTTGCAGCAGCTACTGCCTCAGCAATATAGTTCTTCTCTTGAGCTTCTTGAGTCAGGAAGCCAAGTCGTATGCTCAACTTTCCAATAACCATCTCAAGGCCCTCAGGAGCTTCTGAAGGTGCCGATGACTCGATGACAATATCATAACTCTTACCAGCCTCGAACTGGTATCGGAAGCCATCTTCTTTGACTGAACCGAAAATAGCACCCAGGGGGTCTTGTGACTGACCATTTTGTTCAAACACCACCTTATTGTCGATCTTGACGGTGGCCGGACCCATACTTGAGAAGCCAAAATAGTGGTTCCCGGTGGACAAGGCATTGATGGTTCCGCTGATCTTGACAGCAGTTGAGGGAGCTTGGTCCATTATGGTAGTAAACACGGCCTTTGGAATCGACCTCTTATACTCGTAGTCTACCGGGTGTTCAAACAACCTGTCTTGGAACAGTTCAATCTTGAAACCACTAGCTCTGGAAGCACCGTCATCATGGAACACGCCAGTTTCAAGATCCGGAAACACTCTGTGAAGCAATCCTCCTGAGGCGTATGTCATCTTGATACTGCTCTGGTTCTCCTTGAGCACGCTTTGGAATGCGTCCCATGGAGTTACCTTGTAGTGAGCATCGACAGAAGCAGATCCACCACCATGAGCAGCAGCTCGCTTAGCCATTCCAATCATCGCAATACTCTTCAACTTGGTTAGTTGCAAGGGTAGTAGGTTATCGTCATTCTTCAATAGTACAATACCTTCTGCTCCGGCCTTCCTGATAAGTTCACGATGCAAGGGGTTATTAATTTCCTGTTCAGCAGGAGTGTCGAAATGTGTGCCAAATTTGTCAGTCTTAACAAGAAGGTTCAGTACGTTGCGGACTCGATCGTCAACTGAGCTCTCAGTTGTGAGCCCAGCATCAATGGCTTTCTTAACTGCAGCAACAGTACGGTGTCTAGTGGGACCTGGCATCTCCAGATCCAGGCCAGCATTGATAGCCTTGTGCGTGGAGTGTGTTGCACCCCAGTCACTCATGGCCAATCCGTCCCACTTCCATTCCTTACGAAGTACCTGGTCCAGGAGAAAGTCATTCATATCACAATGCTGGCCGTTTAGAGAGCTCAAACTTGTCATGAGTGCCCACGGTTGGGCTTTCTTGATAGCTATCTCAAAGGGCTTTAAGTAGAGTTCACGCAGGACCTTTTCCTGAACGTTAACGTTCAGGGTCATTCTACCTGTTTCCTGCTCATTACAAGCAAAGTGCTTGATAGTGGCAGCTACACCGTTTTCCTGTAACCCAGTGATGTATTCTGCACTCATCTCACCGGTCAGAAGTGGATCTTCCGAAAAGGATTCAAAGTTCCTACCACCGAGTGGGGATCTATGCAAGCATACTGTGGGCCCCAGCCTTGAATGGTGTTAGTGTATCTGTCCAGAATAACTTGTATAGTAGACAACTTACAAGACGTATGCACCTTTGGATTGAGCCTCTTCTGCGAGAGCATTTCCAACCTGTCGAGCATAATCTTTGTTCCAAGTAGAAGCAAGAGAAACAGAAGCCGGAAAACATGCCGAAGTCGCTCCTTTTCTGAAATCCTCACCTCGGGCACCGTTAGGACCATCGGAAAGCTTCAAGGATGGGATACCAAGACGAGGAATATCTAATGTCTCCCAGAAGTTCTTTCCACATAATAAGCCGACTTTCTCCTCAAAAGTCAATTGCTCCAACAAATCATCAACTAAATTCGTAGTTACAGTCATGGTCAAAAAATATCTATCTGTTGCAAGTTCACTGTTCTCTACAGCATTCAAAGCTCCACCCCATCGCTTATATAGCTTAGCCGGACTCGCCTGCATATCAGGGATCCTGCAGCTTAATTGGGCATTTGTCCGAAGTTTGTCCGCCCCAATACCCCGCCAAACATCGAGGGGTTCGGACAACCAAAACATTGCAAAAGTTCCGTTCCGTTTGGAATAAATAGGCGGGATCTTCTTAAGTTCCCGTTCAAGATGTGTCATAAAATATCCCGTAACCTCTACTTCGGATTCAGCCATGATCATTGACCTCTCTACCAACGGGTCTTCAAACTCCTACAATCAGTTTTCAGATTCTTTGAAGCAGCATAGAAGAGCACATCAATGTAATATACTCAGGATCCCACACATGGCAACGCTCTTTCTGATATTGCAGGCTTGTACCATTCAGGCCCATTTTGATAAAGGTAATAGATTTGTGTGATTTTGTGATATCAAGGGGATTGCTCTATACGTACAAGTTGCTGAGGCGATGATTCTGACTTACAACGTATATCACGCATTATACCAATAGCTGAATAGTTGAACCCCAACCGTCTCGGATTTCGTATGAGAATGCGGTCATGATAACTTTGAGATTAGTCAACTACCATCGTGCAATCTATATATATATCAATGACCAAGTACTATAAGCATTCATTTGAAATATTCTAAGATCTCACAATAACGCCAATTAAGCTTAATACTGCAATAAAGCCAATTAAGCTTATAATAAATTCTAGCTTATAAAACAAGATCGATGCAGATATCTAAATGCCAGGAGAGTAACTGCCAATTATGGCGTAGTTTTCAGACTGGACAGGGGCAAGGGCCGCATGGGCCGCACGGACGCAGCGTTTTTCTTACCCATCGTCTGGGGGGGTGCAGTCCTAATAAATTTATTTGAGATACCCCAGAAACTTTTTGAGTTTTGATATATTATTGATCACAAACACGGCGGAGACGGGATGGCAGACTCATCGAGTCCTTTGAGGGCCATTGTGGATATTGGGTCCAATGGAATTCGGTTTAGTATTTCTACAGTTGAATCGAAGCAAGCTCGAATCTTCCCATGTTTGTTTCAAGATAGAGCAGCTATATCTTTATTTGATGCATTACATTCATCTGCAACAAATACTCCTTTACAGGGCTCTACCAGTGGTGATAGTGCAGGTCAAGGGGTTGTTTCGGCGGCGTTATCTGAAAAAAATGATATCTCCGATGTTTCAATTCGTGAAGTGATCAACGCTCTAGTGAGATTTAAAACAATATGTGCCGATTTCGGTGTTCCTGATAATAATGTCCGGGTCATTGCTACTGAAGCAACTCGTGAGGCACCGAATTCACTTGAGTTCCGTGGTGAAATTACAAAGGCCACCGGGTGGGACGTGCACTTATTAAGCAAAATGGAAGAAGGTAGAACTGGTGCTTATGGTGTGGCTTCCTCGTTCTATGAATTACAAGGCCTATTTATGGATCTGGGAGGCGGAAGCACCCAAATCTCTTGGATCGCCTGTCTGAATGGAAAGTTTGAAATGTCAAGTACCCCTGTTTCACTGCCATATGGCGCCGCAGCTACAACTAGAAGATTACAAAGAGAATCGAAGGACGCCATTTACGAAGAGATGGTGGCCCGTCTAACATCGGCAATCGATCAAATTGCTATTCCTGCCGAACTCGTCCGTAACGCCGAACGGACCGGCGGGTTCAAGCTATATGTATCCGGAGGAGGGTTTAGGGCCGTGGGACATCTGCTGCTAGCGAAGCATGGCCTAAATAGCTATCCCCTCCCCATCATAAACGGATTCTCTTGCCAAGGTGGAGATATAGCTGACTTGGTGGACTCGGGTCTTCTGAATGAGGCCAGCATAGATATAAATAAAAAGGCCTTCCGGATCTCGGAACGACGAGCATCCCAGCTTCCTGCAGTCGCCTTATTGGTCTCAGCCGCCTTGAAATCCTTTCCTCGTATAAGAAAGGTTCTTTTCTCTCAAGGTGGTGTACGAGAGGGCGCACTGTTTCACGATCTCCCTGCTGAAGTTCGGAGCCAGGATCCGCTGATCGTGGCAACCGCCCCCTATGCTCCAGTTCTGGCTCCCAGATATCTGGATGTTCTGCTGAGCGGTATTCCAGATAGTGCTCCAAAGGTGATTCGAGAGCGAATCGCTCAAGCGTTGGTGAACGTTGCGTTTGTGCATTCCTCATACCCCAAGGAACTTCAGCCGAACGCTGCACTCTCTATCGCATCTACTGGTATTATATCAGGATGTCATGGCCTATCTCATGAAGTTCGGTCACTTTTGGGTGTTGCACTGTGTCAACGATGGGGCGGTGAACTTCCAGACAAGACTTTCCGCGACTCGCTCATGTCTATCATCAGGCCAAAACAATTGGCTTGGTGGGCATGCTATCTTGGACAACTCATGCACGTCGTCGGGGGTGTTTATCCGGGGGGCAACGTCCGTGATAGTATAATGCGCATGGATGTCCGTGAGAGCTCTGCCACTGGGTTCACTCTGTGTTTGCATGCCGATAAAGAGAGCGTCAAGACGAGAGCAATCACTGTACGATCTAGAATCAACGGATTAGAAAAGAAATTGAAGAAGACCTCAAAGGAGTTCGGCAGCAAGAATAGCATGAAAGTGGCTGTCGTTGTTGTTTGGGAATGAATAATTATAGAGCTTTCTCGCACTAGTTGTAGGTAATAGTAATGATAACAGTAATAATAATAATATAATAGAGCTAGTCAACTGTGTAACCAGCTAGGTGGTGAAATCGTAATCTTTGAATAGATTTCTAATATTCATACAATCCTGTGTTTCCTCCTTCACACTTTGAACACATCGTTTCCAATCCTCTTGGCTAGGGACGCCAAGTGCTTTAGCAAGAACTCTGCGACAAACTTGCAGATCGAATCTTTTCCCTTTTATCAAAGCCACCAACGACCCTTTATCGTCTGGAAGATTTATTTTGAGGTATTCGGTGGTCCGACTCAAGTCGATTTCTTCTTCGGTGAGTTCAAGCCCCTCTATCGCAAGCGCGTCTCGAAACTTATCTGCAATTCCATCTGCATCCGCTGGGTCCATTGGCACCACTTGAGTGTGTATATGCACACCGGTTCGCCTGCTGATCTCGAAGCTGGCAAACGTCAGTCCCTTCTGCGAGAACATTTGGCTCAGCGCAATAAGAAACTTCTTCTGCTCCAATAGAACTGTCTGTCTCATCTCTGTTGGAATAGATGAGAATGTCGAGGCATGCGAAAGTGGAATTATTAGAAGATGCCCTGAGCCACCAAGCTTCGAATGAAGCAACTCATTCGAGAGCGGGCCCTTGGCCATTGCGAGGTAGTTTTCGCTTGCAACAGCCACGATCAGGTGCTTTTCAATCTTGGGGTTTGAGAGACAAAAGAAACAACTCGACGGTGCTACTGGTTCCCGGCGGCTCTTCTTGCCTTGTCTATGGTCGTCACCTACGAAGCCTTCAACTTGTCGTTTTCTCTCGAAAGGGTTTGGTGTCAAACCCTCCGGTATACTGTCGGCCGGTTTATATGGAGTTTTAATTGTGAAGGCGTAAACCCATTTAGGCTTACCTCCGAAGTTGGCTAGGTTGATGAACCGCGTAAATCGGCCTTCTGAATCGCAACTGTATGGTTCGCGCTCGTAAAAGGCATCTCCCAGCATGCTGCTCAGAAGGTATCTAGGTTTTAGTAATGTCACTTTCTGGGCAGTTGCTCTACTTGTATCTCCTTGATCTGTCCGAGGCAGGATTTTACTGCCATGCTCAATGTTCTGTGGCCATTCATGACCGAAAAGTATATCGACCGGTTGTATACTTTCCGGAATCTCTCCATTTTCGGACAAAGTGCCCAGCTTCAGTCCGCCGAGTGTATTAAGAAATGTACTAGGGCCCAGATAGATCAAGTTCTTGCACACTTCGCCGGTTTCTGCCTCAGACAAATGAACCTGCAATTTTTCAGCCAACGCCTCCTTTCCGGTCGAGAAATAAACGGGAATTGGAATATCAACATTGCCAGCTATAAGAATATCGATCTCACTTTCATCTGTGAAAACATCTCCTAACAGGATCAACATGTCGAAAGGACCATTTTTACTGGCATTTAGCACTCTGCATTTCTCAATGGCTTCAAGCACTTTTCCCTGTGGACTACCGAATACAAGTCTAATAAAACACTGAGCTTTTCAGATCTCCAGATCCAATTGCGCGGCTTTGACTTACACTTTAAATGACTTTTCGGTATCCATATCTTTTTTTACTGATGTTAAAGGACTCCGATCGTCAAACTTTGGCGGAGAATAATGCATACAGCTTGAAAGGGCAGATGATTATTGAACTAATAGGTAGCAAATATATTTATACTATAGTTGGCTAGTTACTAATCTCTAGGGATTTTGTCCAAGCGGGCCCCTACTGAGAGATTTTTATTCATTCTGTTGACGGTTAGAGCTGCAATTAAGGCTGCCCCGACTCCGCTTCCGTCCTCGGCAGGCACGATCTTGACAGGATAGTCCTTGGGATTGGCGATATCCCACTCGAAGATCTCCTTTAATGCCTGTGCTCCTCGTTCTTTGAAGAAAGGGTATTTGTTAAACACCGAGCCATCGGCACCCGCATGGCATTCCGTCATGCCCGTCTTTTTGCAGATAGCTGCAACACCACAGGCAGACAAACGAGCAGAACGGGTTCCAATAAGCTCCGCCAACCTACGGATAAGCTTTCGCTCCGGCTCAGTAGTGGGGATGTTAAGCACCTCGATAAACAGCAATTCCACCTCCGTCAAGTTCTCCCATGGATCCTCCTCGATCTTCGATAAGAACGAGGTATCAAGCTTATAGGGAGTCCTCAATTCTCCCACCTCCTTTCGTTCAAACATGTATCCAGCATCGTGTAGATCCACGAGAACACGACGTAAAACCTCGCCAAGGTATAAACCAGCAATCATCTTCTCAAATGCTTGTTGATTGGGTCTAGGAGACTCTTTATCAATGGCAATGTCAAACGCAGTCCGGGGCAGCACTGTATGTTCGTTATCGAAAGCACCCCATTCACAATTGATGGCCATTGGAGTATCAGGATGGATATCGTCCGGAACTAGACCCTCCAACTTCGGAATGTTCTTCACAACATCGAAATACGCAGCATTACAGCCAGTACCGAAAATACATCCCATCTTGGTTCTCGGGTCCGTGTAGTTGGAAGCCACCATTGTTCCCGTGGTATCATTGATCAATGCAGTGACTTTGATGGGCACTTGTTTCTTTTCGAGGGCGGCGGCAAGCATTGGTTGCACATCATGGCCCTCAACACCATCAATGTCGAATCCCTTGGTCCATCTTTGCAGAATCCCATGATTGATTGCATATTGAGTACAAGGATAAGAAAACGTGAAACCAAGATTCACATCCTGAAGTTCCTCATCAGGGTGGTGAGAAGCCAAAAACTTGCCCAAGCATTCGGCAATATAATCCCACAACACCTCTGAGGGGCCGGACTTTAATGTCTCGGGCATGTGGTACTTTGACTGAGTCACGTCGAAACTCCTATTACCATCCAAAGTGATCTCAGCTACACGGAGATTGGTACCTCCCATATCCAATGCAAGGAATGATCCCTGTTCTTTCCCGGTGGGCCAATCCATTACCCAAGTTACATTCATGGGCTATGTTATTTAATTAGAGATTCATATGCCCATATCAAAACATCAGATATCTTACAATTGATCCCCCTTGCTTGGAAAGACCTATCATTTGTTAAAATCACAACACTTTGATAGTTATAAGTTCATCAACATTACCTTTATCAAGCTCTTTAACAAAATGATCAGTGATTTGTTTCAACTTCTTTGTATCAACCGTGAATAATTGTTCCAACTGCTTGATTTGTTCCAATAAATCCCGAGGCACATCTGCCATCGATCCCTGACCAGTTAATAATCGTTCCACAATAATTAACATGTGAACAATGCCAACCATACGGATGGCAATTGCCAAATACAAACCATTGAATACTATACCTTACGGGAAGGAGGCTTTCTTGGTCCTAGATTCACCATGATTCGGATATAATAAACAGCAACCTGACAAGGACTATTGACTCAACTGTAAAAGTAACGGTTCAAATCTAAACACAATTCAAAAAACAACGGATTCTTCAACCCAATGCCGAAATTTCTCTTGAACCGTAATAGCAATTGAGTTTGGTAACGGAAATTGCGGAATAAATCACAATCAAAAACCTTATGGTCAGTTATATAGTGCAGGATGCGCGGCTTAAAAGGGCCGATCCGCTCCACATTCGATCGCAACCCTTATCCCATGCCCGCGTATATTGTGGGCTGAAACCCTTACCCCCGTTGTTTCTGCGTATATTGTGGACTGGGTAATTAGTGGCGATCGAATGAAGTTTCCATCAACATTCACTACGCTGTTAGTAATTTAGGGTTGGATAGATATAATATTATAGGAAGATATGGGAGACGTGACGAATAATTCCGGTACTGGAAGTGCGATTGAGCGGATTCCGGACTTTGAACTTGCAGATCATATCTTCAATCTTACTTCGCGAACACAAAGTCAAAGCCATGAGGATAGTCTTAGTGCATTGACAACGGCTATTAAAGAAAACAAGCTGGCGCCACTGTATTATTATCTGCATGTTGAAGGATTGACATCTATACCATGGGATGAGGCTCTTTATGAAAGTTTAAAGGCTGAAAATGATGCCGTCATCAAGGATTTGGAGGAGAAAATCAAGAAGGCCGAGGATCAAGAAGAGGAACTCGCAATTGTAGAGGGATGGATCAAACTTGGTGAATATTATGCTGAGATCGGTGCTAAGGAAAAGGCCATTAGTACTCTTAGAAAGGCCTTTGAATTAACTGCCAGTTCGGGGGTCAAAATCGATATATCCCTGACGATTGTTCGGATTGGATTCTTTTATGACGATAAGCCCTTCATTGGACGGGAGTTGGAAGCTGTCAAATTACTCATTGATAGAGGTGGTGATTGGGAAAGACGTAATCGTTTCAAGACTTATAACGGCCTCTATCTATTATCAACCCGTAAATTTGATGAAGCAGCCGAGCTGTTGATTGACAGCTTATCAACCTTCACCTCGACTGAAATCTCTACCTATGAGTCAATTGTCAGATACGCGGTTCTTGCCGGAGCAATCAGCCTGGACCGTGTGGATCTGAAACGCAAGGTCATTGATTCGCCAGAGGTTTTGTCCTTACTACCAACCACTCCAAGCCTTGAACCCGTCACTATCCTTACAAACTCATTACATACTTGTGAATATGGAACATACTTCAAGGCCCTTGCCCAGGTTGAAGAGGAGTGCTTGAAGACTTCAAGGTACATGGCGGCTCATTCATCCTATTATGTTCGAGAAATGAGACGGAAAGCCTATGCTCAGCTACTAGAATCCTACAAGACGCTTAGTATGAAGAGCATGGCCGATGCTTTCGGAGTCAGCGTGGCTTTTTTGGATGCCGACCTATCCAAGTTTGTGCCTCAAAAGAAACTCAACTGTGTCATTGACCGTGTCAATGGCATTATAGTTACCAACCGACCCGATAACAAAAACGCTCAATACCAACAATTGGTCAAGCAAGGAGATGCGCTTCTCACAAAACTGCAGAAATACGGCGCTGCAGTCCGTCTCAGTGGAGCTGAGAGAGTGGCTTAACTGTTATGTTCATGTAGATTGCCGTAGAAAAATCATTTCATCAATCTCGTTGAATTTGCCATTCTAGCTGTTTGAAAGAACTGCTTTCTAGAGGGAATTGAGAGATATACATTCTAGCTATATTTTCTGGCGGAGGTTGAAAGGCATATTTCTAGCGGGAATTTTATAGCGGGTGAGTTGGACGCTAGCTGAGGTTGAGAGTTATATTTACTAGCGAAAGTCGAAAGAGATATTTCTGGAGGAATTTGGAAGCTATACCTTTCTAGAGGGAGTTGAAAGGTATATTTCTAGTGGAAGTTGAGATGTTTATTATTCTAGCGGAAGTAGAAAGTAATTCTGTAATGATGTTCGGACTGACTCCGACATTCGGTCTCGACCTCTCGTTTCGCTTAAGTTGAAACCGGCTGGATATAATGATATTGTCTAGGACATCAGTCAATGGTCTAATTAGGGCGCCGGTGTTATTCAGACGCTCATTTTTAACATCGAGTTTGTCGGATGAGCCGTTAAAGGTTCAATTGAAACGAGTTGTCAGGTAAGTTTTTCAATGATCGGAGAGAGCCCCTCTTATAAGTCCAACGGTTGTCTAACAGTCCGGCCATTGCTCCAGCTACCCACCGGATATAATGTTCAAAGCAGTCACAGATGTCAATTCGTATTGTAAGTTTGTTCCATACTGCTTGGACTCCAAAATCACCCATATCGACACTGTCACTGGCCATCCTGCTACTGCATCTCTCAAAGTTGGCTGGAAACAGTTTGAAGAGACTTTTGAAAGCCATCTATCCATTACCAGCAACACAGTCACGGTAAGCTCTTACTATATTTTTTTGCTTGGAATCAATCGGGGGAGGGCTAACTGGGCCTTAGGCCGAAGCAATCAATAGCCATTTATTCCAGGTCTTAAAGACGACCTGGAATATCCTGCCTGTCAACGGCCGACCAGATAAATGCTTGGTGGACTACTCACTCAATTACCTATTCATTAGCCCTATCTACAACGCTGTATCACGCAGCTTCGGGCCCTCAGTAACGTCAATCATGGTCAACGCCTTTGAAGAACGAGCCAAAGTGCTGCTACAAGAATCTAACAACTCCTCCTGATGCGTTCTTCGCTCCAGAATCCCGTATCAACCCTGTATATTATCAATAGACTTATAGACTGAATCCGTTTTTTCAGCCGCATCCTACGCGGTCCCAGCCTCGTTTCCTGAGGCTTGCTGGGCCGCTGCGCTGAGTTGATTGGGATGTTTAGCAGCTGTTTCTTCCCCTCAATAGATAAACCCCGTGGCTTGGTTAGAATCCGGGACTTGCAGTTGTAAATTAGGAGATTTATTACGTGGGAGTGAATATAGCTTCAGGAATGTCTCTTTTTGGCGATGATGCATCTGGATCCAATCCTGGGTTGGCGAGAAGAGGAACAGACGAAGACCCATGGTCGTTGCCTCCGCCTAAGGCGGCGGCTGCCAATCGAATTGCCAATATTCTGGCAGGGGTTCCTGTTCCTACTATATATACTTCTTCATTCCATTCTGTATCTTCCAGTAAAGGTACAGCATCGATTGACTCGTTAAGGTCGTTGTTGGGCAATGCTTACCTAAGTAACGACCAGCAACATCGCATATTGGCACTGGTCAATCCTGGAGGTTCTGTGTCCCAACTTACGCAAAACCATTGGAATGTGGCATTGGCATTGGTCGGTCTTGCCCAAAAAGGTCAAGATGACCTGGATCTGGATTCAGTCGATTTCAACCGCCAAAGTCTACCGGATGTGACTTTGGAAGGAACAGCCGCTAGTTCGATATCTGCTGAGACGTCTGCAGATGCGCTGAGATCAGCCACTGTGTCCCCTGGGGGTTCATTGACCAGTACCTCAGCTATAGGCCCCTCGTCCGCCCATATTAGCGTGCCGGAAGAAATCTGGGACTATAAAGCATCTGATGCTAATAATTATGACCCCGTATCGAAGGATACCATCTCAATTAAACTTGTGCCCGAAAAAGAAGGCGTGTTCATGTTTCGACATGTCGTCTACGTGCTGGAAGGCACTCTACCCTCAGGCGGGCCGGTGGCTTCGGCCGCAAAGGCATTCAAGGTCGTCCGGCGCTACAGTGATTTCTTATGGTACGGCCAACTTACTCTTAAATGTCTCGTGGTGCACACTTTTCTAACGGTCACTAGGTTATTGGAATGCCTGGTTAAAAAGTACCCGTTCAGGCTGCTGCCTGTTATGCGTAAGTGTTGATGAAAGTTTTCTGATTTGATCCGCTCGTATATTAACTACTTTCTGGTAGCACCGAAACGACTAGCTGGTATGTGACCTCAGGATACAATTGCATCTGTGTTGTTGATGCTCTAACACACATTAGTAGATGGCCGGTATTTGTCGTCAGATGGGTATTTTCTGGAGCGTCGGCGACGAGGGCTCTCCAGATTTGTAAATCAATTGGTGAAACACCCTCTGCTGCGGCAGGAAAAGTTTGTTGTAATGTTTCTGACAGTTGACACTGAGCTCTCTGTGTGGAGAAAACAGGCCTCAATACAGATCGAAGAGGAGTTTGCCAATCGGGTCATCTCACCTGCCTTCGTCGCCAAATGGAAGGAGGAGCAGGTCATGACCAGGTGGCGTGCCATGAATCATGGAGTTGAAGAATCATTGGAGGCGCTCACTCAGCTTTGTCAGCTGGTCGACCGAATTTCGAAGCGGCAGAATGCCATGGCTGCAGACTTGTCCAAGCTGTCAGCTGCGATAGGGTCAGTTTTTCTCGAAGTTTCGTGCTCTGTGAGGCCGTTCTAATTCCCTAGGTCTTTGGATGGCTCTCTACCATCAGTATATGAAAATGGAAATGGAGATTTGCCATCTATCAGTGCTGGGCTCAGGTCTGCTTTCAAATATACGACGGCAGCGAATGAGCTGCATGGCGACGAGAGTCTTGCCCTGGATGTGGGGCTCCTAGAGGACTTGAAACAATACAGAGACCAGCTTCTTAGCATCAAGGTACACAAATTCATTATATATCTTGGGGAAGTCAGAGAAGACTAACAGTGACTAGGAGCTTTTTATGAGATACGAGAGGTTTGGCGGAAACAACATTCCGCAGCTCGAAAGGCGGATAGAAGCAAACAGCCAAAAACTTGCAGTTGCGTCCTCTCGACCCGAGTCCAAGGAGACAGAACTGACGTCGTTAAGAAACGCCATTGCAAAGGATAAAAAGTCGATAGAACAACAGACCAACCGGTCCTGGCTTCTCAAAGAGTGTATTACAGAAGAGCTTGCTCTAAGCATGAAAACACAATACCAAATATCAAAGTAAGTGTCTGTTGTTCCTCTTACTCATCCTGGGGACTAACTGTATAGGTTTCTTCGTGAATGGTCTCTCGACAATGTCAAGTATTCCGAGTTGCATGCCGACAACTGGTCTGCTTTGAACAACGATGTTTGTGAGCTCCCTCTGTCATCATAGACCTCCAATGCATGATGTTTTGTAATTGCTCTAAGCAATTTTTTTGCTTGAGCTTAAGAACCCGGCGCCTCTTACTGTGCATATATATTCGTTGCTGTTTTCGTCGTTTTCCTTCAAGACAACCTCAAGGTTGAAAAGTTTCTTAATATAACGCAACAATCTCGTCAGTTTTTCGTCAATGGCTGATTTTCCAATGACAATACGTCCCACGTCTTCCTGGCCTAGCGCCATCAATACCACAGCCATTGATAGCTGGTTTCTTCCCACCGTGCCTCCGATCTGGATTTCCTCCAGCAGCTTGTATGCCACCTCTTTTCCAAGGTCCTCCGGCACACCGCCGGCCTCACCCACGCCCTCGGCTGAAATGCACCATCCGCTCTTCGTCTCTGCCACTATTGTGACGCCGAAACCAGCACTTTTGCCAGACTCGTCGCCGCGCGTAACGTCCGAATATATGAAGGTCTCCACAGCTGTTGGTTTGAGTGTCTCTCTTGCCGACTCGATCATTCGATTCACACTGGCAGGGTTGACTCTGGTTGAATATGCTACGCCTCTAATTTTGACTATAGGCGGAGAGGACACCGCATGCAAGGTCTTGGGGGTTAGAACAAGGTGAGGCATATGTAGGACGGCTTCACCCCCTCCTAACGGTTCGGATCCACGCTTGATGACTCGCAGTTCCTGTCGTTCGATGCCGAACTTTTGTAGAACAGGAAACAGAGCTGTTCGGATCGTGTCTACACCCACGTCCTTGGTCGAGCTTGTGATTCCTCGGAACGTGACGGTGAGCGGCTTCTTTCCGAATGGAGCGATCAGAAGCAAAGGTTCTATGAAATAGCCCATTCCTCTGCTGAGAGGACAACTATGAGTATGGGAACCACCGATCACAATACCTGGTCTATATACCACCGTCGTACCGGTATAAGAGATTTCAATGGTACTTCCGTTTGTTATAGCCTCCAGAAGTCGTAGAAACGAAACCTCATAATCCCTTAAACCTGGCTCTACATCGTCTGATCTGATGCCGCTGATCTTGACCGGCTTTCCACATAACGTCGCAAGTGTAAGCTTAAGTCGAAAATCTTCCGACCCACTGAAAACAGTCGTCTCAGATACACTCATGTCGATTATTTTTCAGCTGTTCAAAGAATCTTTTCAGCCGCTGGAAACTTTTTCTTCTCTTTTGGGATGACCAGGGAAAGGGTAGCAGGTGGAGCCATCAACCACAAAACCAGAAGGATTGCGTCGCGTCATCATCATCATCATCATTGAACGGGGGGCTTGGATATAATTGTAAACACGAGCGGGTGGATTTTGGGCAAGCTCAAAGTGTATAAGTAATGTCCTCGGCTCATACGCCGTCGGGTGCGAGTTCAAAACGGCCTTCTCCTCCTGTAGGTGGGCCTGCGGCCAAACGGGCGAAAGCCAACAATAATAGCAACAACGACGAAGTTGTGAATCAAGGTCCTGGTGCGCCGAATCAGGCGTCTTCGGTGGACCCGGACCAGCTTTCCGATGCATTATTGTCAGCAGGTGTAGACTTAAAAGAAGAGGAGAATTTTCTTTCCTCGACCCTTCCTGTCGAAAGTCACCGATTGGATGGAACAAATAGAGTGACCAGTGGTGCTCATTATGCCCATGGCGCCCCTTTGGTCCAGGCTTCGTTTCTCGATAGTCGGAATCTACAAAATACCGTTCGAAAAGCATCCTCTGAAATGGGCATTCGATATGTGTTTGACAAAGATAGTGAAATCATGTCTTTGATATCTGCATCTTGTGAAGAATGGCTAAGTGACATAGTCACCAGTGCAGTTGTGTTGTCGCGTCACAGGCGTAGTTCACGCAATGACGTTCATAGCGGGATCTCAAAGGCATTGCGGAATATCGCCATAAAAGATAAAGAAACCGAGGATAGAAGAGCACTAGAAAAAACCGCCCTCGGCCTAGATACAGTCCCGGCAGCAGATAGTAAAAAGCTGGGCTCGGAAGAAACAAACCATCGTGCTGCCAACGCTACTGCTCTAATGATGACCTCCGGCAGAAAGAAATATAGTTGGCTGAGTGGTAGCGGCGACTCTCCCGCCGGCGCAGGCCGACCTGGCCCTTTGGGGTCAGGCGCCCGTACAGAGCCCAGTATAAGATACCGCGAGGCAAGAGAAGAACCTGGTGTGGTTCTAAGAGACCTATTGGCAGCTCTGGAGGAAAGAAGACAAGGTGTCGACAAAGCATTAGTCAAAGGATACTCCAGACTAAGAAGTTAATGTTCTACTATCATTTCGAATTGTGTAATAGCTATGTATGAGTTAAGTCATGTACCTTTAACTCGGAATTTATCTAAAATTCTAAATTATATTAGTCCTCCATTCATAATAGGCTTTAATAACTCATTATAACTGCTTAAAGACTCTAAGCAATATATTTAAAAAAAAACTTCAACTTCTAAAAACCGGTCTAAAGACTTTTTAAAAGTTTTAAGCACTAAATCGTCTTTAACTTTCAAGTCTTATAGCGCCGCTAAATTAATAATTAAACATGCACAAATTTCAGATCGATCGTAGATTCAAAGAACAGCTCAATTTTAGGCTCATACTTGCTTCACGTTCGAGACCTCAAAATGATGAAATCCGGTCACCTATGAAGAGGTCTAAGCTTAGCTAGTTCAACCTTATCCCAAAGTTCAACCAAACGAAATGGATCCAACACTATCACTCGTTCTGTGGTCATCCATTCTTGCCATCTGGAGGCCAAGGGTTGTATCCGCGGTAATTCTAACGGCGGGGCCTCTTCTGCTAATTGCGGTGGAAGCTGTGCACCTTGGGTGACCAAAAATCGAAGGCTTTCCATAATGGAATGCTCACTCTTAGTTCTCGGATGATCTCAGCACTCAGAGATCCCCTTTTGTTAAGGGAAAAGTCGCTCGAAGTTATCTCAACAGACTGGTGACTCTTCCAAAGAAGATCTATCACATTCATCTTCTGGCCATGTTCATCTTTATAGAGAGCTGTTTCAAGCTTATAGTTGTCGGGAACACGAACTTCACCAAAGTCCCCAAATGTCATCTCAGCATATGCGTGCAGACACGCGACGCTTTCTGTGTATACAACGGATAGTGTGGCACGTTCACAGCGCTTTCCACTTTATACATTTCTTTGCTGCTGCCCTCTCGCGGATCATCATTGTACACCCGTTCACGGTCGGCAACCTCTGCAGCCGCATTCAGTAGGACTTGACCATTTCTGACAGAATGGTTGAGGAGATAGATAAAAGCGATTTTGAGTTGGGTGAGCTTCGCCCTTAGCCGGCGATTGGTTCGAGAGAGTTTCGCTTGCTCCTTCACCGTTTCATCAATGAGATCACAGATCTGGTCAAAGTTCAGTGCCGTATAAACGGTAAGACGCATAGGCTTCCAGATCTCATATATCTTTAGCGCGATAACAGCACCCACATAATTTTCGGTCATATTATACCAGAAGCTGGCCCTGGACCTGAGACTTGGTCGAAACTGGAAATATCCAGTTTCGACCATAATTGATGGGTACGACTTGCTACCACCTTCTGCTTCAATGTTATCTCTCGAGATGGGAATAGCACAGTCGTCGGATCACCGGCTTTGCCAGAGTGATTTCCTAGACGGGATGATTTGTATTTTGTGCTCCCGCGCAAGGCGAAGTCCTTCGCAGGGCCCGGGCCTTCAAATGCGGCTGCAATCAGTTGCTCACGCAGAATCTCGACTAATTCGATCGTGCCCACTTCATGTGCATCGCTAGGCCTGACCAAGGTAAAAATACCCTCCTTCAGGTCGTATTTCCGCCTGCCCTTGATTGAGACATCGCTGAGAAACTTTTCCAAAGCTTCATGGGGGTAGTGAACACTCGTCACTATAAGTTTGAGATCGCAACTGGACTGAGACTGATTCAAGAACAATTCCACCCCTGCTTTAAATTTGAGCTTTAAGGACCGATTCAAAGGAGTCGGAGAGTACTTGATTTTTAACAGGCCATTTTCAAATTGCAGTTCGAGAGATGAGCTAGTGTATGATGCAGACATTGCGAAAAATAAGATGCAGGGGATACCTCAAAATGTGATGAGTAAGGTTTAAGGTATGTCGTTCCTGATTTGCGGGGGATCGTCATGCAGCTCACCTGCGTTGCAGAATTGAAGTAGTTTAGTACAATGTAATCATAAAATTTTCAATCAATCAATCGGTTGAGAACACTCAATGAAGTACAGCGTAGCAGTAAGTTAGAGATTACGTTGGTCGTATATCGATATAATAGTGCATATAATAGATGTAAGGTGTATTGAGATTGAATGATAATAAATTATAAAGTAAATAATTGTGGCAAATAGAACAGTGCAACTCTGAGAAGACAGAGATTTTCCGTGACGAAAATTTAAAGATCTGTCAGATTCTGTCAATTTCTGAGACTATTCAAAAGTTCAGAACCATATCACAGTGGCACTGTCATAATCCATTATGTCATTAAGCAGCCGTTTCATACTTTTATAGTCAACTTCAACCCCAATGTCACGTGAATTGTTGACTATCCTCAACCATCGTTTGAGCTTCCCCAATTCTCGACTCATCATTATTATTTGGCTTCGTCTTCTAGCGCATCAGCACAATCACACTTATATCAGAAGACTCATAGATTGGTCATTCCTGACTCTCAATTGTAATTCTCGATCTTGATTTTCATCTCAAAACCCATAACCAAATCTTCATTATATCATTTATATGATCCATCTTCATTCCTCTCTCGACTTCATGATCATGGCTGCTTCAACATCCCTGTCTTTGCATCTTTGTTGAAACCTGTCTGAAAACACATGACTTGATTACACAATTTACATAAGCTATTAGACGTGCCTGCAGCTGCCTTCAAGTTCAGAAATGCAGCAAAAACTGCTACGAAATCGTTGCTGGATCTAATTTCCCCGGACCCAGTGTTCGATATTTTACAATACTTTTTATTGGCATATACAAATTAATACAATGCCAAAACTTTTAGTGTGCACGTGATTTAATTACATAAGTTATTACGTGGCTAGATGTGTCAGCAGACTGACAGCTGTGACTCAGCACTTAGAATTGCAGATCGCCCAGAAAGTTTGCAGAAACCGAGTTAAGAGTGCTAAGTAACAGTCATTGTCTCTTACTCTTTTTTGGACAATTTGCCACGTTATGCCAGCAATGAGTCAATGACAGCAGTGAAATATTGCCAAAACTGAATGCTAATAATTCACAACCGGTACCACTGCTAATCTTAATTATAATTCAATTATTTGATAATTTCATTTCGGGCACTGCTTTCAGCCCTTCAATGAATCAATTTTTTGCCTTAAAAATCGGCAACTAGCGTTCAGTAAAACAGATTGTAAATAGGCTAGCCGCTAGCTAACTATAATAAATTCAAGTTCAGTAAAATTATTAAAATACTAATATTACAGAATAAGTCAAACTACAAGTTACCAGTTAGGAGGTACCGGACTAGGTATAAGACTAGCAGCTGCTGCGTGAATTTCATGATCTCTTTATTATTAAGGGATGAACTACTGAGTCTGCTAGTTAGTGGTACGGGCGGGCCCATAGAAATTGTCTGCTTTCGCCTGTGACGGTCGAGGGGCTGGAGGGAGCATCTTTACCCTAAAAATGAGCTTG
This sequence comes from Diddensiella santjacobensis, assembly GCA_030574215.1. NCBI lineage: Eukaryota > Fungi > Ascomycota > Dipodascomycetes > Dipodascales > Trichomonascaceae > Diddensiella > Diddensiella santjacobensis. Next base: position 19,518 of record JAJMEO010000010.1, read on the forward strand.
AACTGCAATATCCCGCCTTCTCGATTCATATTCTCCACGAGCGTCATGTGAGGCACAGTTTGTTTAGCAGAAGCATTAACCTCCTCCTCTTCGTCCCATGTCATTTCCTCAGTCTCTGAAGTGAGCGCAGCTAAGGCAGATAAATCACGCTCTTCATCTTCAGAAGCTATAGTCTCGCCTTCGTCAGCGGCCGAATAAGAGCCCTCCATAAACAGTTCATCAGCTGCATCATTCAAAGCAGGCAGACAATCGCGGTTGAATATTCTAGCGGCGCGGGTGTCAACCTCGACACTTTTTCTTCCGCTCAGAGTGATTGCATTCCTTACCTTTGCCATAGTCTCGACAGTTTCGAGACTCAATCTGTTCCTGCGTGGGGAATGAATCCAGCCTAATATAGAGAATAGCCGTTCCGTATCAGCCGAGTTTGGAGCAACAGAAAGCAGCTTGATGGCTAGCTTCGATAGACCCGGTGCTTCGCCCATACAAGCATGCCAGCGCATTTCAGGAGCGCCCTCAATCTCTGCAGGCAAATTCCCCGGAGAAAAAACATGCTGAGCGGTCGTATACAGTATGGCGGAATTCTTAACCTTCTCTCCTCGCTCACAGGGCTCCGCAAGGACTTGGTAATAGATTTCATCGATCAGGCGGGCTATCGTGCTACGGTAAACGTGTGTGTGTTCTTCAACCCACCGAACCCCGTACCTGAAATCCAATGCCGTGGCAACCACGAGCAGTTTCAGATCCCATTTCTTTGCACGTTTCTCTAGCATTGCCTGGTATTTCTCGAATTTATCAAATCTCAGTAGGTCAGGCCTGTTGTACATCGCTTCAACACACGGCAGTATATCCGAAAGTCGAGCATTGCTAGATTGCATCTTATCTAAAACGACGGATGAGGAATGCAGGAACGCCCTAACCTGTGTCAGAGACATCCAAAATTCTGTATTTTTAGCGTATTTGTGCAACTTCACGATCTCATCTCGCTTCTTTTTAGCCATTGTTTTTTCAAGGATAGCTGCGAAGCCGTGCCTTACAGCCTCTTGGTTATTAAGAAGAGATTTCACAGCATCATATGCAGTATTCCAGCGTGTTGTGCACATAGGCACAAGACTCTGGGATTGCGAATCGTGCTCTGAATTGAATCTCTTTAAGCTGTCCAAACATGCAGGCGACGCGCGATACATCTTTATGATCTCGCAACACTTCTCCACGCTTTTTCTGAGTTGTGGAAAGCATTTCATATAGTCCAAGGTCATGAGATTTACTTGATGGGCAAAGCAGGGAAGAAATAAAATGTGCTTGAAACGATGGTCAGTCTGGAGGTCGCGCTTAGCTTTCACATAATTCGGAGCAGAATCAGTTACAACAGCAGACAATCTCTTATAGAGATCATCCTTCAAGAGCATGCGTGTCAAATAGCTTGCGATGTTATCTGAGGTCTGCTTAACCGCGCTAACATCAGTGAGCTTCCATATAATAGGCTCCCGCTTGTCAGTCAACAAAACACAGCCACTAACAAGCTGATTCGCAACATTAGTCCAGCCATCAACAGAACATGTCAGGTAGTTGCTTTCTTTGACCTTCTCAAGCAAAACGTTCTCTGCTGTTTCCAGTGACAAGGGCAGATATCTGGACGAGATTGCAAATGGGCCAGGGATTATCCCAGCGACATATCTAGCATACTCAGGTTTAGGACACTGAGTCGCAAACCTAATGAGATCTCTGAATTCCTCCGCTCCTGCAAGGGAAATTGGCAGCCCCCGTCCCGATATTAGACGGGCAATCCGTAGTCCTATTTCATCTTGAAATTCGCGTTCTGTTAGAGGCATCTCCCTTTCAATTCGTTGCTGTATCAGTCTTGATGGCTCAGGTAAAACTACTTCAGGCTCATCATTAGCCTGACTGTTCCTATAGGACGGGCATGTTTCCAGGTGGATACTGACATCCTTAGTGCGACGTCTCATAACTTTAGTCCCGCAGTGCAGGCATCTGCAACGTTTCTCCTGATTCTTGAGTCCATATGTCCCGAGTTCACTGGTGTGCAATTTCAAAAACTTCACAGACTTTGCACTTGCTTCCATTTTAGTTCTTAGTAGAAGCGAGAAAATGGTTGATGAGAATAGAGAAATCTCTCGATTTAAATAGCGCGTCCGTCGTGCGCGTGTGCGCGAAACCCCCTTCCTACGCTTTATGCGCATATTATTCAATGCTCAAATAGGATCAATTCTGAGGTCTGACGAGTACGGTTAGCCTAGGCCCAGCGACTGAGTCTCAGCGAGGGGTAAGTGGGGCTGACTTCCGGGGTTGAACAGTTGGAACTTGGAGGCGGCATATACCCTCAGTAAATTACAGTCTGCATAAGTAATTATGAACATGGATTGGCATTTGCGATGATTTGCCATTGCCAATAGAGTTTTATTGGCATGTATGCCAATTGCCAAAGCGGAGTCCGCTGTATTGGAAAATATCGAACACTGCCCGGACCCCGGCATTGCGAAATACCAAGATAAAAGATTGCAGCAGAAAATTAAGCTGCACAATAATTTCATTTTGAAAATTTCTGAGAATTTCACTGATCGTCGGAAAACTGCCAAATATGGGCATGCAACCTAACCCTAACAATTGTCATGGCAACGATATTTATCATAAAGCCCTAACCCTGCCGGTATCTGTTGTCGCGGCAACGAGAGTGTATTACGTAAGTAGAGTATTTAGATGCTCACCGACAAATGTAAACAACAGGAGCATTTCGAGTACGCGTAGGGAGCTTAAGAATTATGAGTGATTTCAACTTAGCAGAGTTGGTGGCGGCTCTTTCGGACAATCCTCTTAGTTTGACTGAGGGCAGTGATATTGAGGATTATGAGGTTGTATTGAATGATCTGATTGATGATTGTGCCGTGTCTGCAGAATCGATTTCGAACACCGATAACTTTGAGACGGCCAAAGCATTAATAAAGTAAGGGGATGGATAGCGTTTTTATTGGCATGTGGTTATATCTGACTAAGAAATTGAATAGTGAATTCCCGTTATTGAGTAATGGTAGCAGGGACAAACTGCTGGATCTGATTCTTACCGGGTTCCAGAGTGTGGGATCTGTACTTAAGGCTAATATAACGGCAAACGATGTCGCGTTGATTGATTTTTCCCGAAGATTGCTGGAACAATATGGATTTTTACTGCATTGGCTGTTAATTAATATTGAAAAAGAAAGCTTACGAAAAGCCCAGAGTGTGGTTGCAACCGGACGTGGAGCACGAAATAAAGCTCCAGATGGATCGGCCGCCAGTCTTCAACAAGTTCTGATTGCATGCGATGCTATATGCAAGGTACTGAGTTTGAACGTCTCGTCTGTATTTATGACCAGCTCGGAAAGAGATCTTTTCATTAGCTTGTTTCTAAAACCGTCTTACCTACTTCTGGAGAGCGAACTTGTAGTTAAGAACGCCGGAATTCGAGACAGGATCTTCAAAATCATCTGTCTAGCAGTGAAACAGTACCAGCAACAGGCTGGTGTCCAAACGTCCTTGATGCAGCTTCTCAATTACTTTGAGCATCTGGCTGAACCGGTGGCTGAACTGCTGCAGATAATGTACGAGCAGTTCGATGTGGTCTCGTTGACCGAGGAAGTGCTTAAGGAAATTAGTGCCAAGGACTTTAACAGCAATGATATCAAGGGTCCCAAGTTTGTGTCGGCGTTTTTAATTAAACTATCCCTCAACATGCCGGAAGTCCTAATGAAACAGATGCCTAGCGCAGTCAAGCTCCTCGATAGCGAATCAGCCACCCTGCGCTCTGCAGTAATCGAATCCTCCGGCAACATCATCACAGTTGTTAGTAGAGAGGAATCTAATCTCGAAAGATACCAGTCTCAGATCCTGGGCTTACTTGACCTGGTCGAAGAACGATGCCTTGACTTGAGCCACTTTGCTCGATGCCGAGCTCTCCAAGTCCTCACATCCGTTTGTGGCCTCGAGACCAAATTCACAAAAAGACGACCAAGAATGACCGAAATCGCCCTCAAATGCCTTCAAGACAAGACAACCTTGGTGAGGCGTAATGCAATTAAGCTATTGGTGCAACTAATCACATCCCATCCGTTCGGGTTACTTCACGGCTCACAGCTAACTCTTTCTGAATGGAAGGAGCGGCTGGATAAGGTCACCGAAGAGCTAAGTGAGCTGTTACCAGCAGAAACGGATGCAGTTGCCAAGGCCATGGAAGAGTCGGTCTTGGATGCTAATGCCCTTGATGCCCCCACTTTCATCGAAGGCGAAGATTTGCCGATTTCTAACACTGAACCAGAGGCTGAGAGTGTACAAAATCCACCTGCGGGCCCTGATGCTGAACTTGTCAATAGGCTGGAGCTAACCAAAAAGTACTACGAGGAGGCAATTGACTTTATTGAAAAAGTGCACATTGGTTTGGAACATGCTGAAGCACTGCTTTTCTCCAAGGTGAAGAGCGAAGCTATCGAGTCAATGGATCTGTTTGTTATCGCTGATGCTTATGCAATTGAATCTGCAAGAACAGGAATACGCAAAATGATCCATCTGGTGTGGTCAAAGGCCAACAATGATGAAGGAAACTCTATTCAGGCCCATTTAGTTGCATGTTACCAACGCCTATTTTTTGATGCGCCCGTGGACCTTGCCGAGAGTGATGCCAACCTGCTTGTTGCAAGAAATCTCATCAGCCTGACATATGGCGCAACGCTGGCAGAACTGGCGTCCTTGGAACATCTTATCTTCTTGGCCATGGACAGTGATAAGCTGATATCATCTGGCGTTATCAAGACATTGTGGAAAATCTATGCTTATAATCAAAGAGAGATATCCAAATCTCAGAGACGTGGCTCGGTCATTATCTTATCGATGATCTCCAAGGCGGACAATACAGTGGCCTCCTCTGCCATGGACCTCCTGCTTCGAATAGGCCTTGGTCCTCAAGGCCTTGAAGATCCGGGGCTCGCCAAATATACATGTATAGCCCTGCAACGCTCCTTATCCAGTACCGACCCCACCAAGTTGCCTGTAGCGCATGAAGTAATCACATGCCTCAGCCAGATCTTGGTGCTGCCCTATCACAACAGTATGGAATGGTTTGGAGTCGCGGAACAGGCGACGAAGGCCATCAACGAGTTATGTGATGCGCCGGACGTGGTATTTTCCGAAATTATACGGTCCATGACACGAAATGTGTTTGGAACTGGAGACGAGGAGATGTCTGCTGCCGAACATGAAAGTGCGCTGAGTCAATTACTATTTATTGTTGGAGATGTTGCACTCAAGACACTCGTACATCTTGAGAAATGTGAAACGCTTTTCAAAAGGTCGAAGATTGCAATAGAGAAGGCCAATGCTGCCAAGCGCGGCGCTGAGACCTCTAAGGTGGAAAGTAATGATGAGGACGACATTGATATGATTGCAGGAGGCACAAGCGAAGATGACTTCACCGAAGCTATCGCATATGTTAGGGAGCGAGAGCTGCTCTACGGCGAGTCGTCTTTGCTACGGAGTTTTGGAAAATTAGTTCTTGACATTTGTCACAAGGGACTAAAAAGCAGTCTTGTAAGTTGACGATACGAAGTTGAAGCTGGAGTTACTAATGAAGAACAGAATGAACCACTGATGGTTTCCGCCACACTTTGCTTGTCCAAGTTCATGTGTGTCTCTGGTAAGTGACAAACGGAGGAAGAGATGAATTGATTATTCTAATGTTTGATTCTAGCTAATTACTGCGAAAGCCACCTTTCGCTATTGATGACTTTAATGGAAAAGTCGAACAACTCGATTATTCGCAGCAATTGTGTTCTAGCGTTAGGAGATATTGCTGTGTGCTTCAACCACATTCTGGACGATAATACCAACTTTTTATATCGCCGCCTGCATGACCAATACCCTGTTGTTCAGCGAACATGCTTGATGACCTTAACGTTTCTTATTCTTGCAGGACAGGTCAAGGTCAAGGGCCAGCTGGGTGAAATGGCCAAATGTCTGGAAGATTCGGATAAGAGAATCTCAGATCTGGCAAGAATGTTCTTTGCTGAATTGTCCACAAAGGATAATGCAATCTATAATGGCTTCCTCGACATGTTTTCTCTGTTGAGTGCAGATTTGACATTAGCACCTGAGTCCTTGCACCGAATTTTACGATTCTTGATCTCGTTTATCGACAAGGAGAAGCAGGTGAAGCAGCTGTCTGAAAAGTTGCGGGGCCGACTGGCAAGGTGCCCTACTGAGAAGGCGTGGAGCGACTTGTCATTTGTTCTGGGAGTATTGCCCCACAAAAATGAGGATATTGCCCTGGAACTATCCAAGGGTTTCCAGAATATCCCGGTGTTAGTGGAGTAGTGAGTTAAATCTCTTCCTGGGTAGGGTCGGCACCGCCCGATTCGAATTGGACTTGCTGTGTTTGAGCGTATCCGTCATAGAAGGGCTGTCTGTTTTGATTCAGGGGAAGATATCGTCGATGCTCATCATATCTTACGTTTATTTCGCGGCCATTAAACATTGATCCGTTGAATAATACAATAGCGTTGGCAGCGTCCTGTTCGGTATAGAAGCTTGCGATCGCATAGCCTTTGGATCTGCCATCTTCAGTCTCGGGTATTTCTACGCGGTAGATGTTGCCTCCTGTTCTCAGGAAGTCCTTTAGGTCTTGCCACCTTGTTGCAAACGGAATCTAAAACATTAATCAGCCAAAACACCACGACAACATTTGGAAGCGTTCAATCTTACATTTCCAATGTACAGTCTTTGTCTATCCTTCATTGACGGGTTAACTCGAGGAGTGCGAATGTAACCCGGTTGGCCATTTGCGTCGTATGCACTCTGCACATACTGCTGACCGTAGAAGCCAGATATTGCGGCTGAAGCTGCCGGCAGGCTCCACATGTCAGAGGAGGAGTAAGCGATCTGGCCCGGAGCACCAGTAATCCCAGCTGCCGATTGATACATATAAGGCACTGAGCCGCCCAGGTACGGGGATTCCATGGACGACGGGTAAAACTGGCTTTGCGACGTTCGTGGGGTGTGTGGGGCGAGGGGTGAGTAGACCACAGACGGCGGCGCACCCAGTAGAGGTGAGCCAGGATTTGAATTTGGAGCCAATCCCAATCTGTTTGACGGGTTACGGTGTGCTTCGGGTGAGAAGGATGCAGAAAGAACATTACCAGGGCGTAGTACCAATCCGTTCAAGCCTTGAACGGTAGCCGATGCTGCAGCGTGGCCTTTGATTCGAACCATTCCCATTCCTGGGGACACGATTTTCGTATAAATAATAGAAGCCGTTGGTACTCTGGACAGCACCAAATCGCGGAGGGTTTTCCACTGAAATTCCGTGGGTATCTAGAATAACATATTAGTTCCAAATCAAGTGTGTATGCCAGTTAAGTATTAGCATCTTGCTTACGTTAGTGATAGTAACAACAAAAGGTTGTTGGAATTGTGGAGGAGTCAGATATGACTGCTCGCCCATTTGTGATATGGGTGAGGCTGGGGTATCAGAAGATGAAAGAGAGTCGGAAGCAGCGACATGGTTTGAGTTTCTAGGCATTTTGAAATCGCGAAATGGTGGAACAAAGTCCATGCTACCTCCATTCAATTCGACCCCATTGGGTATCTGCGATGTATGTTCATTGTGGTGATGAATATTATTCAATTCCAATGCTTCCCCAGAATCCGACCCCAGCCCATTGTGCACAACATCGGAAGTGTTATCTTGTAACGGAATGCCATGAGACAAGGTCTCAGAAGGGTCAGATATAGATGATGATACAATCACCGGTTTCGATTCTATCTCCTGACCGCCGGACAAAGAACTCATGGTGATTTGTGTGTGTATACCTTCCCAAATTCACAATACACTGTTTAACCGACTACTATCAAAACCTGGATAGAATTCGTTTTTGATAAAGGATTTATTTTCGTTTTCAACTGATGATGAGGCTCTAAATTCGAGATGATTATCAATCTCTACCTTTCTATACCCAATTGTTGCAATCCTCACACTATTTATATATCCTTCAAATTCCTGGGCTTGTGAAGATGCAAAGAGGCTGAAATGTATGCAAGCTAACAAGCGGTTTGGGACTTTAGATAATGACCGGCCTGTCAAAACATCACGATTAAGCGCCGATAAGTGCCGAATATTTTTTCACAAGTTTTAGAATAATAATTTGAGATATTATTTTATATGTATAATGTTATATAGATTTATCAGATAGTTTTGTCAATTAGTAGCTAGTTCATTGTTGTGGTTGATCTTTTCATAGGTCAGTAGTCCATGGAGTAGGTAACTTTTGAAAAACGGGAATGACGTTTATCAATAGAATCTCTAAGATCGAGCCAATCTATTCAATAGATTCGACTAAATTCTATTTTTTATAACTATTGTTGGAGTTTTAAACGGAAGATTAAAAGCCTGCTCACTAGTGTTAGATATTTATTAACTTCTAATGGCTCAGAGCAAAATAAGACTCCCTTATTCAACGCTCTTCAATCATTCCCTTGATATACTATCAAACACAGACTTTATCTCAGATAAAAACATGTGGATTGATTTCTTCAAGTTGTCAAATATAACAATCTTGTCAATGTTTGGCATCCCAGTAATCGAACTCGTTGAAGATTCTGAGAAAACTAATTTCTTCCTCAGTAACGAGATGCGAACCAGAATGAATCCCATTTGCTTTGCACTATCCTATTCTATGTCTGAATATTTACTAAACCACAAATTTTCGACGCCCCTCTCTCGAGCGCCCTAAAAGGTCTTCATGGCTAGAGTGACGCATTGGCTAATAATAAGCACTCAAGATTGTTAAAGAAAGTCATTCAGGTGCTTGATTATATTACCTTAATTTCAGGAGTGGGGTAGAGAATCATAGTCACAAGTATATTATCAGTAGTCACTCTCATTGGTAGCTTATTAGCTATATTTTGAAAATGCTGTCGTTTCCCTCTTCAGCTTATGAAGAAAGGATACCGACTTGACTAAGGGCAGAAAAGTTACCCATCAACTTTAAGCTAAATGGCTGCTTGAAACGTTTCAGACCAAGTTGTGACTGGGATAGCTCAATCCTGATCTTATTATTGCTCTTACAGAATATCCATAAGTCAATATCGGACATGAAAGCTTGAATTCTCGAAAAAATTGACAATAAAGACAACAGAGCACTTTACTAAATTGAGCATATTTTTTTCACGCCCATACTCTGCTAGTACCGAAGTCTTGCCACAACTCATTGCCTTGAATGCTTAATATCAAATAAAATGCCCGAATTCTTCCATATATATTTTAGAATCTCTATCCTTTTTTGGCAACCGCAGAGCTAAAAGTCTGACCAAGATATTTAAAGGAAAATCTCGAATGTCAGTGAAAAATCATCATCATCATCATCATGATAATTCAGGAAAGATATGGACTATGATAAGGAGACCAGTGGGCCTATAATTCCCGACTTAGGGATCCTAGCCGCGAAGGATCTCAGGCCAACGCATGTAGTATCCTCCAGTAATAAGGAGAACGGTTTTGTATAGAAAGAGCAAGCAAGCATCCTGAACAGGCTGAGGAATTTTGCAATATTAAAATTTCTTACTACGGATCCCTCACGATATTGTATCAAAGGGATAAGTTCTGGAACTAATGCAAAACACAAAAACCCCTAGCTCAGCTTAATAAATATATAATTTTCAATCAAAAATCGGTCTTAGCTTAGAGTCTCTATATCAGCTGGCAAAGTTCTGGATTTAGCGTGGCTGTGACCTTCTTAGACTCAGATAACGAACATATAGTCCTAGTCCCTTAAGAAAAAACCCGATATTTTGCTCCGTATATCGGATTTTTCTAAAATAACTCGCTTCATCTATGAAAGACGGGACAAGTTATAAAAGTCTACGGTTTAGAGATCCACTTCTATTCTAGTCAATTACAATGCGTCCGATAATCTAAACATATGGCTAGTCGACACGTTTTAGATAAAACACTCCGACAACTTACCACTCTGTCAATGTCCGGGTGGCCTCGCCTTCGCCCCACGTAAAGTGTCCTGTGACACTCTCCGAGATCCTTCCCCGCTATGTAATTAATGTAAGCCGTGTCTTACTCTCTCTGTCTGGTATGCTGCAACTACAGTGAGCCGTGCTGCTAAGGGGTTACCCACTTGCCCACCGTGTGGGCGGTTAGCAAGAGTTTGGCGGCAGCGGCGACTCCACCACCAATATTTGTATTTCAATCGAAGTGGGTCGATAATCAAGTGTGGGGTGCGTTGCGTTGGCCCTGCACATCATTCTGCGAATCTGCGGGGTAACCTCAAACAGGAAACAACCACTAAAATCGGTTAAACTTGGTTGCAACGAAATTCAGCACATGCATGCATATAAAATGGGCGATTCACCGCCTTCAAAAGACTTTAAGGAACTCATACCAAACGTTTGAAAACAATGTCTAACCCAAAGACTGATCAGGTCCAAGTTGAGCAAGTTCTTCAAGTCCCCGAGCATCCTGCGGTGGAGTATGACGAGAATGAAAAGAACTTTGTCAGTGAGAAAAAACTCGATATAGCTGCTCATATTTTGAATGGTGAGCATGCGTTTGAATACACAGAGAAGGAGGCCAATAAAGTAAAGCACAAGATTGACAGACATCTGCTCCCGGTGCTCTTTATCACCGCCACTATCTCAGCTATTGATAAGACTGTTATTGCGAACGCCCCCTTGTACGGTATGAACAAGGACCTTGGATTATCTTCATCACAGTTCAGTTGGATCGGTTCCATTGTCGGATTTGGTCTATTGGCTATGGAGTGGCCCTCTGCCTATCTCATCAACCGACTGCCTCTGAGCAAGCTTTTGCCAACTACCGTCGTTCTATGGGGTGTATTCACTGCTTGTATTGGTGCTTGTAATGGTTTTGCCAGTATTATGGTACTGAGATTCTTCCTCGGAATGGCCGAAGCAGCAGTATTTCCCTGTTGCCAAGTCTACGTTGTCATGATGTACAAAGCAAACGAACAACCAATTCGAATTGCCGTTTATCAGGCTGCAGTATCCTCGCTTTTCGTGGGTCCTATCTGCTATGGTATAGGAACCAGTACCAGCACGTCAATAGCTACATGGAGATTGCTTTTCATTGTATCTGGTGGGTTGTCATTTGTGTGGGGCTTCATGATCTATTTCCTGTTGCCAGATAATCCCGCCACTTGGAAAATCCTGTCTGATCGCGAGAAGTATATCGCGGTGCACCGAATTCAATCCAACCAGACTGGTATTGAGAATAAGAATATCAAATGGTATCAAGTTAAGGAGGTTCTTTTGGACCCTAAGGCTTGGGTATTGTTTTTATACCAGGTCTTGATTGTTTGTTTTACCGGTGGTCTCACTACTTTTGCAGCTTTGATTGTCAATAGTTTCGGATATGGATTACTGCAAACGGTGCTGCTAGGTATGCCTACCGGTGTTATGCAAACAGTATCTGCTTTCCTCTATTCTTATATCGGATCACGACGCAAGAATATCCGTGTGTACACTATGATGGTCACTTGTTGTATCCCTGTGTTTGCAACCTGTCTAATCTGGCAGCTTCCAGCGTCTAATAAGACCGGTCGCCTCGCTTCCTATTATTTGGCATACTTGTTCTGGGGATGTTATACTGTATCGGCAAGTTTGCCTGCCATCAACACCTCAGGCCATACCAAAAAGGTTTCTGCTAATGCTATGATGTTTGTATCTTACTGTCTTGGTACCATCATCGGATCTCAGTTTTTCCGAAACGGAAATGACCAGGGATATATTGCTCTCATGTGTTGCGCTGCTATTGCTATTCCTTTAGCAGCTATATACATGGCGATTTGCTTGTGGCAGAACAAGAAAAAAGAGAAGTCCATTGCCGATGGTACTTACCAGCACACTGAATACTTGATTGATGAGAATTTGCTTGATATTACTGATAAAGAGAAGATTGATTTCCGTTATCAGTATTAATCCGCTCTGTCTTCTATACCATTTAGTAGTAATAAAGCTTTTGTGATTTTGAGTGAAATAACGCCGATGTATTAAATGTAAACCTTTAGATCCAGAACTAAATGAGCAACTCATTTTTTTAACTATTTTATCTGTATAAGACCAGTTCTTCAGGTTATTTTTCTGTATGGTAGTCCGTATTTAACAATTATTCTATTTCTGTTTCAAGTCGCCCTGAGGTCAGCACCTCCTTATAAACTTGCTATAGACTGTATCTTCACTAATATTATTCTATTTTCCCTGCTCTAAAGCAGTAGAGTATCCATCTGGAAGAATATCGACATCTACAAATACAGGCTTGCCCTCCTGTGCCAAGTGGACCGCCTTCTTCAACGAAGGTAATAAATCCTTACGGTCCCATACCTTAGGTCCAGGGGTACTGAGACCCATGGACTCTGCAAGTGTGTTAAGATCCGGTTGAGGGTCGTCAATGGCCTGACCAATCTGACTGTTTTCAGCAGGGCGGTCACGGGCATTCGCAACACGAATTTGATGCACGTTATCATTGTAGAAACTGCGGTTATTAGCGATAACAATCAGTAGTGGCAACCTATATCTAGCAGCTGTCCATAACGCATTGCAACCCATGAGAGTATCACCATCGCCCAAAATTCCCACAGCAAGAATAGGTGTACCCTTGAGCGCCAACGCAGCTCCCACAGTCATACCAGGACCCGAACCAAGTCCAGCAGCACCGTCACTGCCCAGAAATGAGAGTGGACCGGTAGCATTCAGATCTGGTCCTCTCCATCCAAGAGGGAGCCTAACCAAGCAGTATTCCTGCTTAGCACTATCCAGTGCCTCAAAGAGTGCTGAGGCAAGATGTTTCATGAGGATATCTTTATCAGCAATTTCTGGAGAAGGTGCGGCAGACTGACGAATAGTAGCTGGAATGGAATCCCACTCTTTCGGGGAGATCTTAACAGACTTGAGAGCAATAACAAGTTCAGCTAGAGTGCTGTCAGGGTCTGCAGGAACGTGAATGTCGACGGGTGCGACGCCGAAATGGTCCTTTGACCAGCCATTATGCAGAGCCGAATCTAGCGTGATATGTATCACCTTGGCGCTCGGAGGACTAGCTTTGGCGTGTTCAAGGGTACCTGCTAGATCGACCCAGTCAAACGATACGATAACGTCTGCTTCACGGATGAGTTCGCATGCCTGAGGAGGCGTGAAAATCCCGGGAGCCACAGGGTGCAACTTATGAGCTGTCGGGAAGGCAGATCCTTGCTTGAGATCAGTGATAACACGGGCCTCGAGAGCCTCAGCGAACTCTAGGCGCTGATTCCAAGAAGATTGGGTCCTATTGGTACGTCCAAATAGGAAGATAGGTCTTTTAGAAGCAGCCAAGAGCTCTACCACTTCCTTTACCAAGCTAGAAGCTGGAGATGGAGGGGGAATGGGTCTGGTTCGGCTTAAGTCCTGGAACTTTAATTCAGACGCATCGTACTTGTCTTCTTGTAATGATACGTCAAGACACACGTATGTGGGCGCACAGGGTTTGGAAGCAGTGGTTTGGTAGCACCTTACAAGCGCTTTCGCAGCAGAAGGAACCGAGTTCGGTTGTTCATCAAATTTCAAGAAAGGACGGACAAGAGCAGCCTGATCAGTACAAGTATGGATCCAGTCAATCCATGGTCGACGACGAGTATCGTCGAGAGGGCCAGTTGCACCGAGGATCAACATGGGTACTCTATCGCAGAATGCATTGTAGATAGCCATTGATCCGTGCATAAGCCCAACATTAGCGTGCAGACATACAGCCATAGGTCTCTCAGTGACTTTAGCGTAGCCGTGTGCCAATGCTACAGCATGTTCTTCATGGAGACAGGAAATCATCTCAGGAGCAGCATTACCATTATAATTGACAAGACTATCATGAACTCCGCGATAGGATGATCCGGGATTCAGAGCGATATAGCGCAAATCAAGGCGAGCGATCTGCTCAGCAATCACATCTGATCCCCATCCAATCTTGTGGGTTTCTTCAGTAAGTCCCTCCGGGTGTGCGAATTGAAGCTCAGGAAGATTGACCTTGGTAGTTCCAACCTTGAACGCCTTTCCATTAGTGGTAGAAGCCATGATTTTGTTTCGTGTTTTCCAATATTGATTTTTCCGTACGTCACAGGATCTTATATCCGGATCGCAGTGGAATAACCGCGCGGCAACTCCACAACCTCCCCTGTTTGAGTGGGAATCGGAGGACGTGGGGCTGCGGCGCTAGCCGCATGCGAGACATTATCGTTATCGGGCTCCGCAAATCTGGGGACGGCGGTGGCTCCGCATTATAAGTTACTGCATGAATCTATGCGGCAATCTGGGCCGGGGTTAGGGGGGTACCAGATGAAACGACGATATATAGTGCAATCGAGGTTAAGTTTTGTGCGTTTTTTTACATTGACAAATCATAGTATTAGAGTGACGAGAAAGATGACTGTGAATGGATTAGAGCCTCCAGCCAATGCTGTGGAGTATTTCCCTAAAAAGAAAGATTTGTTTTATGGAGGTGAATGGCACAAGCCTTTAAAAGACACTTATGTCTATACTTATAGTCCCGCAACTGGCAAACCTATAGCCAATGTTGCAGTGGCTTCCAAAGAGGACACCGAAGCTGCAATTCAAGCCGCTAAGAAGGCGTTTCCAGGATGGAGCAGTACCAAGCCGGAGAAAAGAGCCGAATTATTGAGAAAAGCGGCGGTGATTGTTCGTGAGCATGCCGAAGAGCTGGCCATGATTGATGCTGCCAATTGCGGAAACCCCGTGAGAGGCATGCTTCCTGATGCGCACATGGTTGCAGATACAATGGACTTTTTTGCGGGCTTGATCCCTATGATTCGAGGTGAAACAGTGCCTCAAGGTACTGATGGATTCCACTATACACTTCGTGAACCCCTGGGAGTTGTGGCTAGAATTGTAGCCTACAATCACCCGTTTTTGTTCAGTGGACAGAAGTTGGCTGCTCCTCTTGCCGCTGGAAATACTGTCATTATGAAAATCGCGGAACAAGCACCATTGAGCGCGCTACGACTAGCAGAACTACTAAAGGACGTATTCCCACCCGGCGTACTCTCTTTCATCGGTGGCGGAATGGAATGCGGCAAGGTGCTGTCGACTCACCCTGATATCAAAATGGTGACACTAATTGGCAGCGTACCGACCGGAAAAGCAATCCAGAAAAGCGCTGCGGATACTCTGAAGCCGGTCATGTTTGAATTGGGAGGCAAAAATGCCCTTGTAGCTTACCCCGATGCGGATATTGATAAGCTGGTTGATGGTGTAGTCAGAGGCATGAATTTCACCTGGGCCGGACAATCCTGCGGCTCGACATCACGTATCTTCCTCCATGAATCTCATCACGACGAGGTCATTAATCGTGCGGCGGCTCGTATTCAGAAAGAATACGTAAGCGGTGGCGATCCGACTGACCATGCCACTACTATGGGGCCCTTGATCTCTCAGGCGGCTTTGGATCGTGTGGAAGGCCACGTGAAAGACGCATTGGATGAAGGTGCCAAAGTTGTGAGTGGAGGCAGGCGTCCTAGCAAGGCTTTGGAGGGCGGTTTCTTTTTCGAGCCTACTATTATTACCAATGTCAAGCCTCACATGAGAATCGCTAGAGAAGAAGTGTTTGGACCTCTTATTGCTGTTTTGAAATGGACTGATGAGGAAGAGACCTGGAAAGCAGTGAACGATACACATCTTGGCCTGACGGGTTCTGTGTATACCCAAAATCTATCTATTGCTCAGAAGGCGGTGTACCGTTTCGAAACAGGATATATTTGGATCAATAATGTTGCTCAGCATTATCCAGGATTGCCTTTTGGTGGATATAAACAATCTGGGTTGGGTAGAGAGGAATGTCTCGAGGAAATGCTATCATTTACTCAAGTCAAGACAGTCAATGTGCAGTTGTAGGTGGTTCATCATTATTCTAATAGTTATAGTTAGTACAGAATAAATATCAGTGTTGTCTGCTCTTGAGTACTTTTTACGGAACGGTTTATAATGAAACCTGGTTAATTATGACTAAAGTTCATGAAAGTATTTATTTTCTAGAATTTGGAGTGAACGCCACGCCACTTCCGAATACCAAGTTACTGCGTAGAACTCTAATCTAAGTGACAAGATGAGGCTTGTACAATCTATGTGCTTCATAGATAGACAGACCTTCCAATACAGCATCACGCACGTCATTCTCAGTCTTGAGGATCTTGGGAACAAGGTCAATGAGCTTAACCAATAAAGCAGGATCGAAATGGACCACTCCATCAGAATCGGCAACCACATAGTCACCAGGGGTTATTGTTTTCCCACAGATCTGAACCGGGATGTCAGTAACGATATTACGAGTGGAAGGACAAAGCACTGAGGTGGCTCTGGCAAATACTGGCAAGTTAACATCTCGATGTTCTTGCAAGTCACGGACGTTTCCGTCCACAACAATACCGGCCACACCAATGGCATGAGCTCGTGCTGAGATCACTCCTCCCATCACTGCATGGACC
Organism: Diddensiella santjacobensis; assembly: GCA_030574215.1. Taxonomy (NCBI): domain Eukaryota; kingdom Fungi; phylum Ascomycota; class Dipodascomycetes; order Dipodascales; family Trichomonascaceae; genus Diddensiella; species Diddensiella santjacobensis. Next base: position 36,044 of record JAJMEO010000010.1, read on the forward strand.
ACTGCGCCATCGGCCTGTTCGATTATAACCATTCCACCCTTTTGAGCTCCGTCAACCCAGTGTTTCTTGGGATCGAGGCCATTTGCGGGTATAGGAGCGTCCTTGGGCAGAAATTTGACAGTATAAGCGGGACCTGCTGCTATGATATCGTTAAGTTTATAGCCTGGGGAAAGCATATTCAACTGAGGAATATAACCACCATCCTCGATCCCCAATGCCTGTAAAGCATCAGCAATATCACAGGTTCGAAATGTCTTTATTTTTGAAAATTCGTCTTCTGCAGTCATTATTATTTCTCTCCTCAGTAAAGCGCGTGCTACAAATCACCTGAAAATGGATGTATAAATATACCCAAAACGCACGCTAATATGCTAAAAGAACAAGACCGATCCAGGTCCACATTTGAATTCGCCCCACTCGACGTCCTATCAAGCGCGGATACACCGCCAGTAGTGGAATGTGCGCCATCCTAGACACCGTGGAGTGACCGACACATATCCATGTGGAGGAGAATTATATGTTTTACCGCACAGTCCGTCATGGGGCGATCGGCGTGAGATCTGCATATCTGGGGAAAGCAGCCGTGCAGCAGCCCACTTGCATGACCGCCACTTTGTCGGACCCACCTTCGGCGTCCTTCGGAGACAGCAAATGACCGAGCTGCAAGCACGAACGCGGCGACTCCACTGTACTCGGCGACTCCACAACGCAAGGGATCTTGGGTGTTAGTCAAAAGTGCGGGGGAGAGGAGTATTGAAGGAGTTTAGTAGTATAGATCGGCTGCGGGGATCAACTGGCCAAGGTTATTTAACAAACATTCGAAGACGAAAAAAAAAGGGTTCTTGTGACTAGTTTATGCTATTGGCTTGATTGAATTACAATATGTCGAAAGTCGAGGAAGTCCGAGTGGAGGAGGGAACTGGAACAGGAGAGGCAGTGGATTTTCCAGATGCTGAGAAGAATGTCACTGATGAGAAGGTACTTGATCTTTCTGCTAAGATTCTTCAAGGTGAAGATGGGTTCACATATACTGAAAAGGAAGCCAATCATGTCAAGTGGAAAATTGATTGGCATTTAATGCCTGTGCTATGTGTCACGGGTGTCATTTCAGGAATCGATAAGACCGTTATTTCCAATGCCGCGCTTTATGGAATGAATAAAGACCTTGGAATCTCTTCCCAGTCGTTCAGTTGGATTGGATCTATTGTCGCATTCGGTATGCTTTCCATGGAATGGCCGGTGGCATATTTGGTGCAACGTCTTCCCTTGAGTAAGTTATTGTCCTCTGCAATTATGCTCTGGGGAGTCTTTACAGCCTTGATGGGTGCTTCAAATAGCTTCAGTTCGATTATGGCTCTCCGATTTCTGCTCGGAATGTCTGAAGCAGCCGTTTTCCCCTGTTGCCAGGTCTACATTGTCATGTTGTACAAGGCCGACGAACAACCAACAAGAATCTCGTTTTATCTTGCTGCTCTCTCGTCGCTGGTGGTTGGTCCTATCAGCTACGGAATTGGTACCAGTTCCGGGGCAGCTATTGCCACTTGGAGATTGCTGTTTATCACTTTTGGTGTCATCTCTTTTCTATGGGGGGTCTTGTGCTTCTTCCTTCTGCCCGATAACCCGGCCACTTGGAGAGTCCTCACTGAGCGTGAAAGACATATTGCTATTCATCGGATCCAGGTCAATCAAACTGGTATCGAGAATAAGGTTATCAAGTGGTATCAAGTCAAAGAGGCCGTACTCGACCCCAAAAGCTGGGTACTTTTTATCTACCAGATGCTGATTGCCTCTTACACTGGAGGATTGACTACTTTCGCAGCTCTTATCGTCAATTCGTTTGGATACGGCCCACTTCAGAGCGTGCTTCTGGGTATGCCGACAGGGGTTATGGAAACCACCAGCGCATTTTTGTACTCATGGATTGGAACTCGCAAGAAGAATACTCGTATTTACACCATGATGGTCACTTGCACTATCCCTTTGTTTTCAACATGTCTAATCTGGCAGCTTCCTGCCGAAAACAAGCACGGCCGATTAGCGGCCTATTACTTGGCCTACCTATTCTGGGGATGCTATGTAATGTCGGCCAGTTTACCGGCCATGAACACGTCTGGGCACTCCAAAAAGGTATCGGCTAATGCCATGACTTTTGTCTCCTACTGTGTAGGTACCATCATTGGTCCACAGTTCTTCCAAAAAGGTGATGATAAAGGATTCGTTGCTCTCATGCTATCGGCAGCCATTGCAATCCCGTTGGCATTTTGCTACATGCTTGTCTGTATCTGGCAAAACAAGAAGAAAGAGAAGAGTATCGCGGATGGAACTTTCCCAGTCCTGGATGTTGGGATTGATGAGAATCTGCTTGATATCACGGACAAGCAGAAGATCAACTTCCGGTATCAATACTGAAGTCGAGATCGATTGTAACTCCATGATCCGTTACACTTGTACTTCATTTTTGATCTCATTTTTACTCTAAGTTTCGTACCAACTAAACACTCAGCAGTGTTATAACCTGGAGTTGGCTCCAGATATATATAGTTTTCTAAGATAATAAACCTGAAACATTTTGCTCTCAGCAAGGTCTCATATATATCCTGATTGCTTAAGTATATCATTCAGCACGCTTTTGTCTACAATTACATAGTAATAAATACATATAGGACGCTTGCATCATCGTTCCGTCAGTTAGCAGCGAACCGTTCCTTGCGCTTCTTGATCTTTTCAAGATCAGCATCCGATAATGGAGCTGAAGCAGAAACAGGAGTGGTCTTCGAGACACGCGACGAATTGTTCGAGGTCTTGGACGTCACTGCTATCTCGGGGATTCCGAACTTTTTGATTCGTTCTAATTGCCTTTCGTCCTCCGACGCGTCAACGTTGAACCGCTTGGATCGAGTAATCTTTTTATTTAGAGCTTCAATTGCTTCTGCCACTCTTTGGGCAGCAGTTTCTTCCGGCTTGATGGGGGGTTTCTCTGCTTCGTTGGAGGTCTCGGAACCCACAGTTGTTGGTTCATCAGGGATGGAAGCTGTTGCCGCAGATTCTTCACCAGTTGGTGGAACCGTAGAAACCGGTGCAACAGTCGTGGCCGAAGACAGTTCAGGAGCAGCAGCTTCCGTTGAAGCAGGTTCTTGGGTTGCTCCATCATTTTGTTGGAGTCTGGCTACAAGCTCGGCCTTGGTTCCCGAAACCGCCAGTCCACGAGTCTTGAGCATCTCTTTCAGCTCATTCACCTTATGTGCAGAGTAATCGCTCATTTTGAATAGTAATGTCCTTGTTGAAAAAGAGAGAATAACACTTGACAAATAGCACAAATCAACTATCAGAATCGAAGTTCACAATCGCAAAGTTATAATTATAGAACTAAACGCGAGAAAATCAATCAATTAATGCTGATATTGAATATTAAAGTTACTAACAGTCGCGCAGTTTGACAATTATCACGAGAATAGGAAAAACGGTGTCGGTTAACCGCACAAAACTCCACATAAGAAAATAAAATAAATTAACACTAAACAAGACGATATATACTCCTTCAAACGACCAATCGTGAAAAACAATTAAAACAAAGAAATAAAGAAAAGAATAAAAATAAAATAAAATAAATAAAAGCAGTTCAGTTCAATCGACCTCATAACTCCTGAAATGCCTCATCCACACTTTCTTCGGTTACAACCTTGTGTTGAACGTCTGTAGAGCGTACAGTATCAATATCCAAGGAGAAGGCATCATCATAGTCACCATCGATGTTTTGAGCAAGAACCATACTTTCCATTGCAAGGCGTAGATCTTCCCCACCATGGTCATCTCCCCGCTCCTGACATTCTTGTATCGGCGAGAACTTGACTTGACCATTGGAATGTCCGAAATCAACCACCTCATGGTCTACTGGCAGTCCGAATAATCGCACACCGGCCGTAGGAGTCTCATCGTCATCATCATCTGACGGCTGCTGCTCCTTAGATTTGGCAATGGTGATTCTGCGATCCGTATGGATATATGGATAAGGTAGGGACGTCTCAAGCTCATAATACGACAGAGGATTGGCTTCACTCTTGGGGGTCGAGGGAAGCGACATTGTGTCTGAGTCACGACTGGCTGTTTCGGCACTGACTGACGCAGGATCACTGATACTTGAGCGTGAACTCTCATAGCCGTCCATACTGGGGGATTCAGTCTTACCAAGTGAGGCTTTGGTGGGAAGATCATACTTCCATCTGCAACTACCAGTGTCCAGATCGCACACAAAAAGCTGACTATTTCGCAGCAGTAAAAGATGGGAAGACAACGAAGAAGAATCACCCTGGTAAGGGTCTCGCCCTGCAGCCAGTCTTCTATCGATAAATACACCTCCCTCCACTCCCCATCCGGACAGCTTCCAGACCTTGTTAGCAATCGCAAACGACCTTCGCTTATCGAACCAATGTAAACTACCCTTCTCCTTAGTGATGAAGCCCAAACCGCCATGGTCATCCCACACAATCTGGACAGGCTTAGCGGGAAGCTTACCCCGAATATACCGACCGGAAACACTCACTTCACCAGGAACAAAAGACAGGTCATAGGTATAGACGTTGTCACCTCTCGACGAAACCACCGCCAGGGTTGCATCATGAGGTGAAAGCGATAAATAGGAAACCCCGTTTAAGGGCAAGAAATTACAAACAACAGCTCGGGTCGGGATATCGATGATCTTCAGCAGGAAGTTAGACCGTTGATCCCTAAACAGCATATCCTTCACAGCACTAAGCGACGACTGCCTAGTCTGTTGTCGACCTGCACTAGTGTGCTGACCATCTTCGTAACTGCTTCTGTTATCCGAGACCTTAGGGGTATCCTTGGCGAGATAGTGCCGGATACCTGCAACGCCGGCGTCTGATAAGGTTTTGTAAGAGCTGGCAGCTGTACTAGAAAGACTGTCGACAATTCGGTCATAGAGAGGGTCACGCGGGGGTAGATTGAGTGCCGTACACGACTCTTGCGGAGGCTTTTCCGTAACAGCTACGGCCAGCCATCGGCCTGTCATTGAAATGAGCGGCACACCATTAGCACCCAGACCTGTCTTGAGGCCCGACAGTCCCACAACACTGTAATCCTCGCAAGAATACAGAGTGATGTTCCCTTCTGTGGATACAAGTGCGAAGTAGTTTGTACTTTCCTGGGAAACGACCGTGAACGGTCCAGTTCCAGACGAAGGAAGAAGTCCAAGACCGCAACATTCGCTGGGCTCGACCATATTGTGAATCTCAACAGCCACCTCGGAACCCCTAAGAATCTGGACAAGCACCTCCTTATTTGTACGCTTTGCTTTGAACAGAGCATCTGCACGTAGCACCTTTCCCTGGAGTTGCTGGCTCCTTCCAAAATAGCACATGGCGCCACCATCTAAATGCGGCTTGTAAAGCCACAGTTCCACATAGTTGGGGAACTTCAGGACCAAGGAGCCTCTAGACCCAATGGTCGGCACTATACTGGGATAAGTGTCGTTGTCGTTTACCAACCCGTCGCTATTGGTATCACCGTTACTATTGTGCTGATCCGAGACCCGATTTCCGTCGGCACCACCCGATGAGAAGATGCGCTTCCGAGTCCATTCCGTCGCAGTGGCCAAGAAATCCCGTTCCTTACTGTCTGCTCTCCTAACAAATGTTAGAGCCATTTCACTTCATATAAACTCACGAAACTGCATACGATTTGTATATAGGAGCCGCCAAGCGTGGAGACCCCGTTGAAGACGCGCTAAAACTTGGTGGCAACGATGCCATTATAACCTATTTGACAGATACCAAGTCCAGTCCCAAGTACGTAGAACCAATTAAAGTTGAATGCCGGTGTCCTTTAGACAATTGAAGCGTTAAGTCTATCGGAATTACACCTAGCCGCAACAACTATCGAACCAGAAACCAGCCAGCAGAATTATGCACTGAATATAACTAAGCAGAAGTACCTTAAAACAATACCAGATAATAGACGCAAACTCGCAAGTACGCCTGTTTCCAGTCGCACAATTGCCAGAATTCACTGGCGAGACTAACTCTCACAATAAATCGGTCCCTACAAATATCGCGATGCAAGGGAGATAAATGGGATTCCGGTGGATCGCACGTTGGGTAAACTGATAAGCTCCAGCAGCCGCACGTGATGTGCCCAGCAGTTTTTGTCCAATGCCGGCTAAAGTGGTCAGAACACCCCGCCACATACCGCACGTGATAACCGTCACATGCGCCACAATATTTTGCGGGAATTTTTGCCCCGCCACAAATTCCACGTGATATCTCTATCATCCCCCCTAACCCCAGACTCACGTGACTTGATAAACTTCGTCTTCTTACGTAAGCACTGCTTAGATTAAGGGAAATGGGAAGTAAGGGACCGCAGCAATACATAATCGCCTCCTTTGAGAATCCACTGAGAGAAGTGTTGCCACCGACGTGAGATTGTGGTTAAGAGGTATATGAACCGTGTATAGAGGGATTAAAGATCGAGATGCCACCGAATTCTCCTTATCGGACGTTCTTTATTACTAGTAAGGAACCGCAGCAATCGGCCAGCGCGCCTAATCCCATTTGTAAGTCTGGGAGTGAGAATATGAAGGAAATGATTGATTCAAGCGCGGTATTGGTAAATAGATCAGGTAGTGGATCTGCCATTGACTCTTCTGATGCTGAATCGGTGTCTTCGTTGGCGCTTTCGGCGCCTAGTTCTACTCCGCTAATACCGGAATCCAAGTATTATAACACGTCCCCTTCTCCCCAATCATTGTTATCTCAAGATGAAAGCCAATTTCCTTCGGCTGATGAGTCTGTTTTTAATGGCGTGGACCGATTATTTAGTCCGTTTACCTCTAGTGGGCCTCAACTGGTAATGCCGCGAGTCAAATTACCGGTCACAAAACCTTTTACTGCAAGTGGTCTCAAGCTGGGAAAACTAAAGATCCTAATTGCAGGTGACTCAGGGATTGGAAAGTCGTCTGTTATTCGTGCCGCAGCCCATGGTTGTGCCGACCTGGTCCATATCGATGAGCGACTTCCCGCAATTACAGGCTCCTCTTCCGGTGTCCAGGAAGTGACTGCCTCTACCAAGCCATTTCCATTCTATTGGACCGAGTTTGATGACGTTGCCTCATCGCCGTCTTTATCCAGACGATCATCGAAAGCACCTGATTTTCGTAACAGTGAAGACACGTTGGCCTCATCGCTAGCCTCAGACGATAAGATTCTCGACCGCAACGTGTGTTTCGTGGATTCAGTAGGCTACGGTGATCTGTCCGATGCTTCTCTATGTATGGATGCTATCATATCGTACCTGGATGAAAAGTTCTGCGAAACGGCTAATATCGTCAATATTGACAACCCGCATGTGATTAACCTTTTGGCATCCGCTCAGTCATTGTCTGAGTTTCCACATGTCGACGTGTGCTTCTACATGATCTTCGGTAGAATCAAGCAAGTCGATGTTGATTACATCACCCGGGTATCTCAGTACGCACCAGTCATTCCGGTGATTGCAAAATCCGATCTCACGGTCGGGATGGACCTCCTGAGGCTCAAGTTTGATATCCTCACCGATATGAAACAGAACGGACTAACGCCTTTTTTGTTTGGACAATCGATAGACGAGGCTTTGGCAACGCTAGATACAAAGATATCGACGCTCAACAGTGCTCCAAATGGCGAACCTTCCGAAGTCTCTGCTGAGTACGAACCAGTGGATTCTTGCTATCCATATGCAATCTCCAGTGTCGTGGAGGCTGACCAGGAAATGCTGGCCAGTATTCTCATGTCGCCAGATTATGCACCTTCGTTGGTTTCGTCAGATTTGGGCCGTCTATTTAATGATGTCTTCTCGGAACATGGCTCTTCGTGGCTAAGATATGTTGCATCGCAAAAGTTCATCCACTGGTGTATAGCTTCCAAAATGTCGTCGACGTTGCTAGAATACCCGAGCTTCCTGATTAGACAGGACTCTAACGCATTGGCTCTGTCGAGAAGTAATGATGATGAGATTAGACAGGCAGAGGTCTTATCAAAGTACTTCTTGAATCTACCGGACATGGTAGTGACCAACAGTCGGGAGAAGGCCCAGCGACAGACTGCTCGCTGGGCCATGCAATTCGAACAGGTCTCAAGATTGGATAACTTCGGCGCTTTGAGGACGTCTTCTCGTAGAAACCGACAACAACGACGAGCAAAGAGCAAGCGAATTGAGTCGCAGCCTAAGGATCCTTCAATGGCCCGCCACAACCGCATGTCAGATTCAATCTACAACATGGATCCTCTGGGCATCAAGCTTTTCTCGAGGCGGGTTATAAGATACGCAGTGCGGGCATTCTACATTATCTTTGGAGTCAAGACTATTTCATTTATTTACTCTCGGTTTGCGCTCGAACACGCATCTCAGGTGGCGGTCTGCAATGCTGCGAGCGAGGAGATCAAGTCGAGTGACAGCCTAATTGCTTCGCTGCTTAATTCACTCGGCGGCGGCTGGTCTTCGCTTGTGTGAAAGTCTTATATATTATTATCATGATCCTGTGCACTTTTATCCATTAGTTTGAGAGTGTATAACCCTATTTAATTCTAACGTTATTATGACTGAAAAAATGCCACCACCTCACCGCCAACCGCATGCCTAGTGTCGTTTTGGCCTAGCAGAAAGCCGCTCTCAGAGCCCATGCCGAATAGGCCCTCCAGAACGGAGTTTTGCTCGTAGCGGTTTGAATTCGTATCTTCGAGGGACTCGAGAGTCGGCACCGACTCTAATATCAGCTTCAGCTTTGACTCCACATCTTTTCGTCCAATCGCATTTCTGGAGTCAAGGTAGTGTGTATCGCTACGTATGGCAGATCTGAGCATATAGAACTGGATTTTATCGCCTATGGCGGGCTTCGCATCAGGCTCAAGCACCAGCATGCTGGACCGGGGAGACCAGCTCCCTCCACCGCCTGCGACCACCTCGTGCCGTCGTCTGTGTGAGCTATCGGAGGTGATCTCTGCGTAGATTTTTATGGGAAGAAGACTTGGGTCGGACAGTTCTGGTAGGTTTTGCAGAAAGCTAGCAGCAGAGGTTTGATTTATAGTTTTGATCATGTTACCAGCCGAAGCCGATATTAGGAGGTCATTCGGGCCTACCGGTATCAGAGGAGCGTAATTTTCGAGCTTTTCACTGAGCGTCAACGACGGAATCGAGAGTTTGAGCGAAGACAGCTGCGTGATGTTGTGGGTGGATGCAGGCCGGTACAACAGTGTGCTATTGGAGCCAGTATGGAAGAGGGTATTTGACAGCTGCAGCGTGGCATACTGTCTTTTAAGCCCGTGCTGGAGTCCAACAGACAGAAAAGACGTTACAGGTTCCCAATTTTGTCTTCCAGATTTGCTGGTGCTAGAGTCTATGCTCGAGTCGTTTACAGCAATTAGGTCTTCAATCTCCATAGGCTGATCCAATGCCAGCAATGAAAATCCATTCCGAGAACCAATCGGAACACCATCCACAGCAGCAGCCACCACCTGAGTATCACGGAATCGCTCAGTGGACAATGCTATGATTGTATCATATAGATCCGACGAATATTGAGGCGTAACCGCGATCAATAACGAAGCAACACTCGAACATGACTTCAATTCCTTCTCCAAAGACGCTACTAGACCTTCGACGGGATTCACAACAGTAAAAGCACGTGGTAAAGTACTATAAAACCTTCCTCGACAACTTGACCGACCAAAAACCCTCCAATTAACCATCACTTTCAAGGTTGATAGTCACGATTTTTCTCTGTTCCGGTGGAACGTGCGGCGGTGGGGCTAGGGTTTGATGCCAAAAATACGCATTTGGGGGCCTATACATTTGGTATTTTGGAGTCTTTTGTGAGAGAATACGACGAGTTTGAGGGTTTAGGCTTTGACTATTTGACGTTTAATAGTTGATTTAATTTTGGTATATTTTAAGGGGCTGTTGTTTATACACATGAAGTCTTTGACAGATTATTGAATTATGAGCATATTATTGTATTAAGGAGAATCAAAATAGTGACACAAGAGAGCGACTTATTTAGTTTGTCGACAGTCCGGCATGAAGACAATACATATTGGCATTCGCCTCCAACTGATTATAGTAGTATGTGCAGTGGTGGGTATTTCAGTGACCATCCTGGCTATTGTGACGGTAAGTTTTGTCAAGACTGCGCCTTATAAAGCAAGTGAAGTGACTAATATATTTAAAGGGGATAAACACTTCCAACTATACTCTTTCTTTGACTGGTGATAGTTTACAGGTGGTATCGATGCTTAAAGCCTCGCAATTGGTACAGGCGTTTTCGTCGTTCTATTATCAAGTATATTGGATAACTACCCGAGACCAAGTTCAACTATCACTTAGTCGGTATCGAGCAGGAAATCATACAGATGCAAACTGGTCAGACTTAACGGAATTTCTAAATTCGACCTTGGGAACGTTCAGCTTGATTGTGGCTATTGGAATATATGATTTGGAATATAACCCCATCTATAACGCAACCAATTCAACCATCAACTCGATTTCCCAACTCAACAGTGGCCTATTCCCGTTGTCTCCCACAAGAGCACCTCCATCGACATTGGCAGATCTCGGAGGAGTCATCTCGGGACCGTTTCTGGCAGATGACAGCAACTTCTTGTCTGTCACCCTGCCGGTTTATGGAAACTCCACAGTATTGGTAAATACCCCGGATTTGTCGGGATACCTTACACTCGTGTCCAGCACAGAAGCGTTCCAAAGCGTCATAGAAGACCATACTGGTCTGGAAGCCGATGGGTCCATGGTGGTCGTTGAAGGCATTCCAGAAGGAGCAAATGCAGATGGATTCAGATACGTGTTTCCACCCGCTGCACCCGAACCAACACTCCCGGAATATCCATTGGACACATACCCTGCTATGCAGGAAGTACTGCTTACCAACAGTTCAGGATACATGATCAACACAAAAACACCTGCTTCAAAAAACGTTGCTGTGGGCTATTCCTTAGCAGACATGAAGTTCAAAGTTTGGGCCGTGGGGGTTGAAGAACCCCATAGCACTGTCTATGCGCCAATAAAAAGTCTCAGGAATATAGCCATTGCAACCGCATTTGGCGTTGCAGGGTTTATTGTACTGTTGACTGTACCCATGGCGTATTTCGCAGTAAAGCCGATCTACATTCTTCGCACTGCCACAGAACAGACTACTCTCGTGTTCCATGATGACCCAGCATTGTCATCGTCATCATCGTCTGCCCCGTCTCATGACGCGATCATAGAAAACATTGAAGAGGATACAGACTCGTCAAAGGCCCATGAAGAAAAGACGGTGGATGACGGCAAGCAGCTCAAAAGCCGATTCGGAGTACCCCGAAAGGTGACGGCAAATAAAAGAATATTCAAGGACGAGTTCACAGTCCTGTTCCATACATATAACCGTATGATTGACGAACTTGTGAAACAATACATGCATTTGGAGGATCGTGTACGAGATAGAACACGCGAACTTGAACTGGCCAAGATACAAGCAGAGAATGCAAACGAGGCCAAATCATTGTTCATTGCAAATATCACGCACGAACTTCGAACCCCATTGAATGGGATTCTCGGCATCACTGCCGTTTCCCTGACCGAGACAGATATTTCTAAGATCCGCAGGTCATTGAAGACGATTTTCAAGTCTGGAGAGTTGTTGCTGCAGCTACTTAATGATCTACTGACATTTTCAAAGAACCAGCTCGGCAATATTACTTTGGATGAACGGGATTTTGTCCTGAGCGACTTGGTGACTCAAATAAGGACTATGTTCTCCGATCAGGCTGAAGAAAAGGGCATATCTCTTGGTTGTGAGATTCTACCAGAGTCTGCAGGACCACTTGTGATGCATGGGGACTTTAGTCGGATTCTTCAAATCGCCATTAATCTGATGTCGAATAGTCTGAAGTTCACCAAGAAGGGCGGCGAGGTTTCTTTCAGAATCCGATATGCAGGCGAAGCCGATTTGGCGTCCTCGTCCACTGTATCACGACAGCCCAAACGATCGGATGAGCGAAGGTCTCGTCTATTGTTTACCAAGGCACCCGGGAGTGCGATTTACGACGAGAGACCGAGTGAGGAGGAACTAAACGAGGAGAGCGATGATCCCATACGATCCAGCATGGACTCCAGATCGATTAGAGCGAGGTCTGTCAAAAGTCAGCCGTCAGTAAGCGTCTCCAAGCAGAAGAATGGCCGTACTGTGGGCGAGCCAGGGAGGAAGATCTCCATATTTGAATTTGAGGTTGAGGATAATGGGCCTGGTATCCACGACTCTCTGAAGGACCAGATCTTCGAACCTTTTACTCAGGGCGATCAGGCATTATCGAGACAATTCGGAGGTACTGGTCTAGGATTGTCGATCTGCAGACAACTGGCAGGTGTTTTGGGAGGGGAGATAACATTGGCTTCCAAGGTTGGAGTGGGATCAACGTTCACACTACGGATTCCACTGGAGAGACGAATTTCGGCGTCTAATCTTGATTTGGCACCTAGCTCATCGCGCCAGGCAAGTGTGATGGACTCGGTTCAGAGTTCGATAGATGCAGTACCTTCTGTCAGACTGCATAACTCGTTTACGACTCCAATCTACGGCGAGGGCACTGTTCTGAGCCGCAAGCTTAGCAACAGCACTGATCATATCCCTCACAACGATCCGCTTCCGATGCGGTTATCAGGGAGGGGGTTCAGTAGGATTGTGGACGCGAGCAACACAGCTAGGGTTTTGATTGCCGAGGACAATGTTGTGAATCAGGAGATCATCAAGCGGATGTTACGGCTTGAAGGAATCAAGAACATTGACTGGGCTCTTGATGGCGAGCAGGTGGTGGGCAAGGTTGAGGAGGCTATTAGGCTTGGGGTACATTATGACGTAGTGTTTATGGATATCCAGATGCCAAAGATGAACGGATTGGATGCTACTAAGTTCATTCGTGGTACCTTGGGGTATCCTTTTACCATCATTGCTTTAACGGGTGCAGCCGATGACCGGACCAGAGAGTTATGTTTGGAAGCCGGTATGAATGGTATCATTACCAAGCCAATCATGTCTCTTGAATTACATGAGCTATTGATTGAGTTTTGCCCCGACATTCCTCTTCATGAACCTACTTATTCCAAGCTAGATATCCAACATGCCTCTTCCTAGGGGCATGTGAACTTATTTATTTGTATTATTACTATTATTAATGAAGAAACAGCAATGAATAATGAATTTTCACATTATGATAAAATATACATAACAAAATGGTGGTTCCAAGCGAAATCCTTTATTTAAGCTTCTTCTTGGGTCTCAGCTGGTTACTGTGGCCACACTTTCTCTTTCGGCAGTTGGTGGCACGAGGAGGAAGACGGGCATAACAAACACGGCAGATGGATTTATCACAGTTGTACTTAGAAGCAAGAGCCTTCAAAGATGGCTCAATGATTCCACCTCGTAGACGCAGAACCAGATGAAGAGTGGATTCCTTCTGGATGTTGTAATCGGATAGAGTTCGTCCATCTTCAAGCTGCTTACCAGCGAAAATCAGACGTTGCTGGTCTGGTGGAATTCCTTCCTTATCTTGGATCTTGGACTTAACATTGTCGATAGTGTCGGAAGACTCAACCTCAAGGGTGATGGCTTTATACACGGTTAGCTCTTATTATACTCACCAAATCATCCTCTAGAACATACTCTTTCCCGTCAAAGTCTTTACAAAACTATCCCAATAATTAGTCTCTTCCTAATCACTTCAATAAACCCATCCATCCACTTACATTTGCATGGCTTCCTGTTGACCTGAAGGCTAGTTGTCGGTGATTCGAAATTGCAAGAGTTTGTGAGTGGTTGGGAACTCAACTACGCAGGACCGTGACCACCACTCCATTTCCTAATCCAGAAATCAAATTAGGGCTTCAAGCCCTACTGCCAGGGTAAGGGCTTCTTCGGGTAGGGTAAGGGTATGCTCGGTTATAGTCGGCGACTTCCCAATTTTCGGCATCGGACCGGTAGATCATTTTTATGAGCTTAGCACGGCATTTATCCAGCAAGATCACATCGACAATTCAGCATCGTAGTAGTAGTAGGATGGTTAGTAGTGTTTTTGAGTCGTCTCGGCCGGCGTCATCTCCAGAAGCGGATCCTTCGACTTTATCCAATTATGCCAAGTTTATACTTGAGAAGACGAATTTATACTTGCGAGTCAATTGGGGATCTCATACTGTTCGTGGTTTGGTGAGATATAAGTTGTTATCTAAGACCAATATTGATGAGATTGTGTTGGATACATCGTTTCTGGATATTTCAAATATCAGGTTAAATAATACTCCATTGAAATTCAACCTTGAACCTCGTGTTGAGCCTCTTGGATCTGCTCTCAAGATTGCCAGCAAAGGAGTGTTTTCCTCTTCTTCTGACAATGTTCTGGAAATCGAATATTCGACCACTAAGGATTGTACTGCTTTGCAATGGCTGACTCCCGAACAAACCGCTGGAAAGAAGGCCCCTTACCTGTTTTCCCAGTGCCAGGCTATCCATGCCAGATCATTGTTCCCATGCTTTGATACTCCTTCTGTGAAGTCCATCTTCTCTATTAGCGTTCAATCAGAACATCCGGCGGTCTCAAGTGGAAACGTGTCTGCTCCTATTGACGAGTTCCCCGAAGGGTTCTTCGACGATCCAACTCAAGCGAAAATCTATCAGTTTGAGCAACATATCCCCATTCCCGCCTATCTGGTCGCACTCGCCAGTGGTGATCTGGAATCGGCCAAAATCGGGCCCCGGTCACTAGTATACAGTGAACCCTCCAAGCTGGACGCCTGTCAATATGAATTTGAAGCCGACACTGAACGATTCATTCAAGTCGCCGAAAAAATCGTTTTCCCTTACGATTGGAAGACTTACAACGTGCTTGTACTACCGCCATCATTCCCATACGGTGGCATGGAGAATCCAAACATCACGTTTGCAACTCCGACACTTATTTCAGGCGACCGCCAGAATGTGGATGTGATTGCCCATGAGCTCGCGCACTCTTGGAGTGGAAATCTGGTCACAAACTGCTCCTGGGAACACTTCTGGCTCAATGAGGGCTGGACCGTATATCTCGAGAGAAGAATCGTCGGTGCTCTCCATGGTGAAGCACACCGACATTTCTCAGCAATCATTGGTTGGAAGGAACTGGAAGAGGCTATAATCACTTTGGGAGACGCAGCTGACGAATTCTCTCGTCTAGTGGTGAATCTGCAAAACCACCGGGATCCAGACGATGCCTTTTCCAGCGTGCCTTATGAAAAGGGCTCCAGTTTGCTTTTCCATATCGAGACTGTTTTGGGCGGCAAGCAGGTCTTTGACCCCTTCATCCCTCATTACTTTTCGAAATTTAAGGGCAAGTCCCTTGATACCTATCAATTTCTCGACACTTTGTACGAGTTCTTTTCCGATAAAAAGACTATTTTGGACTCAATTGACTGGGATAGCTGGCTCTACCAGCCTGGCTTGCCACCCAAGCCAAAGTTCGACACTAGTGTCGCCGACGGATGCTATTCCCTAGCAGCCCGATGGGTTGAGGCCACGAAATCCGGCAAGGGCGACTTTTCTCAGTTCTCCAAACAAGATATTGCATCTTGGACTTCAACTCAGGCAGTGGTGTTTTTGAACACACTTTCTGGATCTTTTGAGCAGATCACAGACGAAAAAGCTCTGTCCGATGCTGTCAATGCTATCGACAGGGCATACTCACTTTCGAGTTCCAGTAACGCAGAAGTCATTTCCAAATGGTACAGACTTGCGATTGCTGCCAAGATCACTGGAGAATACCAGAAATTAGCAGACTGGCTAGGAACAGTGGGACGCATGAAGTTTGCCCGTACTGGATACAGACAATTGGATACAGTTGACCATGAATTAGCAGTCAAGACTTTTGAAAAGAATAGACTGTTCTATCACCCCATCTGTCGCTCCATGTTAGTTAAGGATCTGAAAATTAAGGAATGATATATATATTGAGAAATATTAGAGTATTATTAGCACAACAAGATTGTTGCAGATAGTTGACATTACATACAAACAACAATCTTCATCATTAAGATACTTGAAACATGAACAAACATATTCTATCCTTCTGTCGTATCGGTTAAAAAATAAAGAGGGGGTTATTCTTTATTTCTCTTTCATGGAGGGTCAGTTTTTTTCTTGTCTTGAATCGTTAAAAGGTGTTTCTGGTATAGATGTTTATTCACATTTCGCTTTATTTGCTTGGAGGTTTCTTGCCAAAGTTGTTTCCGCCGTTCGAGTTGGTTCCTTTCTTTTGAGCTACTGGTTTGTTCTTTGCACCTCCACGCTTTCGCTCCTCAATCAACACCACCTGATCACCGACCTTGAGTTCATGGACGTCAAGAGCGGCTTTCAAAGTCGCTGCATCTGCGAAATCCACAAAAGCGCAGTTTTTGTTCTTCTCGACCTGGAAATGAGTCATAACACCAATCTCCTCCAACGCCTTTCGAAGCAAGTCATCGTCAACACGGTGAGAGACATGTTTAATGTAAGCAGAATGAAACTCGGCAAACTTCTTTGTATTGCCGTTGTTATTATTGGTGGCAGCGGCCACTGCGGCAGGTCCTGCGGCGGCTGCTGCGGCCCGCGAGACGGTGGTGGGGGCATGAGAAGCGGCAGGGGGAGCAACGGTTCCTCGAGTGACAGCTGGGGCATGGACAGAGCCATTACCTTCAGGTTTTGCGGTCACCGAGCTTGTTTTGGCCATGGCAGCCCAAGAAACAGGTGCAGAAGGAAGGGCCGGTTCAGGTTTAGAAGCAACCGCCGTAGTTGCAGCGATCACGGCGGCAGGAGTGGCAGTAACGGGTGTTTGTTCTCCTTTTTCTTCCTCTTTAGCAGCTGGATGAGTCTTTGCCACTTCCGGTTTAGAGGCAGGTTCGGGGCTATTGACAGTATCAGGGGTTCTAGCCGGGGTTGTTTCGAGAGAAGGACCACTTTCGGTCGAAAAAGATTGAGTCACCTCTTCAGTTTGTTCGATTCCATTACCAGATGAAGTGGATAAGGATTGAGAGAACAAAGAGGATTCCTTAACAGTAACAGAATCCGAAGAGGGGATTTCTCCGTTTGTTTTGGGGATAGATTCGGATTGAGGCAAGTCAGACTCTTCGAAATCGGCATTATCTTCCTTCAAGAAACGGAAAATGTCATTCAAAACAAAGTAACCTCTGGGTTGTTCTGCCAAAAAGAATGTTTGAACAAACTTTCTAAGAGGACCAGCTTTATTGGCCATTTCACCAAGAACCTGCACCACCACGCCACCATTTGCTGATTCCTGACAATCCATATTGGATACAAACACCTTACAATCTTGGAACTCATGTTCCTCGATTCTTTGAAGGATTTGAACTTGACCATAATAAGTAGGAACGGCCTCTCCTTCAACCCCATGGCAAAGAGTGGAGCTTTTGGTATAGAACAAATGTAATTTGTTAGGTTGAGTATTCAAGAAAGTATAATACTGTTCAACAAAAAGCCAGCCCACTTCAGTTTTATCCGGACGAACCACGGTATCATGATTCTGCTGCTGTTGCAACCCAACATCATTTTCTTCAACACTGGTCATAGTGGCTGGAGCACCCATTACTTATCGGAAGATGGATTTTTTTTGTGTTTTTTTGTTTTTTCAATCTTGATCTTCTACCGGGGACTTATGTACAAACAGGCGATAGAAATAAGACTGTTTCTAGAATAATTTTGTCGTGAATGTTGCAACTTGACGATTTGATTTGTTGTTCACAGTCAGTTTTTTTGTGGTTCCAATCTAAGAGATTATTTGTGATTTTAACTTTTTTTTACCCTTTTTGACTTTCTCTGTTTAAACCGTTCTTGAAGTATCCTTCGTTTACAATCGGGTTTAGCTCCTTCTTAATGACTGCTGATTGAATGCAATTTTTGGTTCTTTCTGGAAGGAAAAATGCCAGGTTTTTCTTTTACTGTGCCGAATCGTCGGTGGATCACCACCACCAACCTCCACCAGCAAATGACGTTATTTGTTATGTAATGAATTGAATATATAGAGCTAAGCTAGTCTAATCATCGAGTTCGCCAAGATTGGGTTCTTCATTGTCACTTCGGAAAAAGAACGGTCTTAACGCAGATTCGTAGTAAGGAGGACGGATATTCCTAGGTGGGTTTCTTCTCGTCACCTTCTCGAAGTAATGCTTGTAAACATCTCCATCGTAGTTACCAATGGGAGAATTGATATAAAAATCGCTAAGGTTGAAGGCATCGGTAAGGCCAATCGATTGATCTCGAACAATCTTGCAATAATCATTGACATAGTTGGTGATATTATCCAGATCCTTGGAATTGAGGAACTCATGTTTCAAAAACACAGTGGCCTCATTTTCAATTGACCAAAGGTTGAATAACGTCGCCACATCAAGTAGAACCTTCTGAATCGAAGGCGTGGCATCTTGCTCAATATGAGCATAGAAACTCTTAATCACATACAATCTGGTATGGATTCGTGCAATTTCAAATCGTTGTTGAGATAGTTCCTCAAACGCCTGCGTGAGAGCAAAGCCCTTCTTGGTGGTCAACTCAACAAAGTCATCCACGGCATGGAAAATCGCCTGTGAAGACACAGATTCCCATGCCTCAATGGCAACCTTGGGATCACGGATATCACGCCCATTCAAACTAGCTACAGATAATGGCTTGGCTCTGCTTAAGTACTCCACTGCAGACCCCAACGACTTGTTCTTGCGTGCAGAAAGACCACTTTGAATCAACGATCTACCAGTAGATAGACACAACACATTGTTATCGCCTTCCCAAGTGCACTGTACAACCCAATCATTATAACCCTGGCCAAATCCATTGTAACCCGAATATCCATGTCCACCACACGATTGTCGGCACTCGTCGATGATCTGGGCCGTTCCCCAGGTACTGAAGGCCTTGAGACCCGCAGACACAGAAAACAACTCCTTGACATCCTCGATGGCGGCCGCCATCTCCGCCTTGTTGTCGGTCTTGGTCTTGCTGAGGTTCTCGGTGGCTCGGTAAAACACCTTGTACAACTCCTCGCCCGCGGCTCTCATGGCATATGCGTATGCGAGACGGGGCATAAGGCGGCGCTGGTGGTGCGTATAGTCGAGGATCTTCGACTCGGCTGTGCCGGGCACCGACGAGAACTGTCTTCGGACCGCTCCGTATCGGATAGCAATCGTCAGGAAGCGCTTAGCAGTGTGGAACGAATCTGCAGCCATAGACACTCGTCCTCCAATCAAGGCACCGTATGTCAACTGGGCGAGCGGCGGTTCAGTCACCTTTCCGCTTTTATCGACCTTGGCATACTTCATCATCATGAACTGACGAGGGATTCGGACGTTGGTGAATTGGATCCAGCCGTTATCGATAGAGTCTCGGCCCATTTTCTTTCCAATGTCTCCGAGGGCGATTCCTTGAAGTAGGGTATGATCATCTGGGTTTCGCAACGGCACCACGAAACTCTTTACTCCGTAATCCTTGCCGTCGACAATGAGACGAGCAAAACACAAGGTATGAGTAGCGGTATGTGCTGCACCACCAATCCACCACTTGGTGGCGGCGGTATGAGGAGTATGAATGATAAATTCGTCGGTATTTTTATCAAACGTGGCGGTTGTTTCCAAACCTGCCACGTTAGATCCATGACCAACCTCGGTCATACCGAAGCAACCGAAGAAACGTCTAAGATCACCGGCACCACGTGAGACCCAATATTGGAATTGTTCTTGAGTACCACTTCCTCGAACTCCACTCAAAAAGAGTCCGAAATGAACACCACAACGAGTATAAGAGCCCGGATCCACCAAAGCAATGGTGGAAGTGATACGACGAGCATCATTCTCATTACCGGAATTCACCAAATAACGACTAATGGCCGCCACTCGAGCCACGGAAACCTCCCGAAGTTGATCTTTGGTCAAATCATAGAAATCATCATTTTGAAACACCGGATCTCTTTCAATCATTTCCATAATACTTTCCATCTCTTCAGTGGCCTTCTTACCACCATCCAAATAATATGTTAACTCCCGAACATTGAAGTTTGTATTTGTTCTTTCTTGCTTTAAAGCAACCAATGGTTCAGTAAAAGTATTATATTCTTTACCATCAACCTCCACATTGGCAGTGGAATTAATCACAAGGTTCTGTAACCGCCCTAAAACCTTATCCTCGGCCATGTTTTCTCTTGAAACTTGTAGTCGTCGGGGATCCTGTTCGGTATTTATATGCCGATGGCACGGGTTGGGGATTTGTGGGGAAACCCTCCCAGTTACCGAGGCCCGGAGTCGGTGCCGAGAGAATCGGCTCATCATCAAGCCACTTTAATAACATTTAATTCTTCATTTCCTTCAATTATAGTTAAGATTAAATGATGTTTGAGACAAATCATAGATAATTTTCGCTTTTTATAAACAATTCAAGGGTTTTTTCCGTGATATTGTTGGTTGTTTTGGGGATTTCTTGTTGCCATGATGAATGCCATTTAGATAGAATGAATTCTTCCCATGTATGATTGTTGTAAACATGGCTGTAGACAGCTTTATTGGCGGCTCCTTTTGCACAAGCATCACTAAGATCTAATGTAAAAGATCCTTGTTCTGGTGCTAAGACATTTGCCATTGCTTTACAAATGGATAGATTGTTACTGGCACCACCAACAAAATAAACCTTTCTTGCACACCGAGAAGATGTGGTCAATAATGGTGTTAGACGATGACGGATACTTAATGCTTGAGACTGTAATATGGCTAAGACATCATCTTCAGGGTTTTTCCAATTGTTATTATTGTTAATTGATGACTCTGAAACAATCTCAACGCCTTGATTGCATGATGAAGACCATATTATCCGCCGTATACCACTTGAAACATCTGGAATGATCTCACGAAGAGGGAAATAAAACCCTATCCGTGTAATATCCATATCATCTTGTTGGCCATTGTCAGCCAATTGATTGAATTTGTCCCAATTGGTCTTTTCAAGACCATATTTCTCATTCACTTCATTCCGTACTTGCTCCCTTGCCAACGCTCCATTGCAATAACATAGCATCCCCATATATCGTCCTCCAAACGGATGATTAAACATATGGAAAAGACTCGAAGTCACATACTTGTCAGTCACTACAAGTGCAGTGGTACTAGTGCCCAAAGACACAATGACATCATTGGCCTCCAATGGTAAAGATAGAATAGTTCCTGGATTGTCACCCGTGAAACTAATGATGGAGCATTTTGCATCAAATCCATACCGATCCACAAAATAACCACTGATAGACCCTACTGTAGAAGATGGGGTATTTTCCACTGGTCCTAACTTTGATCTTATACGTTCCACATCTTGCGAATCAACCACCGCCAATAAACCATCATGCCATTTGTTGGCTTGTATGTCCCATAGATTCATCCCACATACATCAGAAACATCCAATGGTGCAAGACGTCCTGCAAGAACCGAAGCCAAAAAAGATGATACTAACGCAATGCGCTCCGACGCCTCATATATGTCTGGTCTACCAGTCTTGAGTTTGAGAATCTGCGGACCACTGAACCGATGATGGGCCTTACTACCGGTAATCCGGGCCAATTCCTCCTTGCCCCCTACCGCAGACTCAAACTTGTCACATTCCTTCTCAGTACTATGATCTTGCCAATTGGGACTCATATCCCAAGCAAAACACTTTTCAAGCTGGTGTTTTAACATGATGTTTGGATCCAAATGTTCAAGACCCCAACCACAACTTTGATTCCAAAACACCGTGCCATGCTGCTGACATGCACCACTTATAGCCTTGATTCGACTCATATCTATAATATTTTCATTTTCCTTAATTCTTTGTAACAATAAATCCAATGCTTCTAACCACATCACCACAGGAGCCTGGACTTCTCCTAGACTCGGATTGGTATGAACCCCCTTCACAGTATTATAATGAGGTAAATCAATATCAAATTCAACCTTTTCATGACATATAGTCTTCAAATTCGA
Organism: Diddensiella santjacobensis; assembly: GCA_030574215.1. Taxonomy (NCBI): domain Eukaryota; kingdom Fungi; phylum Ascomycota; class Dipodascomycetes; order Dipodascales; family Trichomonascaceae; genus Diddensiella; species Diddensiella santjacobensis. The sequence goes on from JAJMEO010000010.1 coordinate 58,089, forward strand.
ATCTATAACCAAGCCCTTTAACTGTTGAGTCGATAAATCAAGACCCAAAAAATAATCCTCATTCATTATTGAGAAGGTAATTGCCAAACAATAGGATGTTTATTATAAAATGACCAAGGAATAGCCACAATCACTTCACTAATCACAAAACCAACCAATATCAACCCTATCGTCAAATCCAACCTTTGTAAAACAAATCCAATTATAAATGCAATCAAAGCAGTATAAGTAAGAATATTATACCCAAGATAATCAGCTAACTTCTGGCCTTCAAAATCAATAGTCCCCTCAATGATCTGTCGAAGTTGATCCATATTAACAAATAATTCAGGATTTATAGGAGTTATTAAACACGTTTGTGGGGAATATAAAACTTCCCGACTATTTAGCCTAAATAGACCTCCACCCAATGTCAAATTTGGATATTTATCCGAATAATCCATTACAATTCAATGATATTCGTTAGTTTTTAGTTATTTTTACTTATTGTTAACTATAATGAAAGATATTGGTTCTTGAAGTTTGAGTTGAGCTGAGAAACCATTCTTCTGAGTCCTCTATTTCAATATAGTTTATAACTAAAAGATTCCATAAACTCTCCAGGTTTGAACCTCATCATGTAAACTTTCAAGTTACACTATTACTGTTATTATGTTACATGAAGTTATATAAACTGTAATTAGATAGAAGATCAATGAATGAAATTTAGTTATGTTTGAATCTTTCAATCTTGAAATTCTTATAACATCAACTTCTCCTCCGCATTCTATATAGAAAACGTAGAGGATTTTTGTCGTTTTCATGACATGAAATCTTTAAATATATAGAAATGAGTCCTAATCAAGAGGCTCAATTGTTTTATTTACAGTTTAATCGAGAAAAACAAGGTAGGGATAATCTAATTGGTGGCATTATATATAGCTGAAGATAGAGCTAACATGATACGACAGTTATAGAGGATTCTATAAGTCAAATCGACAATTTAGAGGCAAAAACAAAATGTCTTGAAGATATTTCTGTATTAGAGGCTAAGTGCAAAAGTGCTCTTAATATTCTGCCTTTACATGATCAAAAGTTATACTCTGATGAGTTACAGGATCTATCTGATCGGTTACAGGCCAAAGCAAAGACTCTTTCTAGTAAGGGATTTTCATTTCGCAGTAACAAACTCTCCAAAAGCATTATAAAGAATGACGATATAACTTTGTCACCTCAAAAAAATGATTTGCTTTCGGCCACTGCTGATGATGAGCTCTGCATCGACAATTTACAATCTTCCTATTACACTGCTGATACTGCTATTACACATTCGTCCTTATCAATAGCATCAGTCAAAAGATCCATGATCCGTTTAGATAATGTGGCTTTCACGTCGGCAAAAGTGCGCAATGTCAATAACAGCATAATACTCATTAACCGGGTTGAGGGCCCGATATACCTTGAAAACATAACTGAATCGACCATCATTGTCTATTGCCATCAGTTCCGCATGCATGAATCGCGCAGTAATACCATCTTGGTTAGCTGTCAGTATGGGAAACCCATTATAGAGCACTGCTCTAACATTGAATTCGGCCAGTTCCCGCAGTCTCTAGCTGAAACCAACCAAACCCCTCCTGTATGGGACTCTATAGACGATTTCAACTGGATACGAAAAGAACAGAGCCCGAATTGGACACTTGCCGAAGAAAACAATAGTCGAAACTGGCCTTCTATCTTTGAAGGCAAGATATGGCCTTCCTAACAAATCATACACTTTTAATTAAATAACTGAACTCTAGTCACTAATGCCTTCCCATTCCCCACCGTCGCTGTCGTCTTCAATCTCATCTAAACTCAATTCCGCAGCATCATCGTCCGTCATATGCGTTGGCTCCTCGACCTCACTCCTCTTCTTTCGCATCTCACCCAATCTACCGGCTCGACCCTCCAGATGCTTGTCATCACCATCGACAAACGGCGGGGGAACAAACCAAGGGATCTTACCCCGATTAAAGTCGTTCAAAACCAGTTTGGCCACTCCACTTTCGTCGGGCTCACCGCCCTTCAACAGTCTTCCGTGCTTACGGGCAATCATCTCCAGAAATTCCCCGGGAGTCTTCCAGCCGGAGATTTCATACGTTCTCTCCAGATGCTGGGGCTTACATTTCTCGAGCATGATGGGGATGAACTGCTCAGGATGCGACACATGCTCGACTCGTACAACTCCTCGGAACAAGATATCTGCTTCCGTGTCCTTGGAGCTGGGAGGCACGATACCGGGACAGTCAATCAAGAATATACGCTTCATCAGTGTAATATACTGCCAGACCTTTGTTTCACCGGGAATTGGTGCCACTGTACACACCTTCTTCTTCCGCAGAGTATTAATAATCGACGATTTGCCTGTGTTGGGGTATCCAATGAATCCCACAGAGATCTGTTTTTTGTCTGAATGCAATGATGAGAATTGTCGTAAGATGTGAATCAAGCTTCCTTTTCCGAACGAGTTCGTAATGGATGCGTGGAATGCTAATGTTGGATAATCCTTGGAAAGGAGCTTCACCCAAGCGGCCTACAGAACAGTTAGTTTCAAAAACTCTTTACACATGAGAGGTGATGTGTGGCTTTTAACTAAGAGCGAGCGAAATTTCCAAGCGTTATTGCTTCTTCGCTGCTCAACTCTAAAAAGCCACCGTTCCTTTCGGGGACACGTCTCAAAACGAGAGTGTTGAAGTTGAGAGGACTTTTATCTTCCAAGGTTGTAACAGGCTTCTCTTCATTTATATGTGTTCAAACGACTTGAACGAAGAGAGTCTTGACTTAACGATGGGACCTGAGAGAATGAGAGTAGGGGGATTTATAACTTACCGAAACCCAATTTGGTACAAGATCACACTTGTTCAGCACGAATATTAGATGCTTATGAGGCGCCTCCTTTTTGATATATTGTTCCACAGAGTTACATCGAGTTCCTAGAGGATCTCGTGCATCTAGAACATGAATCACCACATCGGATGAATCGATCACTTTATAAAGCTCATTCCAAATCCGCTTGGACTGGCCTTTACTGAAAATATGCTCCTTTGCTTCGGGAACAAAGTCATTCCCGGTCATTTCTGCGTCATTAATCAACTTTTCGGAGAAATTAATACTATCTTCATCCACTGTAGTGGCCAGATCCTCCAAGCTACTAACGGCCACTCTTGGTTTTCGGCGCTGGGATTTTGGACCAAATGTATGGTTAAAAGGCTCTGTTTCAACGATATTCAACGTGGGAATCTTGTTAGATTCTTCAAGAAGTGACATTGGTAATTTGTTTCGCCTAAGCAGAACCTGGTACGAATCCTTTGATTTCTCTCCTAATGCTTCTCGGAAATGATTTAAAGCATCCTGAGCAATTACTCGAGTATTTCCAAACCATCGTCGATTAGGATCCACTCGTGCAGTAGGGATTTCCTTCGATTGAAACGTCGCAGCTTGAACAATATCTCCATTGGCATTCCGTTGTGCTCGACCCTCCTTAAGCATATTCAACTTCTTAACCTTCTTCGCATCCCGATAGAAATTCTCTCCCTTAAGACGGAGATTCCCATCACTGGTCTTTCCCTCTCGAATCCTTCGATTCTGCTCTTTCTTACCTGTTCCCATCCTACTTATCAAAAAGTGAAAAAAAAAATGATTCTGTCCAGCGTCTAATTATTTTTTTTTCCCGGCGCGTAATCAGCCGCAGCGTTGGGACTTTTGAGGTTGCCACGGCGATGCATGGCATCTCAAAACGGTTATAGATCAACAAACCGCCGTTCTCCATCTTTTTCCACAACAGTAAGGAACCGCTACGTTAGAGAGTCTAATGGGGGAAACGTTGGTTCAGGAGCTTGGAGATCTGACCTTATATGACAATTCAAGGAGATTACGGTCAAGGCCATTATCGGCGACAACTGGTAATCGAGGACGACCAACCACGAAGCCCCTGCATGAGAACAAGGTCAAGGATGCCAATACCAAGATCAACAATTGCTTGGATTTGCTGAATCGAGCTATACAAGGAGTGGTCAAGACTGATGAAGTGGTGCTGGCTTGTACTGCGGCTAGTCGTGCGTTTGTGGTACTATATTCCACTGGAAATGATGACCGGGAGTTCAAGGTGCATAGGCTTCATTTGAATGTTCTTCTCAAGATGATGGAAGCAAATTTGGTACGTACGCCCCTCCAGAACATTTATCTATTAGTATTGCTAATAAGAATGTTTTCAGTTTCGAGAGGCACTGGATGAGATGTGGTTGTTGTTTACAAACCTTCCATATTCGACACTGAAACCTACATTGAAACCGAAATATGAGGAGTTTCTGAAAATCAAACGGAATAAGCATAAACCTGCACAGACAGAGGCCAGTGTGATTGTATCATCACAGATTGTGGCCCTCAAGTGCGCGCTGCAGTGCTCACCAGGTGCCATTTCCGAAACAGTATGCATTTTTCATCGTTTATTCCGCTGAAATAACTACTAACTCAACCTATAAAGGCCATTATTGCATCCTTTTATAATAAGACCGATGGTATGCCGGCATGGTGTGAATATCTCCCCCAGAACGAACGGGAAAGAAGGCTCGAGGCAGCTGGTAAAGTGTTACTGCTGTTTTCTAACCGGGCTTCGCCAGACATGGCTGTAGAGTTTCGCATCTGCGCACTTACCTACTTGCCGACTCTGAAATCGGAGTATATAGACAGCATGTGCCGGTCGATTTCGGGATTACTACGAAAACAGAGTGCAGCAGCCCAGATTAAAACCCTCAGCTCGATTGGATCCCAGTATTCTAATATGCTCTCCAGTCGAAGTGACGAGCTAGCTCGGAACCAGTCATTTCGCCAGCTTGAGGAACTCCTGGCACAAGTGGCAACATCATCTAGGTCGCTGAAGCTTCGACTATTTCTAACCAAGACAGAACCACCACCAAAAGTACCCCAGGAAAAGGTTTCCAATTGGAAGTTGTTTGTTTCAAAACTCGATCAACTCCAAAAGCTTACAATTACTGCCAAAGCTCTTAGGGAGATAGTCAACACTCCAGGATTCACAAGCGCAGCCAAGGACTCAGAAGTCCAGGAAACCATTCTGAACCTTGGAAAGTTTGTTTTGGAGCACAAGCGTTTCGAGGAACTGGATGATCTCGTTGGAATCCTGCTTTCGACTGACACCACCACCAATACCTGCATAGAACTCTTTGACCTCGTAGTGTCTGCTTGTCTGGAAAGAGCCTCAAACACAACATTGCAACTTTACGAAACTTTCATGGGTATCTTTTCAAAGCTAAATCTGTGGAAACAGATTCACAAGCTATCATATCACCTCCAGACACTGGGATCTCGAGCTAGAGCGCAGAGCCAAACAGATCCTTTATTTATTGAATTTTGGCAGAAGTCAGTTGATTGCGACTTGCTAATCCGTCAAAAGTTGGATGCCTCAAAACTGGCACCCAAGATTGAAAAGCTATGCATTGCATTATTAGGCGGCAGAAGATTCCAGCAGGTTATGGAATACGCCTATGAGGCACTAAAGATACACCAGGAGCAGCATGAACTTACAAAGGGCGATGAGCTCGAAATTTTGTACCATAATCTGGAAAACGAAGATGTTATGCGCTTAATTAATATTTTGGCGCGTGTGCTTCTGGCTGATACGCAGTCTGACTTGAGCAAGTTGGAAAATTCACCGCTTTCAATACTAATAGCCGAACTGCTGTTATTTACAGTATCAAAGTCTTCGAGACCCATAAGGAAGGACGTTTCCAGTATGCTTTATGATTGGCTGGCCACACAGCTGAAAGGCAAGAAGTCTCCTGAACGGCTGTTACGAGCAGCTATCCAGCACTATCGTACTACAAAAGTAATGATTGACGATCTGGATAAGCTGTATCAGGCATCTCAAGATACAATCGAATCAGAAGGACGTAATGCTGTTCACCACCTTGTGCATGGTGCGTATCTCTTTGATCGAGCTACTGCCGAAGGCAGCATTACCAGTGACAAATTTGCCTACCTGACTCGAGGAGTCGACAGCTTGAGGCAGTTCTTCGAGAGCACACATAAAAGCCCTAAGATTAATGTCATGAATGACATTGCCCTCTTCTCGTCATTTCTTTACTTTCATGGTTACCATGAGTTGCGGGTCAGCTTACTGCAGGCGGTGGTGAAGAATTCAGGACAAGGACAAGCGACTCCATTTTACGGAGATTTGGCATATTCTCTGGCAGCCCTGGGATATGTTGATTCTGCTGCACAAACAATACAGAGGGCGAGGCGAAATGAGCTCACATCGTGGCAGTCTGCTATGCTCTCAGTACTGGAAGTCGAAATCTCCGAGCCAAGTAGACAGGTGAGACTTGTTAACAATCTTCTTGCTATTATTCAGCAGCACCAGGAGTTAAATATTAGAATTGACGAGGGACGACGGCATGGTGAAACTCAACAGGACTTACAGCGTCGAATTCTGCTGTTTTGTCGCACACTAAACGCAGCTGCAATAGTATATATGAATAGCGGTCAAAACGAGCCAGGAGCTGCAATGCTTCAAAAGGCTGTGCGAGTCTTGAAAACATTCGGGAAGGATTGCAAGGAATCACACTTATTGTGGCCGGTACTTGGACTGGCGATGGATATTGAGTATGCTATTGCCAGGAACCTGGAAGCTCTCGGGATAGTGCGGCAAGCCACATGTGTGTTGGAGGAAAGTATTCAAGTATCGCGACAGCTAGCATGTGGATATAGAACGGCTGGCCTTATTGCATTCCAGGCAGAGCTCTACACGCGAATGAACAAACCCGAGCGAGCTCAAGAGTTGTTACGCGAATGCGAAGAGGAAAGTGGGAAAATTGGAATTAAGCATAAGGCGCGGATGGAAATGGCATATTCTTACGGGCTGTACTATCAGCGCCAGGGTATGTTCAAGGAAGAAGCCCTTTATTTCTATATGGCGGAAAATGCCTTTGCGGATTTGCTCTCACTGCAGAAGTTTCTGACAGCGCCTGATGGAGCGAAAGGCCTTATTGACTTGCGACAGAGAATAATTTGTGCACATGCTCACAGTCTCGCATTGCAAGGTTCAGCCGATGATGCGTTAAAGCTTCTTGAAGACGTGGATGTATGTTCTGGCAGGGGCGAAGCTGCCAAAGCGAAAATGTTCTACCAAAAGGCACTAGAATTACTGATTGTTGACCCAGTGTTTGGCGTTCTTCAGGATTCAGCATTATCACTGCCATCAGTGAGAAGTTCTAGCAGCAGAAGCAGTCCGACCTTGAAGCGAAATAACAAGACACCAGTTCTTGGCAATGTGACCCAGGCTACAGAATGGTTGATTGAGGCCCAAAGCTACTTGCAGAAATGCAAGGGCAACGCTAAGGAGCTATCCAGTGTTGATCGGTCCGAGATTTGCAGCCTTCAGAGTGATATTGCATTGTTGTTATCTGCCGTATCCAAGGCATACGGCGACTTGAAAACACTTGAATTTCTTACGCCACAGCTACCATGGCAAAGCGAAAAGAAAATATTAAAGCTACGAGACAATAATCTTGCTTGGCCCTCGGAAGTCGTTACTGGCACCGACGTGCTTGTGGGGGACGGGAAGGGAATTGATCCTGATTTAATTCCAGATGACTGGCTGGTTGTTTCGCTAAAGATCGTACCTTCAAGTGGCAATCTGATGATTTCTCGAATTGAGAAACGTCATCAAGCGCCATTTGTTATTAACCTTCCGCTCAACCGGCATAATACAAGAGACGCCGATGAGGAGTCGTTCACATTTGCTGAAGGGCTCAAACAGCTGCAGTCGATTCTTAAAGAGAGCAAAAGTACTACGGACCTCTCTCGCACAAGGATTATCAATACCAGTGATGAACGCAAAAAGTGGTGGGACGAGAGGATAGAGCTCAACAGCCGCTTACAGGGTCTCCTAGATGATATAGAGTACTGCTGGCTCGGAGGGTTTAGAGGAATATTCAGCATGAGTGTGGTGGACCAGACGAAGCTAGCAAAGTTTAGTACCTCCTTTGAAGGTGTTCTCAAGAAGCACTTGCCTTCCAGAAACGGTAACAAGGGTCCCACCACCAGGGGGAGGAATAGTTCTGTAAAGAGCTTGGTAGATATCAGCACTCGGATATACGAGCTGTTTATTGGCCTTGGCCATCCGGATACCTTTTCTCATCCTGGGCTTTTGGAGGATCTACTCTATTTTGTCCTGGATATCCTCCAGTTTCATGGTGAGCAGAACGCATATGATGAGATAGATATGGATCAGATGGTTGTTGATGTGGAGGACTGCTTAAGCTCATATCATGCTACATCTGAGAACCAGACGCAGTACAAGCATCTGGCCCTTGTAGTGGATCGAATGTGTCAGCAGTTGCCATGGGAGTCTATTCCAGTTATGAGAGGACTATCCGTATCTCGATTACCTTCTCTGTGCATACTTCATGAACTTCTTGCTCATCATAGGATGGAAGTAGATGGTCACAACGTCTACTACATATTAAACCCCGGCGGAGACTTGGTCACGACACAAAAAAGATTCGAGAATGATTTCCAACAGAGAGAGGGATGGGAAGGGAAAACAGGGGAGGCACCTACTGAAGACGAATTTGCAGCTGCTCTCGAAACAAGAGATATGGTTGTCTTTATGGGGCATGGAGGAGGGGAACAGTACATCCGCAGTAACAGAATCAAGGCACTTGACAGGTGTTGCCCTACACTATTGATTGGGTGCAGTTCTGGTGCTTTGCAGTTAGCGGGCGATTACGAGTCATCAGGAACTCCTTGGAGTTTTTTGATTGCAGGGTGTCCAATGCTAGTAGCAAACATGTGGGATGTCACAGACAAGGATATCGACAAGTTTGGGGCCAGTGTTCTTGAAAGCTGGTCACAAGGAGAGCACATAGGCTCGGCGGTTGCTCGGCATCGCGATCTGTGTTTCCTGCCGTATTTGAATGGAGCTGCACCGGTGATATACGGGTTGCCGCTTCAAAAACGCATTTGCATATCAAATTAAATAAGCATTATATTTACAGTAATTTCATTAATAGACAATATTTCGTCAGCATCAAACCTTTCCTTGGCTATAGTTCAAGTATCGCCATAGGGCCATTACTAGGCGTCTTGAACCTGGAGCAGACACATCCAGCTCTAAATCTCTGCATGCAGTGTTATCTAATTCGCCTGCAAGTGTCGTTGCCTGTTCTTGACCAAGTATCCCGGTGATATTAACTGTAGCCTGCACTTCAGGCGCACCTGAAGAGTCTATAGCAGGAGACTCATCACCGTCTGTCCATTGAAGGACATATTTGTAATCCTCCTCCTTTTTGGGGTCATTAACGTTAACTAATTCGTCTTTTTTCATGAGTCGGTGCGCAGCAGCCATTATATCATGGAAAAGAAGCGTCTGGTAGAACTCGGGAGTATCTGGTCGCCACAGAAGGGTGTCTATTGGAAGCTGGACCTTTGAGCTAGTTTCTCGAGTTGACTGAGAGAGCATACTTGCAAGAAGAGATCTCCAGCGTTTTTTGACCGACATATCCTTGAGGGCATTTTTGCTAAGTTGCACGTGAAGCCTTGGTCCTTTAGTAGGAAGAGATCTGAGCAATGGGGTGACTAAAAGTTGACTTTCTTCCTCGGACGTCTTGAAGGTTTCTCGTTTAACAATTCCTATTTTAATCAAAAGGGCCTCAGGCAATATGATGCGAGATAGTCGGTCCATCCGAGCACCTGATGCCAGGATTCCAGCATATATGTTCGACTCCAAGGCTTTGAAATCCTCCTGTGCCTCATGAGAAGAGACCTTTGTCTTTGGATGTCTATCACCGGACCATCGTGAGAAATGGGTCAACAGAACCGGCTTTTCCAAAGCATTTGGATCCTGGGGTATGAAATTTGATCTTCGTTTAAGTTTGGGGATCCCAACCACTGGTCTAGAGTAGAGCTTTATAGGAGTTTTATCATGCGATTCCAACAAAAGTATTACTTTCTTCACAAGACTCTTTGGCCCAGATCTCCTTTTCATGTGAAAAAAGTGTCCGGAAAGAAGAAATCAACGGTGCGGAGATCGACGTAGTTATTTTCTTTTCAACTCACTATTTATCAGTCAAACAGTCAATGGGTTCAAGGTGAATAGGATGCTGATGAAATGGACGTCATGTTTTCACCGCTCTGGACGAGTATATTCGACGCTTGGTATCAGGTATCGACAAGCCATGAGTGGAGTGGCAGCTTCAGCTATGATAATCACCACCACTCATCATTCCGAACCCCGAGGATTGACTGTTTCTTCTGTGACATCACTTTCAGTGAATCCTGATCTATTGATTTCATTCAATCTACAAGTCCCATCTCGAACTTCTCAAGTTCTTCATGAAAGTGGCGTGTTTGCGGTCAATATATTGCCTGCCACACCCACTTCGTCATTACTTTGTCAGGCATTTGCCGGCCGTATGGGGCTTCAAGTAAACCCTTTTGAAGCTGAAAAGGAATACTTTACCACGGGGTTATATGATATCCCCATCGCTTCAAATGCCCTGGCGGTTCTATATTGTACAAAAAGAGACGTCTACCTGGTCCAAGACCATGAAATTTGGATCGCAGACGTCCAACATGTAGAGGGAACTCACGGAAAAGAGGAAGGAATCTTATTGTATCAAAACCGCCGATTTCACTCGCTTGGTCCCGAGCTGATAGAAGACTAGTAGACCATGCATTTTTTCTTGTACATATTACGTAGATTGCTCTGTGTCATGAGAGTTAGTAACTAACGAAGGTAACGAAGTTATAGAAGCTGATCCAAGCGATTGCTGGAACGTAGAATTGCCCGAAGCTATCAGCTGAGCCGTCTTGCGTTGAGTTTCTTCCACCCCCTTTTCCATCTTCGCAATGGAAGTCGAAAACTCTTCCTGTAGCTTACTACGTCTCTCCAGTTTGGAAGCTCGCTCTGCTTGTCGGCTTTCCAGTTCCTTGGTGAGCTCATCACAACATTCCTGGTTAAATTTCTCCAAATCACTACTAAGCCGTTGCTTTTTGGCTTCTAGCTTATCTTTTTTGCCTATTATCGCACTCAGCTCGGTGCCCAAGTCACCTGTCTTTTTAGACCACTCGGCCCGTAGTTGACTTGCAATTTGCAGTTTCTCCTCATAAACAAGCCGCTGAGACCTATACTGCTCCTGATGCTGCTCGAATTCCCGTTGCATATCATCCTGTTTAACAACCAGATCTTCAACTTCTAAATTAATCTTCTCAATCTCTTCTTCATACTGTCGGACACTCTCGCGTAACGAGAGTACCTTCCGTCGATTGCGCTCGTCACCTTTATCAGCACTTTCGATCTTGGATCGGGTCAGATCAATCTCCGTCCGTAAACTCGCCAGTCGCTTGGCATGTTCTTTCCGCGACTTTTTCAGCCGCGATTTCTCCTCTGATAGACCCATCTGTGTAGTGGTCAAAGTATCCAGTAAAGTGGTCACTGGAGATAGCGGTCTGGTAGTAACCGAAGGTTGCTGTTGCTGTTGCTGCTGTTGCTTTTGACGAGCGGTCGTAGATATGCTTACTCGGAAATCATTCTGAAGCTCATCAACAATTTCAATGTCATACTGTGTGGTGGGAACCAATCCATAAATGACAATTAACATGGTGCCGTTTTCCTCAAACGGCTGGACCGAAACCTGAGGCCATTGGATCCCATTGACTCGAACATTGAAAATCTCTGCATCTTTAAACCCAACCATCTCAAAAGCAACCACATTCTCAAAAATATAACGAACATAACATTTCCCTCCAGTTCCTTCTCCTGCCGCACCCAAGGCCAAGTCACTTTCTTCAATGACTTCATGTCTGGCGGCCAGAACAATGCTACTAGCAAGAACAGTCCACAGCGGTTGATTTGAGCGCACTGCAGCAAGTCGCTTGTTTTTCTTTGCAGAAGGAGCGTAAAAAAAATCAAAATCGGAGGCTTCATAAGCATCAGGCTGAGAAAAATCGTCTTCTCCCACCGATATGGTTGTGACATGGTTTTGAACGCTGGAATTGTCTAGATCAGCGACATTGGATGAAGAATCAAAGATATACTCTCCTTCTTCGTAATGCTGGTTCTCCATGATGGTGGGGAAGACCTTTCTCAAATATGGCAATAGTCCAAGACCGATTACCTGGATGGCGAATAACTGAAAAAGCAAAACAGGGAAATCATAAACCCATTCCATTCGTTTTATGAATCGAAAGGCTGCCGGAACTAAGGCCCATGCACTCCGGAGGGTGTTGAAGGAGTTTTGAGAGGTTGCCGAGAAGAATTCTTCCGGTAGCTGATAATAATGATGATGATGTGGTAACATGAGAGGTTCAAATAGTTCTGGATACAGGTAATAATAGATTTTGTCGAAAAGTAACCTTCCGATTTCAATGATGGCTGTTGAATATACGGCATTGGTGAATACTTTAGGACCACCACCCCCAAACGCGGCTGCAACAGTAGCATGTGCAAAGACCATGACCACATTGCGGAAAACCGGCGTCACATATACCGTGGTTAATGCCAATATAAAGTCGATCACAAGAGCTTTGGAAAGGGTCTTGATCATAAGTGACGATAATCGTAAACCACCCTGACTCCAACCAAAGACCGGCCTTGTGGAACCTGAAAAGTACGATACTATATATAAGAAATGAACCAAAACCATTATCAAAGATGGCATCTGGCTAAAAAGCGCCAGAATCGCCAATGTATCCACAAATGCTGCAGGTTGGATAATATAAGTAGGCAGTTTGGTCCCCGACGGCTTCACTGGTTTCGATGAAGACTTATCATCATTCGAACTTGAAGCCACTGGCTCATCCATGGCATATTAATCGTGCCTCTACCCAATACTACCGTTACTACGTCGTTTATCAGTAGTAAAGCGCAAATTTGGCGATGGACGTTGACGTCCCGCCGCTGCTCCACAGATTTAATTCGAATTATTCAAAGGTGGTCGCCATGGCAACCATCAATGATCTCGACCAGTTCGCCGAGCAGCCAATCTCTGGTTACTTGATATACATTTGTTAGTCTAGAGCAATTGGTTTTATCTGAAGGCATTTGATTTAAATGACTTTTTGAGTCCTTGATGAACTTGAACTGATTTGTGAGCCGCAGTGGGAGCGGCTTGAATTAGATCTCGGCAGCTCAGTCTTCAATAGTTCTGATCCAATGCCTAGTAAACTCTATTCTACTGTATGGAAACTCAAGTTTTGTCTCGATTTCAATCTTTAGCTCTTTAATTGTTCAGTTCAGGAATAAAGGGCTTGAGCCGTTCATGGTGCGGTCTAGTTGTGCGTCTAGAACGCATGAGCCGCGCGCACGTGAAATTGACGGAATTTATCGAGAACTCCAACATTGTTTCCTTTCCATTAATGAGTCTACAAGCTATAAAGTATTCCAAGGAGGATAGGAGTTTAGATATACTAGACCAGCTGAGGCTTCCTCATGAGTCGGTTTATGTTCCAATCAGGTCCGTAGATGATGCTTATGATGCCATTAAGCGAATGGTTGTTAGAGGAGCACCAGCCATTGCTATAGTTGCCGCACTTGCGGTGGCTGTGGAGCTTTCGAAAAGCACAGATTTGGAGGTGAAATCATATAATGACGTGCGTGATGTTATTTATACAAAGCTCGATTATATTATTACTTCTCGGCCCACTGCAGTAAACTTGTCGCAGGCCGTGAAGGACTTGAAGGCAGTTGTGGACGACTCCAAGACCGAAAATGGAAAAGCTTTGATAGAAAAGGTCGTGACTGCCGCGGAATATATACTTGATAATGATGTCAAGGATAATAAGAATATTGGAGACCATGGTGCCAAGTGGATAACGGAACTGCAGCCCAAGGGCCAGAAATTCTCGGCCCTGACTATCTGCAATACCGGATCGTTGGCTACTGCTGGGTATGGAACTGCGTTGGGAATCATCCGTTCGTTGAATGCCAACCAGGTCCTTGAGCATGCATACTGCTTGGAAACTAGGCCCTACAATCAGGGGTCAAGACTGACTGCCTACGAACTCGTCTATGAAAAAATCCCCTCTACTCTCATTACCGATAGCATGGCAGCGTCGCTTCTAAGGGCTCATCCAGAGATCAAGCTTGTTGTTGTGGGCGCAGACAGAGTTGCGAAAAACGGTGATACTGCAAATAAGATCGGTACTTTCCAGCTGGCAGTTCTCGCTAAACACTTCGGAGTCAAGTTTGTTGTTGCCGCTCCTACGACATCGATTGATCTTAACACCCCTAGCGGGGATTCCATTGTTATCGAGCAGAGAGCCCCTCATGAGTTGACTCAGGTGAAAGGAAATATTGTCGTGAATGGGACCGTTAACACTTCTGCAACCGCCATTGTAAGCACAGCGGCTCCGGGAATTGATGTTTGGAATCCAGCATTTGATGTGACTCCACATAGCTTAATTGATGCCATTGTTAGTGAACGTGGTGTTGCAGTTAAGGATTCTCACGGCGAATTTCAATTAAATAAATGGTGAAAAACAAATCATTATTCTAAATGCTGTAACTATAAGTTCCGTTGATGGCATGATAAAAAAAAGTAGACATAAAGTACTAAAAAATAATAAATTACATTAGATATTATAAGTAGAAACCAACCATTTCACATGCTCTGTTGTTTTCGTACATATTTCGGTCGTATTCTCATTTTTCCAGCTGTCAAAACTGACGTTGTATTCCTTTGCCATATCGCAGGCTATCCACTGTAGCTGGACCCACACTTGCAACTCGATATCGTCATAGTTGTAAGCGGCGAAGTTCCCCTGAGGGTTTCCAAGATAACGAACTTTCTTGCTGGTGTCACCGATTTGAAATCTATCCTTTTCTCTTCCGGAAAAAAGCTTCGCTAAGTTGAGCTTGAAAGTATTTAAATGCAGAAATGCAGATCGACACGTTTCTTCTCTCGTATTGAGGTGATTTTTGGCGTAGTCGTCTCTGGGGTCAGCTTGCAACATAGCTGCCCCGATAAAGCCGTTATCGTGCCTTCCCAGAGCGCGGACGCCTGTTCTGACCATATAAATCGGTTGTTTTAGAACCGCCGCTGCTGCGGCAAAGGTTTCTTTATCACCCTGTCCGATAGCCCCTTGGGTCAGCAAAGGGTAGTATGCCGTGTAGCCGTTCAGATTATAATAGACGGTCAGCAACAATGATTTATAATGTGTACGCTTTGAAATTATAATCTCTCCACTTTCGGTACTTTTGTCGGGAATGGCTCCTTCCAAATCTGCCATTGCAATGCGGTCTTTATTCGTTTCTGTCAGATTGCCTCGCACTCTACGGCCCAGCTTAACGTCGGCTATTTGGTAAAAATCAGGACTCGTTGTCCTAGCCCAAAAATCTGGCCAAGTGATGTATCCGTGAGAAAGGAACGGTTCGCTGGTAAGTAGTTGAGTCACATCTCGCAGAGCCACATTATCTGAATCTAGAAAGATAACATTTTCAAAAGAGCTGGCAAGAATAGCCAATGGTTTCAACTGATATTGATGGACGTCATATTTCTTGAATAGATCCTCTCCGACCACATCTTTAAGAACGACGCATTTTGCTCCTAGATCAGGAAGCACTTTTTCACAAATGCCTTTCTCAAATTCTGTCTCATCAGTGACAAACACTTCCACGGGTATGGTTGGAGATACTCGTCGTAGCATTTTGATATTTAGTACCATGACGGGCATAAATTCTCCTCCGGCCGTGATCACCACGCCTGAGCCGCTATAAACACCACCAGGATAAAAGCTAGGGAGAGCTTTAACTACCTTTCGATGACATTTCTGAAGCTCGTCCAAATCATGCTTGCTAACGTCAAGGAATTTCGAAAGTCGATCCTGAGTCCAAATGGGATCTACATCATACGCGACTCCATGAGCTTTTTTATCGTCATGATATTTCGTCAACGGCTCGATCTTTGGATAATTCTCTATAAATAACCGGGAAAGACTTTGAATATGGCCATTTCGCTTGTTTTGATAAGCAGTACGCCATTTGCCCGGAGTATTAGTCTGACAATTTGCATTGTCCGAACTGCGTTCAACACCATTTACTCGATAATAGCCCCAAAGCTCGAAGGTACAAATTATCAAAAATACCAAAATAGCAACAAACAGACCCTTACTCTGCTTGTACATATTGGACTAACCCTTGCAACCACCAGAATGCCAAGAATTTCCAAGCCCACCTCACGAAAAATCCAATCTCCAACTCAAAATTCAAAGTTATCAAATTGTGAAGTTTTTCCTACAAACGCGAAATGGAGGCCAGCCCCAAAATATCGTCGGCCTTGTACAACAATTGCCTCCTGAGGTTGTGGAAAAAAAGCCCCTTTGACCCATTCCGGATCTGTACACGCAGATCCACGGATCAAAGACCGTGCATGCAGTGAAGATCTACACAGATAGAGCGACCAAGAGATGATATTCAGCAGCATCGCACCTTTCGAACCCTGATGAAGCACGGGTAATAGAACTCGATTCTCGTATACGCATACTGGTTCGGCAAAAGTATATTCATTAAGTGAAGAAGAAGGTTTGAGTTTCATTCTCACCGAGATGCAAACACTTGCTTTTGGGGGGGGCCGCAAATGCCTTGAAAGTTTAGAGTTGAAAAAATAAAATACTTGTCACATGATGAGTGAATAAAGTATGGGCTAATTCCTAAGTCCTCAGATTGTTTAAGCCAAAGAAATTTAAGGGTTTGGTAGAATAATATATGTTGATTGGCCGCAAACAACAATAACATCCCCAATAAGTTGTAGTGAGCCAGTATTTTTGGACTGGTGGTCTATCTGTACATGTATCTTCAATATGTGGCTGCCGTCGGGTCTTCAAATAACTCATTATCAAATGAATTCAAGCACGTTTTACAGGCGGCCGCTGCAGCTCATTGCGCGCGATTTTGGCGCTGTTATACGAAATTAAAGCCTTTACAAGCTTTACTCCCAACACTTTACGTAACACTGCGAACGCCTCGGCCGTTATTGGCGGGTAACCGTTGTACATGTATAGAGCCATCTGGAGAAGCCGGATAAATTAAAGTTAAGGTTTGGCGTCGGCAATACTATTATGCGAGATCTTTTTATGCAATGATGTGGGAATTTCAGACGAGTTGCATGCTTGCATTAGTTCTGGTTCGGAAAAATGAGAATTTACTGGCGTTGAGAGCAGTAGTATGCCAGGTCGACCTACCAACGTTGATTCAATGAGCATGATTTTCAGCATTTCTGCTGTTTGGTATTTCCAGCCTCTAGTTAAGATTGGAATATCATTTGTAGTTAATGGCAGATATCGAGGGTTCAAGCATGGGGGCCCATACCTTGCTTCCAAGTGTTCAGAGAGTAGAGTATATAGATAGTTATGCTTTGATTTTTGTTAATTACTATTAACTGGTTGTTTGTTAAGCCAATTTAGATGTTTTGTTGTTAAATCACACATTTTGCTCATGTTTTCGTCCTTCCAATCCTTAAGCACAATGTTCTGTCTGACACCCACTTCGCACACAGACCAATGAACATCCTCCCAAACCTGCAGCTCAAAGTCCTTATTGTCGAAAACATGCAGGTTTTCATTCACAGTACCGCAGAATCGGACTCGTGATTCGTCTCCGTTACGGAAATTTTCACTGTACTCCTTGAACAATACACGAGGATTCATCTTTAGCGTATTCATGTGGACAAACATGTTTCTGGGTGCTTGATGTCTTGTTCTGGAAATATGGGCATTGAAGTCATCTACCGGGTCAACCTGTAGCATACCAGCACCAACAAATTCGCGGTTTGGAGGTTTGAATCGCCCGGCAGACCGCGCATCCTGTTGGATCTGGTACACGGTATCGTTTAATGCCAAAGCCGCGGCGAAAAACGTCTCCTTATCGCCCTCCCCACCACCTCCTTGACTGAGCAATGGATAATATGCAGAGTATCCCAGCAAATTGTAGTAGACGGCCAGGAGTAGGCTCCGATAATGTCGACTCTTGGAGAGAACTATTTCTCCCGATTCGGAAGACTTATCAGGAAGAGCACCCTCGAGATCGGCCTGGGGAATTAGATTTTCATCCTTAACCGATAGATCGCCGCGCACACGTTCACCTAGTCTGACTCCGATTACATCGTAGTAACGGGGAGAAGTGGTTCTATACCAATAGTCGGGCCACACAATGTATCCGTACGACAAAAACGGTTCCTGTTCAAAGATGGGCCCCACGTCTCTTAAGGGGATGCTGTCAGAATCTAGAAATACAACATTTTCAAACGAGGAGGCTAGAATCGACAGTACCTTAAGTTGGTAGCCACGGACGTTGAATTTCTCAAAGAAATCCTCCGAATATACATCCTGCAGAATCACACATCTGGCACCCAATTGGGGCAAGACCTTCTGACATAATTCCGGCTCGTACTCCTCTTTATCGGCCACGAACACCTCGACCGGGATACTTGGCGACACTCTTCGGAGCATTTTCAGCGTGGTCACCATAACTGGCATATACTTTCCTCCTGATACAAATACAACCCCGGTGCCGTTATACATTCCTTCTGGGTATTCATCGGGAAGTTCATTGATGACATTACGGAATGCTTTATTCAATGTCTTCACTTCTCGATTACTGACCTGAAGAAGCTCCCCCAGTTCTTTGTTTGAAAACACCGGTAGTTTATCGTCAAACGCCTTTTTGGTGGCTTTTTGGCCAGTTTTGTAATAGGTCAGAGGTTGTATATTGGGATAATGCTTTTCAAAAATGTTTCCGATATCATTATAATGACTTTTTCTTGCCTGAACAGCCCAATTCTTATGGGTTTGATCTTTTCCAGGACGCGTGAAAGCCGATGGCCCAACAGTCTTGACTTCAAAAGAAGCTGATAATAGATAAATCCCAACTATCAAGATCAAAGCTATCAAATATCTTGGTGTAGATTTCCTTGTTGTTGAAAGCATCTTTCTCTACCAACCTCCCCCGGTTAACAATAACCTCCTCCTCTCTCTATAACTACTTCGAGATTCCCACAATATAACCGCTTTAATGTCACTCTGACAAAGAATTCTATAAAAAATCAGGTCCAATTTACCAAAATCAATGGACTCAAATCATCAAAATCACTAGCAATTTAAAAACTTCAACAATGGTGGCTTCAAACTTAAGTATGTTGCAGCAGCACCTCCTTCCGGGTGGGAATCAAAATCAATCTTGAAATCTAACCGAGATCCCTCCCCTTCCGAATCAGGCAACTGCAACCACGATCGGATCGGTTATACATTCCTCACCATAATGGAGAAAATGCGCCGGATATTGTCTGGATATATCTTTGATGAACTGCTAGGATACAAGCCCCGGATACAATTCACACAGTCGTCGTGCACGTGACCCCATCGTCGGATTATCCTGAGTCCTGACCCCCAATGTCGAATTAAGCTGGACTTTGTATTATATTTTATATTGAATATATTCTGGATTCAAGGTCATTTTATAATAATATCTTTGATTAATAAGCAATTGTATGGTTTTGACTATGATGGAGGAGGGGTTTCAAAGTTCATGATTGATTTACTACGCATAAACCAGCTAAGAGGCTAGGAAAAAAGAGAGAATGAAGTTCTTCGATCACTAAATATTATTAATGAGGTAGTTCATTTGGTTCTATTATGTGTTTGTGTATTGATTGATGTGGTTTATATGATCGATATATATATAGCGATATGGATTTGGGCATAATAGTTATGCCCAACACCCCATATTGAATCAATCTTTATATTTTGCTGGATAGAAAACGAGGGGTTGCTTAGAACCAAACTTGGCTATAATATCAATTGCTTGTTTTTTATTAATATATGCAAAAGTCAAGGTATCCTGGTCAGAATCGGGCCTCCCGGGATAGACTGATAGGAATGAAGCAGGTCGATGTCATATTGCCTCAACCACCTTCGGTCCTTGAGTATAATTCCAATGCTCGACATACAGGGTCTTTTTTCTTGCAATCACAAATGGGTCGACATAAAGTTGATGCCAAAGACAAACGAGTATCTCGAAGACAATTGGAAAATGATGCAGGTAGACGCCAACCACCACATCCAACGGTACCGGAACCTCTGCAACTTCATCAACCAATCACCGAGTATATTGTTCCGATGGAGGGGATATCCAGGTTTGCAATTGAATGTTTAGATTTAACTAACTGCTTTAGACCCAGAAGCTTTCGTCGTTATTTGCACAAATTCACCGATGATGTCAAAAAAAAGGAATTCAAACCCCCTCCTCGATTACCTTCAAGATTGACGCGACCGGTTTCACCGTTGAACTTTACCGGTCTACAAGATGGTCCAATGCCTCCTATTTATAGTATCTCTCAGATTTCCGATTTCAATCCCCGAGAAGAAGACAAAATGAGCCATACCGAGAAAATCATGTGTTGGATGAACAATCTGGCATTTCCTCGCTGCAAGGCATACATGGTTCCCGGCGAAGGAGTAAAATATCGCTTCAATTCCTCGTACCCCGTGACCGCTTCCGAAACTTGTTCATCTGCTTCCGGTGAGACGGCACAACAGGAAAAACAGTGCCGTCAAAGGACAAGAAGAACCGCCAAACGGTATAGAGATGAAACAACCAAGCCGGCCCCACCTACATTCATGCCAGGAATGAATGTCAATTCCATATCTCTCAGCCTGTCACCTATCGACATTCGTCCTTCCCGAAACCCTGCTTCACGGTCTCTCAAGTTCCAGAAGGATGAACCTATGCACAGACCTCTGCACACGGTACGACACGATGTTGTGTCGTCAAAATACAAGGATGTTGCACCAGTTCGACCCCAGCCAAACCCCATCCCGCCCCATTATCGGCCTCTTGACATTAACCATAGTCTTCGCAACCTGTCCTTTTTCAACAAGCAGCTGAATCCCGTCGAATTGGCACGAAAGTCGGGCAAAAGCGAGATTGTCGTGACTAATAGTAGACTAGATCGACGTGGTCGACTGGCCCACTGAACCTCCGTTCATCCTATTAATGCTCTAGATGTTTTTTCTATTCTGTATGTGGTTTATTTTTCTTCTTTTCAATAGAAATTGTTTGATTTATTACTACAGCTTGGCTACAGGAGTCTTGAAATCTACCCCACACCATTCCGACAGTTGAATGGCCATATTGCGAAGATTCATTAGTTCGTCCTTGGAAGATCCATTATTCAAACCGCCCTTAAGATGGCCTTTGAGCTGAGGATTCACATCCTGAGGGATTAGACAAGCAATGACCACCAGACTGGTTTCCTGTGCCGAGAGGATCTTTGTATAGGAAAGTAGAGGTGCGTAGACATGATTTAGAGCGTAGACCCCCAGATCCGGATATGCAGTGGATAACTGATTGAGTACTCTACGAGAGATCTTGCCATATACAGCTTCCCAGAATTCTCTACCTCGGTCCAGATCGGTATAATCTTGATTTTGTCTCTGACGGTCGATTTCCCGGAGATGAACAGGAGTAACATTCTTGAGCTGAGTCAATGAGTTGATTGCTTTAGGAAGACCTCCTAATGCACTACTTTTCAAAAGAGCCTCGCGCATCTTTTGAGCTATTTCATAATGCTGATTGGATGGAGTCGTCGACACCATATATTCGAAGATCCTCGGCACTTCTTCCGGCTGATTACATACACTTACAGTGGTAGCTGCTACATAATACCATGAGCTAGTCAATAATGGAGTAGCTGCCAACGTTGCAAGCCGTGCTGGAGTCAAAATCGTAGACATATAATTGGTTGTTATCAAGACAGAATAGCTCAACTAGTAACCACCACCACCTAGTTATATATGTTTATATAACCATATAACATAAAATTAACTAACAACGAAAAGGCCTAACTTAACGTAAAAGAAGCATCATATTTGAAAAGGATAATAACATGAAATAAGGATTAGGTGGCTCGTTGACATGCACGAGCCAGGTAATTTGGGTCTTGATGGCCGTAAAACCGCTTAGAAGCAGACGTTTAATGAACTGCTTCCCCTATACGATTAAACGAAATCAAACATAATGTATTTGAACTTATCAAGATTCTAAGGATTGTAAATTAATTTTTATATAAATAATATGATAAGAGAAAGATGTAAGGTCCTTCAATATAAAACAATAAAAGTGGAGGAAAACTACTTTTGTTACCAACTCAAACATCGACTACTGAAGGTAATTTGATTATCCAGTATAATCTTTCTTTTTGAAGCAGCCATTTAATATAATGCCGTCTATAGAGAATTCTCCTATTCAGCATTCTGCAGATTCGGCTTCGTATCGTAGTCGAAGTCGAGAACATGACCGTAGAAGAGATGGTACTACAAGAAGAAGAAGTAGGGATAATAACAGTCATCAAAGACGATCTCGGTCACCTTATTATAGAGACAGTCGCCGAGATGATAGGAGACGATATTCCCCTCCTCGACGAAGAAGAAGTCGAACTCCTCCTTTAAATACCAATATCGATGAAAATGAAAGAGATGGAAGAACCGTGTTTGTTCAACAGTTAGCAGCCCGACTTCGTTCACGGGAATTAAAGGAATTCTTTGAACGTGCAGGCCCTGTTTTAGATGCTTCGATTGTTAAGGATCGTGCCACAAATCGATCCAAGGGTGTTGCTTACGTCGAATTCAAATACCGTGACTCGGTTCCTAAGGCCATCAATATGACGGGTGAAAAGTTGCTTGGAATCCCACTCATCGTCCAGTTAACGGAAGCGGAGAAAAATCGTCAGGCTTTGGCCGGTGGAGGTGGTGGCGGTGGTGCTGGTGGTGGTAATAATGCCCAGTCTGATTTGACTGCTGACGCTGGTAGAGTATATGTTGGAAATATTCACTTTGGAGTAGGAGATGACGATCTAAAGGAAGTCTTTCAATCGTTCGGACCAATCACTTCGGTCGCCCTTCAACGAGAATCGACTGGCCGTTCTAAAGGATATGCTTTCATCATGTAAGTGTTTGACCCCTCGATGATTGTTATGCGTTTGTTGTACTAATAGGTGTGTTTTAGATTCAAAGATGCTGGTGACGCTCAAGAAGCAGCCAAAAAACTGGACGGCTTCGTGGTGGCCGGCAGGCCCATTAAGGTAAGGTGCAATAATGCAGAAAACCAGATCGGTAACGCGCATGAGTCTTCCAATACTCCACAACCTTCTCACGGATCTCCCTCAGCCGATGACCGCTACGCAGATCGGGCTGGCCCTACAAAAAGAGTCCCCGGTGGCTATTTGGACGACGCGGAATCGTACTCCAAGGTGTCACGAAATAATTTGATGCGCAAGTTGATGCGTGACGAAGATAAAATTGTTAGAGATGATGAACCCGGTCCTGAATCTCTCTCTGATCGACCAGAGCAGCCAAGACCGGCTTCGAGATGTGTTTTACTGAGGCACATGTTTGATCCCACGAGGTGAGTATTGTTTGAGGTTTGGCTTCGGCTTTGACTAACCTTCTCTAGTGAAACTGATGATAACTGGGTTAGCGAGCTTGAAGATGATGTGCGTGCCGAGTGCGAGGAGAAATATGGCAAGGTTCTCCACGTAGCGGTGGACGTGAACTCGGACGGCGAGATTTATGTAAAGTTTATTGACGTGCCGACTGGCGAACGTGCTATTGAGGGCCTAAATGGCCGTTTTTTCGGCGGACGTAAGATCGAGGCTGCTCCAATAGTCGAAATGGTCTACGCTCTAAAGTATGTTGATTCATGACTCCATGTCGGTGGGTATTCTAACTCGTTTCTTAGGTTTCCCAAGTCTAAGGATTAAATAGGCCTATTTATTATATATCTTATTTTGGCGGGGTTGCACGCCTTCCATCCACTTTTTTGCCGTTTCATTTATCTTGGTATTCTTTCTGTTATTGCCCCAACTGTTGGTCATTGCCCAGAAGTGCTGGG
Organism: Diddensiella santjacobensis; assembly: GCA_030574215.1. Taxonomy (NCBI): domain Eukaryota; kingdom Fungi; phylum Ascomycota; class Dipodascomycetes; order Dipodascales; family Trichomonascaceae; genus Diddensiella; species Diddensiella santjacobensis. The sequence goes on from JAJMEO010000010.1 coordinate 82,009, forward strand.
CATTGAATTTTGGCGCGTCTGCCCTCAGTGGCGGCATTTCCGATGACGGTAGCCTTGAATGAGTCGATATGACGGGCGATTCCCAAGGTCTATCAGTCTCAGGCACAGGTGTCCACTGCTGGTTCTCCCACCATGCTCTTGACCCAGTCATTTCCCGCAGCCTTGAAGCAGCACGCTTGTATGCGAATCGTTCGTCCTCTCCAGTGAATGCAGATATGCTTGTAAAGTCACTCCCTGCAGGGTCTGCACGTGGTTGTGAAGGCGATGCGAAAGCGTTTTCATACGATGCAACATTAGGTCTGGAAGGCTCGGACAGATCCTGAAAAGTCTGACCAAAGGATTCCTGATCTATTGAGCTTTCATGACCCAGCGCTGCCCGCGCGTCCGGGAAGAACAAGTCATTGATTGGCGCGTCTGCTCGAATGACTAGCCGGCATTTGCACTCGTACAATGCGTCCAATAGTGTAATGAAGCGGCGGGCCTCGTTTTTGATTTTCACGGTCAGAACTGGCACTTTGTCAATGATGAACGTGTGGTACCGGGATGCAAGCGAGATATAGTCAGAAGCTGCCAGTGGCATTTCGCACAACGTCTCAAAGTCATACCTGACGGTTCCATTTAGGTGTTCAGGAACTGGCACTTTATGTCCATAGACAATGACATCGGAATCTGGCTGAAATTGTTGTGGCTCTGATTCGTGCAACAGCACCGCCAGTTCCTTACTCCAATCATCTGTTGCTAGTTTATAGAAGTCAATCGCCGAGTCTCCCTCTTGAAGTGATAGTGTTTCCCGGTAGTCAACCTTACTTCGCATATCATGGGAGACGCATCTCATCTGCAGAATAGTAAAGAACTTGTCAAACTGGGATTTTTGGAAATCATTCGCATAAAGCTCATCCGGGAGCCTGTTTGAGGTTGCAACCAGGACACCCCCGAGCTTAAAGTAATAGGTAAAGAGCGTCTTTACAATCTTTGCGGCAGCAATATCTGGCAACATAAACTCATCTAGCAGCAGAATTGTACTTTTGTCCATCAACCGTTCGGCGATCTCCAGCAGAATAAAGTCATTTTCGAGGCGGAATTTGCTTGTTTTGCCCGATCTCCTTAGATTCGAAATCTCATGGATCTGGCTATATAGCGAGAGCATAAAGTTGTTGTAATGCCATCGTTTCTTAGACACATGGGGAAGACTTTCGGCGAACAAGTCCATAAGCATTGATTTGCCACATCCAACCTCTCCATACAGCAGAAGTCCTTGAGGAAAGTCGCAGTCTATCAGTTCGTCCTCGTCGGACAATATTTTGATCAGTTCTTGGCTTTTATCGTTTGACTTGTACCAAGCCTTATGGTCCGGCTTATCGGTTCTTAATTTCTCCTCATTTTCATGCTCTTCCAACAGACGAGACAGCTGTCTTATTCTAGTTTTAAAAGATGTCGGAACCACGTAGTCTTTTGTGCGTTGATAGAGTTTCTGTAGCTCGAGCGCGGCCCGGATCTGACATTCATCAGGCCTAAGCTCACCACGAGAAACCCGATTTTCATACAGGACAAATGGGTCTGTAATGGTCAAAGCCGAACCACTGAACCTCCTTAATGCAAGCAGTCTATTTACCGACTTCAAGCATGTTGCGAACCCGGCATTCATTAAATCGTACGGTTTGGGTCCTCCGGACTCGGAGTCGGTCAGAAAAACGCGGAGTTTTACTCCGACTTTGGCATCTTTGATCGTCAGTTGAAAAATGTCCTGGTTCAAGATCCCCACGGGGGTACAGAAGATATTTGATTTTTTTCCTTTGAGCACATATCCGGTGACTGAGTTACCGAGTAGTAGCCAGGAATTGGATGAGGTTAGGCTGCCGTTAGCGTTGAATGTGTACAATCTCAAGAATGGGGTTTCCACCGATCCGGATTGTTTAGAAGTTCAGGCGTTGCTTGTATTATTGAAGGCAGACCAATTCTGTGTCAGTGTTGCATCATCTCATATAAGTGGATCAAATCGTTTGCCGTACTTGATTGAGAAGACGATTGTTAGTACCAAAAAGCGGTCTGCGGCGACACCAGTTGCCAAGAAGAAAATATACAAGTCTGCGAAGGCTGTTTTACAAGCGCTCGGAGGAGGAATCAAAGATGACACTGAGATTTACAGATCATTGATACAGAGCACATTAAGAGATGCGTGGATAATAACGTTGGTGAATAACAGTGGTTTACGGGACGAAATCATGCTCAATCCCTCAGACGTATATCTGCCGACGACAATTCGAGGCATGATCTCCAAAGAAAATGCCTCGACTTTAGTCAAAGAACTTGAAGCCAGATACCCTGCATTGGTTAAAGCATATGAATCTTATTGGCCTGGTGCGACCATTAGCATCATGAAAACGACGCAAGAGGAGATTCTCGAACGATGTCAAGAAGCATTGGAGATTTTCGAGATTCTACTTGAACACAACGATTTCATTCAAATAGGTCCCAGGCTAGGCACAGATTTGGAGTTAGGAGCATTGGATGTAGCGCTATTTTCATTTGTATATCCCATAAGCGCCATGGGAGATACGACCAAGATAGGAGTTATACTTCAGCAACACCCAACATTAATACGACATGCTAACAACGTATATAAAAAGTTGTTTTATTAAATAAACAAATGCCATAATCTATAATTGTATTCTACTTTGTCTTTGATGAAGTAGGACTTGGAAGCCACAAAATACAAAGAATCCCGCATATACTATGACCGCCCCGAATATAGTAGATGCAACACTATACAAAAACAATCAATTTAGAACTTTCTTCCACCTATGACTCAATTGTTTAAACTTACGCTTTTCCATCTTCAGGATCCGTGATACTACCAACCATGGATTCACTTCCAGCACGAAATAATAATGCAAGTACACTAAGAATCACCACTGCAAATACAGATAATACAGTACAGAACCAAGCACTTAAGCTCTATTTAAAAAAAAACATTAAATTCCTTTCTCAAATTGGTGAACTCACATCTTCTCCAACTTACACCAACCACCGGCTTCATTTTGTATGTGTAGCTTAACGGAAGAGATGTTTGGTGAAGTTGGGACTAACATTGATTGAATGAGAACATACCCCAACCCCACCAAACCTCCATGAAATCCCATTATCGTATGATTTTGATTTGCACAGTCAAGAATGAACTTTTGTTTAACAATAGAAGCCAATGTTGATGAACATGACTTTATTTTCATAATATTAGTAATACGAAGAATTAGTTTCTTTTCTAATCAATAACGCCAAATTAATAAGATTCTATTCATAGCTAAAATGAAACATAGAATTAACGGGTCCAAGTGCATTGGCCCTCTCCATTGACTTTGAAATGTTTCAGTTTCTATATCAGCAATCCAAAGTTTAGTGGTTCTTATACAAAGGTAAATGGCATTAAACTTTTTTCCCTTCCATCAATGAAGAATCCTTCCTTCATATTATAAAAAAAAAACAACGTGACAACAAAAAGGAGTGTTTTTAAACGAATCATCATCAACAATCAAAAGCCACAAATTGGAAAGAAAATAAATAAAGAAAACAAAAAAGCGGGACCTGCATGCTTCAAGCCCCTCTCCTTTCGAGAATCAAACAATGCATTTTATAAAGGCGGGCTTGGACCCTCTTTCAATTGAGGCTTTCTTTCTGCACTCCGACCGATCTCATGAGATTAAAGTTTAATTGCACTATGAGTTTAACGTGAAAACCTCAAAAGGAAAAAAAAAATTTATCCATCATTCATAGAAATTCTACACTTTCCATTCACCCACTTTTTATTTGCATTTGTGGTTTGAAATTCATAAGAACTTGATTGAATCAAACCAGATCTCTAATAGATCTCTTTGCCTCAAGCCGCATTTCTGTACCTTGCAGGATATCGTCTTTAGTTGGGGTTTTCCACCGCGTTGACAGGACAACTAATTGGAATTTAATTCACTCCTTCAGTGGATTGGGCGGAAATTTGACTTTTTCTCCATCATCGAGGTTTTCGGAGTAAAAACCAAGCCATTCCTTTCTTTTATAAACAGATCTTAACTCACTGGAATATTGTTGATCGATATTCCGTTTCATTCATTTCTTTGATCTTGTTTTATTCTTTTTTATTATTTTGTTTATTTGTTATTATAATTTTATTATTATTGAGATTGGATTCTTCTATTTATTACACGAGATTCATTATTCATAATGGATACTGAAGCTATGGATTATGATATGGAGAATGATGGGGATACCAATACTCAATCAGAGGTGGTGATAGGTCAAGACTTGGTCGAGACTTATGCCAAAATTCTCGAAGAAGTGATAAATCTAAAGGCGTTTCTGGTATCTGCCCCGGCCACGTTTGGCGCGGGCGAGATTATGAAGCAATATCATCTTCCAACTGATGAACGTATGAGTTGTGTCTATTGGAATAACGTGTTTTATGTCACGGGAACCGACATTGTAAGATGCTTGAATTACCGATTTGAAGCATTCGGAAGAGTGGTTCGAAATAAGAAAAAGTTCGAAGAAGGTATCTTTTCAGACTTAAGAAATCTTAAATGCGATAGTGATGCGATTCTTGAAGAACCCAAATCCGACTTTCTCGAGTTTCTTTACAAACATAATTGTGTCCGGACTCAAAAGAAACAAAAGGTCTTTCATTGGTTTTCGGTGGGCCATGACCGCTTGTTTCTCGATGCTTTGGAACGTGATTTGAAAAAAGAAGCTCTCGGGAAAAGATCGTCCACTGAAGCAGTCGGTGAACCGGCCTTGTCATTCAAATATGATAGTACCCAATCTTTGCATGACCAGCTTGCAGACATTATAGGCTGCATTCCAAAAGAAGTGGCTGCCATTGCAGATGCAACCACCTCCAACTCGGTCACAAGTCAAATGCCCGGCTATAAAGACGTGCACAGCTTTCATACCGCATTCCAAAACCGTAACTTGGTGCCTCCTCCAACTTACCTTCAATCTCAACCAATCATGGCTGAACATGCTCCAGGATTGCAGATGCATCCCACAGAGCAACCTCGTCGGTACCAGGTACCTCACTATTATGAACCTGTGCAATCTGCTACGTTGCCAGTAACACTCCCGTCCACCAACACCCACCTGTCAGCTTTGGCTGAGCCGGACGTGACTAATAACAACACCTCGCTTGATATTACCAATTCCGCCAGCTATTATAACACTCTCGGCCCCGAAGAACCGATCCTTCTCAAGCCAGATGTCGAAAGCGATTTCCCGCTCGACTATATTCACGACTCGACGGTTTCTGGAGCTACCGCGCATTATCCCAGTATGGATTACACAAACCCCGTCTATGCCTACGATGATCAACGGTTACAGAGTGCTGCGCGCTTTTTGCCGGCCGGTTATTCCACTCCTCCTTCCTATTACTTGACCCATTCTGCTGCAGGCCAGCGTGCGGGCAGTCCCAATGGAATCCAGGGCGGCTACTATAGTTATCCGTCGGCAGAAGACACGTCGTCGGAGCTATTTGCCGAAAACTTCAAAGTGGTGTCACAACGCCATGGCAGCGTAGGACCCACCTCCAGCTTGTCGGGTCATAACGACCAGGCTCTGGATTTTGATGGATCCTTGAATCCGTCGGGAGACTCTTTGCCCAAGGACACCAGACCATCGTCCCACCAGCGAAAACGGTCGGACCAGCGTAGTTTCTCCGACTCACGGCTTACATCATTGAAGCAGCTTGGTCAAGGACCCAAGCGGTTCTCGACTCCATCGCCTCTTCATCACCCAGCTGGCCTGGCTTATTCGAAGATATCCAAGCAACAGGGCAACCATCCAGCGCTGAACTTACGATACATGAGTAGGAACGAGAAAGCGGCCGTCAAGGTCAATGAGAGGAATGAGAAGGGGTATTTTTATCCCACCCCGTCCGAATCGGGGTGCAGTGATGGTCATCATGACGACGAGTATCGTTATATGACCGCACGTCCTCCGCTTGTGGTACACAAGAACCGTCCCATCACCATCCAGCGGCGCGACAGTATAAAGAGCGATGGCCCGGTGTCACCCTCGGATCTCAAGCAGCCAACAGACGACGTGGCGTATTTCCGCAATGGAAGTTATGTGTACAATTCTGGGAATTTCTCGTCGTCGCTGGAGGTGGACGAATGGACTAACTAGTTCTTTTCCTTCTTCTTTTTGTCATATTTATGTACACGATCTAAATGTCATTGCCATGGCTTGTAATTTGTATATACATCCGTCACCTCGTCCATATCCTCGAGCGACGCTATCAGCTTCTCCAAAGCCTCCTGCTTCGACCCCAATGCCTCAACACTCACCATCATATCCGGATCTGCTGCGTAATCCACACCCATGCCGGCGATCTTATACCGGTCCTTCAAGGAATCTGCAACCTTGGCAGTATCCTGCGGCGCCGTGTAAACCATGATTGTATCTGTGTCTTCATCGGTATCTGCTTCTATCTGTTCAATATCCTCTGCTCCCACGTCAACGGCGTCTTCAAACATGTTGTCGAAGACGACGTTTTCGTTTTCGAATTCTATCCATCCCCGGCGCTTAAACATGAATAACGCTGGCGACGAGAATGCGCCGGAATGTTTTGTAAACGCCGATTTGACCAATGGTGCGGTCCGTGATTTATTGTCAGTCACTGCTTCTACGATTATCGCCACTCCTCCCGGCCCAATGCCCTCGTAGACCACCATATCCGTGCGTTCGCCTTGCCCGGACCCCTCGGCCTTTTTCAATGCTGAATCAATGATCCGTTTAGGGACATTCGCTTTGACTGCGGCCTGAATAGTACTGCTCAACCGGATATTTTGACTCGGATCCGGGTTATCTCATCCATCCTTAGCACTTGATTCCCATAATTGCCCTTCTCTACTTACCTCGTGCTGCTATGGAGATGATTTGTGTGAATCTCGTGTAAACCTTGTTCCTAGCATTGTCTGTCTTGGCCTTATCATGCTTGATCTTGGACCACTTATTATGACCCGACCCCACAGTAACACTACTGCTTATTAACCGTTTCCCATAGATCGACCTGTAAACCCCCAGCTGACTCCGAGCCACTAAAAATCGCATCTCTGACAGTCGTCAAAGTGATGAAAAGTGAACTTTTCAGCGGAGATGCGCCTGAGCGCACGTGATCGCGGTCCGTGACCATACAAAACAGACAACTTCCAAATCGACTTTATCAGATAACGAAATGGCTGCTAAATACGAAGACAGGAGTTTTCTGGCTGTCATTGGTGATGAAGATACAGTCACTGGGATGTTATTGGCAGGCATTGGCCATGTAAGTGAAGATGGTAAGAACTTTCTTGTGGTGGACTCCAAGACTTCCCCCGACAAGGTAGAAAGTGCATTCGATGATTATACTACAAGAAAGGATATTGCCGTGCTTTTGATCAATCAACATGTATGTATATCCAGATTGTAGCTGTTCAATATCAGGAATGCTGACAGGGCCTTGTCAGATCGCAGATAAGATTAGATACCGTGTAGACACATATACACAGGCGTTTCCTGCAGTGCTGGAGATCCCATCCAAGGACCATCCTTACGGTAAGTTGAGTTTGTTGTGCTAAATGTAGGCAATGCTAATGTTTTTCTTTACCGGTTAGACCCCGAGAAAGACTCTGTTCTACGAAGAGTACGACGACTGTTTGGAGAATAAAGTAAATGGCTCTAAGTTTGTAAATCGTACCTAGCTTATAATTCAACATCATCCAGTTCACCTGTATTAACGTCCTCTATGCTCTCCGCCGCCCGAATTGTATTGTCTTCAGAATCTTGTGGCCCTGTCAATTCAGCACTCCCTGCTTCAAGGTCAGGTTCAGACGCTTCAACTGTCGGTTCATCAGCTTCAGTTTGAGATGATGTACTCTCAGGTTGGGGTAGGGTCTCATAGTCCTTTTCAGCCGGCACTTCTTCAACAGCTTCAAGTCCCGAACCATCACCTTGAGGCGGTTCTTCAGTTACTTGTTTATCTGGAATTGCCTCAGACTCAAGCTTTGAAGACAAGTTTTCGTTGTTCTGGTCAGTTGGGACGGTTTCAGATTCAATTTCTGAAGCTTCCACTACTTCATTCTCAGGTAAACCTTCGTAGTCTGGCTGTTCAGCTGGCAAAGTGTTTGACCCAATTTCGGAAGCTTCAACTACTTCATTCTGAGGCAAACCTTCGTTGCTTTGGTCAGCTGGAACAGTGTCCGATTCAATTTCCGCGGCTTCAACTACTTCATTCTGAGGCAAGCCTTCGTATACCTGTTCAGTTGGCACTGCTTCAGAGCCAGATTCCGAATTCGAGGTTGGTTCGACAGGGATTTCTTTCAGTTGCTGTTCGTCAGAAGTAGAACCGGTTGGCGAGGGATGGCTGACCTTCACCTCGGGAATGGATACAATACTGTTGTTTTGGCGCTCGGTAGGGCCAGTTGATGACGAGGCGCCGCTTGGAACGACCACAGAGCTGCTGGTGGTAGCTTGAGAAGGTGCGCGAGATCGTTGTACTGGGGGTCTTAATTTCGGGTCTGCGTTCAGGTAGTATGCGCGGACACCGACCAGTCGACGTTCCGACTCACATGCCTTGACCCATTCCGGCCGTACCACGGGGATATTAAGGTCCTGGGCACGTTTGCATTGAGGTCCGTCTGCTTCGGTACAAACAAAGTGAGTTGTATCGAGTTTCACAGTGTCTTGTAAAGGTTTAGCACCGATTTTCTTGACCGTTTCTTGTAGGTCGATGCGATCGATTTCTCCCGTGAGACTACCCACACAGATGGTTATTCCTGACAGATCAGTCATTTTGTGGGTTTTGACGGTGATTTTCTCTGATTGGAGCTCACCAGCCGAAGTGGCCAGCACCAGGTGGAATGTGTAGGCATTGTCTATAGCCAAGCCCGATAGTTTAGTACTTGTACGTTTCAAAGGGGTTGGAATTAATCCGAATCGCGAGTTATTCTTGTATAAAGTCAAGGATATAATATCTGCAGTTGCGACATCAATGGGGTCCCACTCAAGCACCACGCTTGTTTGAGTGACATTTCTGACGCGTAAAACAGGAGGTTTGGGTTTATTCATTCCAAATGTATTTAGAATCTCATCCTGGACCGTCAAAAAGGATTTTTTATCTTCCTTTTCAAGATGTTCATCCCGTTCACATAATATCTTGACTATCGACCCCGCCTCAACATCACTGGGCAATAGTAGAGTTGGAAACTCAATTAAATGATGATCCTTAGTAAGTAGAAGTGCCAAAGATGCATCCAACTTGCCTACCGTTAATGACACCTCAACCATTTGTTAACACTCAATCTCAATTCTTGTCAAAAACTTCAACACGGTTGGGGTCACTGGGGTGGAAAATGAACACGATATAACTTCCAAATTCATATCGACCGCCCGCTTACGTAACACGGCCATAAGAATCAAGTACATAATTTGCAATTATAGTTATATATATATATATAAGTTAATGTTAGGTAGATTTTGTATAAAAGAAGGTTAAAATAGGATAATAACGAATAAATTGGGGTTGGAATGGGTATTATTAGACATGATCTTTCACCGGCAGCGCCAATTCTTCTTCCTCTTAATCAAACAATCACACAAACGTTTTTGGTGGATGGGATTCTATCTCCAAGTATATATATGGTTGAAGACTACACGGTTTTCAAGCCATATTATGTGTCGTATTCCGTGTTCATGAGGAAGCCCGGTAGTATTGCCTATGGACATTTGATGCATGTTCAAAGCCAAGAAGCACTTTCCAGATTGGATTCATTTCTTGATGAAGGTAAAACCTTATTCAGAATCCCTGTGACAGTACGTGAGACGTCCCCCAATTATTTGGGTCATATCAATGCCAATGTTTATGCTTGGAACGGAAATTCCTTAGCAGGAGAATGGGAAGCCTTGCATGGAATACCAGGAAAAAACAGCTGAGTTAAAACTGATAAAAAAACAATAATCAAACAATTTGCCATAGAAAAATGTAATCAAATCCGTATTGTAGTTTAGGCGCCGCACGGAAACGATGAGTTCCCATTAAGATTACAGCAAGAAATCTGTAGTTTAAGCGCCCGGACGACAATCTAACAATGAAGAACTGTCGAGATTGGTATCAATTGATGATGAGGTGGGTAGTGATTATGTTAATGATTGGTGAAACGGAATCAATGGTTCAAGATGCATTCAGCAATGCATATAAAGGTCATATTGGTTCATCTGATATTGATTTCAATCAGAAACATCCTCATCGAGAACCTTTTCCATTATGGCTTCAAACACTGACAGGACTTAATGAATGGCCCAATGAAGTGCCTCCTTATATCCAGTTGCCGGAAATTGATTTGTCTTTTGTCCCTAATGATGTTCCCAAAAGAGATATGAATGATTGTACAGGGGTAGTCGCCAGTCATTGTTCATTTGATTGTTATCAATGCGTTGCAGCTGATGAAATCCTTTCTTGTCCTGTCATGTCACAAACTTTCGATGATGGACCCAGTCCAAGTACCCCCAAGTTGCTACAATTATTGCCAAGTAAAACCACCTTCTTCACACAAGGAATCAATGTGGTTCGGTTTCCAGATACCTTCCGACTCCAACATCAACAAGGCCATCTTCTTGGCTCTCACACTTGGAGTCATGCAAGTCTTCCATCTCTCACAAACCCCGAGATCGCTGCTCAGATCCAATGGTCGATCTGGGCCATGAATGCCACAGCAGGAATCGTGCCTCGATATTTCAGACCCCCTTATGGAGCCATTGACAACCGAGTAAGGGCCATATCAAGGCAATTCGGACTCATAGCCGTATTCTGGGATAGAGATACCTTTGATTGGAGAGTCAATGAAAACTCCAAAACAGAAGATGAAGTTTTCAAAGATGTCGCCAATTGGAGCACCCAATCCCGAAAGGCCCTCATTCTCGAACATGACTCCACCATCAAAACTGTCAATGTAGGAATCCAAGTATCAAGAATACTCGGTAACAAACAAATGACAGTGGCCGACTGCGTAAGAGGCCCTTGGTATCAAGCAGTCTATCAACCCTCCTAATAAATAACACCATTTTTCACTCATATCCACGGAATTCCAACCGTAGGCCCTATGCCTTCAGTATTAGTACGCCATATTCGCCGTAATGGAAAGATCATCGCCGGTGCTGAGATATACACGGGGCGCCGCGGCATTTTAGCTTGTTCGCGTTTGCCGCCACCAGAAATTAATTCGACGCGCTGCCCCATAAAAGCTAACTTTGTCTTCAATCACCGAACAACGAACGAATAAACTACAAATATGTTGAGAAACACCTTACTCCGTCAGACCGCGCCGATTGCTCGAAGAGCCTTTAGCAATTCTGCTATTCGTCCTGATGTGGCTCGATTCACTGCCGTTGGTCGTGTTGGAACCGACTTGGAGAAGTTGACATCGGCACAAGGCAATGAATATGTTAAATATCCTCTTGCAGTATCCAATTTCAAGGGTGAAACTTCTTGGTTCCATATTGTTGCCTTTGAGCCCAAAATCGTTGAGTTCATGACCAAATATATTACGAAAGGTTCTGCTATTTATGTGGAAGCTGATGCCTCAATTCAGGTCTATGAAGCTGCCGATGGATCCAATCGCTCCAGCCTTCAACTTATCCAAAGTAGCGTCCAATTTCTTCCTAGTAAGAAACGTGATGATGGTGACCATGGCCATGCCGAAGCTCATGAGGGTGCTTAAACTGTCGGTCACCCCCGAACTGTATAACTGTTTCAACGTTACTTGAGTAAATAATTATTATATATATAATAGTCAATTAATATATCAATGATTGTCAATAGGTCCTTGTATGATTGCCTCTAAATAACCCATGTTGTCGCTCTTCTTCACTCGCTTCTGGCCTGGAAGAGGAGGTATCACCTTAGCAGTGGGCCTGGAAAACGACGCCAATTCAGTAGAAGCTCGCGAAGACATACTATGAAGATGATTCTGGGTATAAGGTGAAAGATAATCCAATTCGTGCTCTTTGCCGCTGTAATTGGTCAACTTGGTGATGGATGAAGATCGAATTGAGCTGACGCTAGAAGCCGTAGACACTTCGCTTCGTCTTCTCTTGTTATCGGACAGGTATTGTTGCCAATAATGTCTGGGACTGGGGAATCCAAATGCAAGTCTTCGTACATACTGGCCCAGATAGATCCGATCGAGTCCAGCCAAGTACCAGAGTCCAAGCTCACGGCCTGTGCCGAAACAAAGAAAGAATACCAACGCAAGAACCACGTCCAAAATCTGGTTCAATGGCATTACCGCAGGTGAAATCTTGGGAATCTGATTCCATACTTCAGTAATATGCACCTCAGACCAGCTGTAACGGAGCGAATAGTTCTGATAGTATGGGAAATCAATCACAGCCGAGTAGATCGATAGTGGCAGGATCACCAGCGTCACTACGACACAGAAAGTGAAGAATCGGATGAATTTTGCCAACGTCATGCCGGTGCCAGAGCAATGGAATACGTCTTGTATATCCTTGCGTTTGGCCATGTATCGTACAAACGTCAAGATCACATAGCATACTGCAACAAGCGACAACAGGGGAGGCCACACCACAATAAGCAGGATCTCCACCCAGTTAGGACTGACCGTAAGAACGCAACCTTGGAACTGGTATAGCAGATACCGTCGAGGCTGGATCAGAACCACTAGGCTCATGATCAACAGAGGAATGGTGATACAAATCAACATATCCACGATCCGGTCACGAAATGAATTGAAATTCAATTTCGGCCCATCATTAGACATCATAATGGAAAGGTTTCTGGCTATGGCCGTCACGGCACATACCACTCCAGTATTGCAACCGGCCAGGATCCTCACTATGAAATCGCAATACACATATCCATTCCACCATGAAGTGACGTCCTCATCACGCCAGATAATGGATGCCAGGAAACAATTCAGGCTGATAATAAAGAACCACACCGAAAGAACAGCTACAGGAATGTTCTTCATCTTGACATACCATATCATCACCGGCACCTGCAGCACGAATGCAAAGAACGAAAACACCTGCAACGGCCAGATCTCCATGTTGACTGGTAAGTTGGAGGGATTCTGGCTTATCCCCCTCTAATTATATACCGACTAGTATCATTCTGAGCTTCCCCTTCACGGTTCAGTCGTAAATTGCCTATTTGGGCCGTCTTCAGGACACTTTGGTGGTGAGGGGCAGGGGGAAATAAACGGGGGGCCTGCAGGACCCCCGCATAATCTGCGGCGGGGCGCATATGGATTAAACTACATAGAAACCACTACAAGTTGTCTTGGAACGGAGCGGTTATTTGCCAGAGGACCATTTTGGCGACGTTTGAGGTGGTCATTTCGATTCCACGTTCTCGGTCGTGGGTGGTGCGGCCGATATAGTTCATAGCAACTGGCCATGCGTGAATTTGGTTTGGCTCGGCATCGATTTTGATTTTGCCGCACTTGCGAAGTATTGCATACAGTTCTTCAATCTCCGGTGCAAGGATCTCCTCTCCTCCGTAAAGAATGTAGAAGCCTTGGTCGGGGTATGCGCGGGTCCACCATTCTTTGGAGCGGCATAGACCAGGGCTATGGTATACATCCGTACTGTCAGATGCGTCATCAACATATCTCTCTGCATATCTGTGAAGGACCTTGGGGTCGAGGTAGTCACTTTTGTTGGAGGGTTTGATTGAGAATAGCTGAGGCCAGGGGGAAATGAGTGCAGCGGCAATTGGTTTTTTCTCGCTTGGCATAGATACGATTGGATGAGGGTTTGCAATATGAAGTAGGAGACTGAGAATAAGCGTGGCACCATTGGAGTCCCCTGCAACCACCACTGGTGCATGTTCAAAAGCTGTGGATAGATATTTCCAGCCGTCCGTTACTTCTTGTAACTGATCAATGAACTTTGCTACCGGGGCTTGAGTGTAATCAATGGCAAATATGGCCGGGTTTCTAAATCCTTGCATTTGTAAAGAAACCAACATGGTAATTAGATATTCCAAATAGAAATAGACGGATGTCATTGTGAATCCTCCACCATGGACATAATAGATGATAATATCATGGACCTCTCCTCTTGTAGGAGACTTGATCCATAATCCTTTAACGACCTCCTAATATCAAATCAAGTATTAGTATAAATTCAAACAATGCCGTAGTATATACAGGGGTACGACAGACATCAAAATATGGTTCATAGATGGTATCGCCCAGATTCGCGGCACCATACCGATAACGGCGGAATTTATAGAACCAGAGTGACATTCGTCTTGAGAAGAAGACATTTGCAGCACCAGTGGGTTCTAATTTGACCATACTCCAATTCAAAAGCTGAACAATCACATATTCATATAGAGAGGCTTGACGGCCGAAAGCACTTCTTTCATCATAACTTCTCAACATCCTTTGACTAAAAAGATGAAATGGAAGTCTAAATACTATAGATATAAAACCACTGTGTTAGCACTGTAAAAAAGATCCATTTTATCGATATTGGGGTTTTATACAAGCGAAAGGAATGGCGCCTAATACAAATAAGCCAGTTTCAACAATACCAGCTTCAATCAACAATAAGGGAATGCAACATATCAAGAAGAATATGGAATCAGTAGTAGATATCGGTTCCATTCTAAAAAAAACAAACCTGAATGCCGGTCACAATGAATCTTTACAACTTGTGGATTTAATAAAAATCTTTATAAGGAGAAAAAGCTACTTATCCTTCCAACAACATCACCACAAACTGCAACCAAATATACTTATTCTTCACCACTTGTAAACTTTGCACACCTAATCATATCATAAGAAGTAGTTAAGCATGATGAACAAAAGTCAATGGATATCCTAAAGAAAGTCCTGGAAGGTTGGAATAATTCAAAGTGCCGAATAGAAACGCTATGACTGAGTAAACCAAAACGCCTTGAACACAATAACCAACCCAAGGCCGTAAGAACTTTAAAGACGCCTTTTCAACCGTCAATTCATCCTTTGAAAGCTCAATCACAAACCCATCATGGTTGGAAGAATCCAAAGCGCTATGGACAGTTAACAATGGTATCGGTGTTTGACTCGTGGTAGCACTCAACGTCAACGCCCTCCAAAATATCACAAACCACGAAATGGGGCATAAAAACCCCAATACAAACAACTGCAGGTTAACAGACATGTTGTCATGGAAATCAACGTCTTTAACAATCACATACATGAGGCGCATGAGACACTATCCAATCAAACTGCTCAGGAATCAATCCTCGATATACTCGTGGTAAAACATTGGTTGTTGAAGCCATTGTTTTTCAAATCCTTTTCACTATTACGTGAAAATCAAAACAAAACAATCCTTCCTGACTCCACTTTTATATTCTTCATAGGCATTCTCACATGTCGAAAGAAATCACCATTGTGATGGCCTAAAACAGCATTTCTATCCGATTATCACTTATCATATGAGGCTCATCAGTTCTGTTCAACCACTAATCTCATATCACTTTCAGACAGATGAGGCTCAGTGAAGATCCTGGAGATCCCCATATTAATTTAGGCGGTCCGGCTGCGTGCGGCTGCATGCGGCTGGAAGGCTATTTTTATTCTTCCAACGACAATTATTTCCTGGGCGCTTAGTTTCTTTTCTTTTCTATTGCCGTGTCAAGATGTTGTTTGAGCTGTGTGGTTAACTGCAAGTAGCCACCGTTCTTGCACAGATAATAACATCTTGGCTCTCGTACTGAGCTGCATGTGAGACTCCGCACATGCAGCCACGGCAAACTTGGAGGCGGTGTAAACAGGATGGGCATCCGATATTCCAAAATGCCGGATAATTAAGTTGCAAGAACCGACGGCAGCACACTGTTCCGTAGGAGATTGTGTTGGGCCGAGGGACTTGTCCAGTATCGTTGTTGTTCCGACGCCGCGCTAATACACATTTCTTCCGTATTTTGGGAGATGGATGAAATTCGCTGATTGGAAAAATAGGGGAAGGATGTGGGTGGTGGGGAAGATTCGCATGCGATAATTTTACCGATAAGCCCGATAACTAGCAATGGACAGAGTATAATGATCGTTGGGCTAAAATCAAACATATAAGGACACCAAAAAAAAAGTGGTCTGATTTATAGCTTGAATCGAAGGCCGCCGATGCAGGTTTGCATCAGATTGATAAAGTTTGAACAGTGGGATGCCCGCACTCTCCCTTTCCCGGTAATCAAATCGAATCTCAACTAGGGGTGGGTGCAATCGGGTCGGAGATCGCACCCGAAACAGGAAGCGCACACGTATAGGCTGCCATTCACAGAGATCCGATTTGGATTGAATACGGCAGGCCAACGAATCTGAGATCACAAGCACTGAGACGTTGCACCGACTTGTGGCCCCTACCGGCTAATAATAATAAAGATGAAAATAACTGTACACAATAATAACTTCACGCTATGTCAGTGGGTTCTACGCACATGTACATATGCACTTTGAGAGGAATTTGTTATTGTTATGTGATTATTTCTTTTTGGAAAAGTAAATTGAGTCAGGACAGCTTGTGAGGAAAATCGTACACGACGAAGTGACTCCCCCGAAGAAAGACGGGTACTTGCATGTTGAACCAACTGTAATCTGATAATGGAGAAACTTACTTTTCAATTGGCAACTCAGCTTTCTGGCAGCAGGGCTGTTATCTAATCATCCTTATTGGGCAAACCCTAACCTTTACGTTGATTGATTTGAGAGGAAAAATTTAAACAAGAAGAAAAGAATTATTACCGGTGTGTCAAGTCTCAGCATATGATTCATTAAGAGTTGCACTAGTGCACTTTTGCACAGGTTCGCTGTCAAAATCACAATGCGATCGGCAAAACCTAATAGAGTCAGGCGAGCTTTGGGCAGAGGAAAGTATTTTTTAGGTGTCAGTCTCAACCGAAAAACAAATGTGAATTAAGGGGTAAGAAAAGGGCACACTTGCACCGGCATATATCAACAATATAGGAGGAATCTAAATTTCTCGTTTCGGCAGTTGCCGCTGAAGAACGCTGGTGAATTTTATTAGGTACCCACCCACACGGCGATTGACTAGTGCTGTGCTAACCTGCTTTCAGTAAAGAGCTTCTGCTAAACCCTGAGAGTGGCGATTTCCTTTTTATCTTCTCACTCCTTGATTAATATTCGCCGAACCCTTACATCATCTTTTGATATGTTTCGACATGTTTTGGAATGTTGAGATTTGTTTGAGATCTATGAGGTTTTTTGCTTTTAATTAGAAGCAGACGTGGTGGTAACATTTGTTCTCCCCTTCAGATAGGGACATTTTGTTCCACTATTCCGGCGATCGCCGCGTGCAGCTGCTACGGCCGCCAGTCGGCAGGTTCCGTAAGATGTGTTGTGGCCGGGGCACAGCAGGCAAGCAGCCAGGCACTAACTCTATTTGGCTCTTTAGGTTCACGAACTTTGAAAGCTACGGATTATGCTTGCATGTAAAACACCGGCAGCAGCACGGCAGCAGCAAAAGCAGTCCACGCAGAAATCGAAGCGGCCTCTAAGGGCGTGGAAATATGTTGAAACAAACTTACATGAGCAGAAGTTGTTAGGGCGGCATATCCAGTCACCCACAACACTGTGGAAAGTTTTTGAAAGCGCGGAGAGTGTATGCATACTATGTATGAAGAAGGTGTGCGGTGGTGGGCTCTTTCCCTTCGATCTCCGGAATTCCTTTTGGAACATCCCGTTGAGAGGGGGACCCTCGAAAATATTGCTTCTAAGAAGTTTCCATGGGTGATCTGCGTGCGATGATGCCTGCCAACGAGCGTTATGTCGGCATCCGTATAATTCAATCCAATCCTATTGGTGGTGGTGACGACAAAAATAATTCCGCGGAGTTTCAAGTTTTGACTTTGCTGGGGTCAGGTCCGTGATAACGGGTCTTCTCCGGAGTTTTAGCATCTCACTAAGCTCCTCATTTCAACGCTAACTTTGCAACCTCCTCTGCGATGATATTTGCTTTTTCAGTGAGGTTTTGGTGGTGTCGGATATTTTGGTTTTATTTACTTGTTTTGGATTTTTGTTTTTGAAAAGTTTTGTTTTTTCCACTCAGACCTGCACCAAAGTTCTGAGCTGCAGAGAATGGTTTGAGGAGCTCTAGTTTTACTAGTGGGACATTTACCGACAGAGGGGTATGGTTTTTATTTTTCAAAAGTGGCTGCTGCGTCAATTATTGATCCAATATTGGCTGTAGGCCTAAACGGCATGAGACATTTGGCAGCTGGGTCCATGCGCAGAAAAACGGTTGAAGGAGACAGGACTACAAGAGTTTAAGCTTCTCTGACCTTTGGATTTGGGCTAAAAAAAGTAACGGATGCAGAGATGGTGACAAAAGTAAATTGGTTGACTTGTGGGTAGGATGGCTTTGAAGGGCGGTAACTGCCGCTTGAGGGACTCTTTCATCTCGGGAACTTACATATCACGATATTCGTTCTGCCAGAGGCCCGGCTAAATAACACTGCGCTCAATTGTGAGTTGGAATTATCATTGATTGATACAATCTATAAAAAAAGAAACAAGTCCAGCTTTTGGTTCCGAAGGGCCAAAGAAAAGATAGACCGCTGAAGACTTTGTTTTTCAGCACGACTGACTGACGACGGACACAAGCTCTGCAGAAAGAGTAAGGGCCCTCTGAAGGAGTTTATTATTTTTTTTTTACTTTGTTGGCCAACAACATATCTGTTTATTATCAGGTTGAGAGGCACGAGTCCTGTCTTTCCATTATAGATCTCTTTCTGTACTGCGTTTGTTATAATAGCATTGGGAACTCGGCTCGGAGGCATTTTACTCGAATTCTTGAAACAATTATAGCTTGACCCGAACTACGATTGTTAAGTGGATTCAGATTGTTACTTTACGTCTCCAGTCTGTCAGACTCAATATATTCAACAGGTGGCGAGACTTTAATTTCCGATCCTGCTTGCTGCAGTCGCAAACGGTTTTTTGACCAGTCGCATATTGAATATCAGGCACTGGACGCCAGCGTCCCTCTCTGTTTACGTCAAAATAATCAAGTTTCTTTTCTCTGCTTCTTTCGGCACCGAATTTGATTCCTTTTCGATTCCCCTAACTTTGACTGGAACATTTTGGAAACATCCACCACACCCCCTCTTCCGTCCCGTTGGCCTCTTTACTTGTTAGAGTAAATCGCACATACCGATTCCAGGAAAGCAATTTAATCGTGTTGAACCTGACAAGAGGCAAGCGCAAGAAGCTTGATAAGTATCTGGAGCCACCAACCGGTCTATATGCATCCGTATGAACATCGACCGTATCTTGAACACTGACGACGGCGATGAGGACGTTAAAGCTACAACGAGCAGTGTTTCCACTGATATTAAGACTTCCCTTTCTGTAGCCCGCACAGCAGACCTGCCTCCAAGCAGTCACTCAAGGGGAAAGAGAAAGGAAGAACCACATAGCGGCGATGAAACTATTACGAGACGCGGCAGCCCTCGTGCAAAGCATCGGAAATCCCAGTCTGTTTCATATGCAGGATTCGGTATGCCATCTCTGACAGATTCTCCAGTGAACTTGGGTCCCGTGTCTGCAGAGTCTAGCGCTGTGATTGGAGTGGTAATGTCGTCTGCGTCATCCTCGCACCACCCGACCCCTACACCTATATCTGCCGAGCGGGATCGTAGAATTAGCGACGGCAGTACTTCAAGCTCTCCTCATAAGCAGCCCGAGGCTGCAGAACCTTCAGACGACAAGAAGGGTAAATCAAAGAGAAGTAAAGCAAAAAACTCTACATGGACTATGGAGGACGACAAGAAACTCGTAAGTCAAGCCAGAACGTTTTTGCTATGACATGTGCTAACTGATATCAGATTGACCTAGTGCTGAGTACTCTGCCTACTCAGGACTTTGCCGAATATGCTCGTATCCTCAACAAGCGCGATGCACAGACTGTAAGATACCGATGGAAAGTCATTCTACGCCGTGCCAAAGGGGAAGATTAGATGACAAAGAAACCCAACTTGACCGAGATACAGCACTATCTCGGATTGTAACAACACCACATATGTACTATTAGTCTCACGATGACAGGAATGAGGACGAAAATAATGGAGAGGGAAAGTCTGTGTTTGTCACACACACATTTCTATATAGAAGACAAATCATCTGCTAGACGAGACGTGACGGAGAGAGTTTTATCTTACTCCTGTATATTTATTTTTATGATGATTAACGAGAGCATATAAAGGAATAGAGAGAATATAAGATAAGTTATTGCATATCACAGACCTCACAATTTTTATTTTTTGATCTTCAGTCTTATTTCAAACAATCTAACACAAAAAAACCATATTCATTAACAAAATTTTATAGAAAAAAATTATGCCGAGGTTGATTTAGGCGATTTAGGCGTTAAGCTCGCCCTTAATCGTCTCCAGCAAGATATCGGCGTGCTTCTGCTCAAACGTCAAAGTTGGTCGCAGACGCACAGCTTGAGAGCCACAGCCACCGATGTTAACACCCTTGTTTCGGAGCGACTTGAGGAACTGGTCTCTGTCAGCAGGCGAGCTGCAGTCCCAGGCAATGAAGGTACCTTGGCCTTTACCACGGAGATTCTGGATATTCTTGGGGGACTTGTAAGCGATTTGCTCGAGCTCGTTGAACAAGTAGTCACCGACGTGGGCAGTGCTTTGGACAAGATTATTATCCTGGATTTCATTAAATAGGGCGCCGGCAATCAAGGCTCTGGATGGGTCACCACACCAGGTGTTGAATTGTCTGTAGGGCTGGGGAGGTCGCAGGTCGGGGTTACCAAAGTAGTAGCCAGCTGCTTGGGCCTTCTTGGAGAAGGTAACCATATCAGGAGGGGTAGACAAGTTCCAGTGCTCGTGAGCCCAGAACTTACCGGTAGCACCGACACCAGTTTGGACTTCATCGACAATCATCAACACGTCGTGTTGTTTGGTGATATCTCTCAAACCTTGGAAGAATTCCGGGGATGCGTGGTGGTCTCCACCTTCGGATTGAATAGGTTCAATTACGATTGCGGCAACTGGTTTTTTCCAGGTGGTGAGGATTTTTTCGAATTCCTCAAGGCATCGTTGTTCTTCCAATTTGTTTTCTTGTGTGTATTGCTCGAGGGGGTACTTCAAGTGGGGGAAAGGTGCCTTGGGCCAGTCAAAGGCAGGGATATCCAATTTATGGATCGGTTTAGATCGGGTGGTGGACAGGGATCCGAACAAACGGCCATGGAACGAAGATTCAAATGACAGGATGGACATTTCCGGTGAACCTGGTGATTGGTTGGCCATGACGGAGCTAAGTTCCTTGTCGGTGAAAGCAGTGGATCTGCCACGCTTTCTGGAGGCTTGATAAATGAATGCAGCCTTGTATGCGCATTCATTGGCATCGGAGCCGGCCAATGCGGTCCAGATCTGGTTCAAGCCGTTGGGTGCGAATTTCAATAATCCATCTTCGAGTATTTGAGCATAATCAGAGGAAGGAAAGTTTCCTGTAGCAGGTCGGTTAACCAATGAGTTGACCATAGCATCTGATCTGGCCACTTCCAGAAGCTTTGGATTATTATAACCCAAAGCAATGGATGCGATCTGAGCATATACATCGAGCATGGAATTTCCATCCACATCCACAATGTAGTTACCCAAAGATTTGTAGTAATCAACAAAGAAATTGGCCGCACTACTATCAAAAGATTTATTCAAGCGAGCAGCATGTTTCTTGGATTCAGGACCAGGGACAGAAGTCACCATGGAAGGAGCAGAAGGTTCCTGAGGATAATACTTTGCTGCCACGGAGGAACTGACACGGCCAGCACCCCCCAAAGTCTGAGCAGCCTTCTTAGTGGCGGACCTAAGCATATTTCTTCACAAAGATTTAAATAAAGAAAAAAATTCAAACTAGATGCCGTAGAAACCAAATGGATCTGAAAAAATCACGCCAATTTATATCTGTTGCAGCAGATTGGTTAGTCCCATCCAAATAGCCGCTTGCCCCAGACTTTTGCCGCCCCGCGCCAGACATTTCTGCACGGGACCGGTGCCGGGCGCCAAAACTCGTAGATTGCCTTCCCGATTAGGGAGGTCCAGTCGATAGAGGGGCTTAACGTAGATAGCGTTGCCGACATTCATTATCTCATCTAATTATATTATTTGATATTATACATTGATTATTCATCGTCGAAATCGATTTCATTGACGGGGCTATAATCGTCGGTTCGAGGTTTTTTCGAGTCATTTTCGTTGGCATCATCGGCTTCTCGTTTCTTATCATCATATTTATGGGCATGTTTGGATCGATATTTTTCAACCGCTTTACCCATATAAGTTTTGATAAATGATTTGATCTTGATTTTCTTTTCGTCCGATAATTCCTTAGGGGCCGTGACTTCCCGACCTTGTCGTAATTCCTTTGCTACAAGTGTTGCAACAATCTCTTTGGAAAATCGCTTGCAATTGTCATGTCCTAATTCCTTTTCATATCGAGCCACGATATTCGGTACATACCGAGCAAACTATACTAGTTAATATCGATCCCATAAAAAAGAAATAAAAAAAAATATTAACTTACAGTCTTGGTAAGAATCTTATCCAACGGCATTTCATCATCTTTCTTCTTATGATGATGATGATGATGTTTCTTATGTTCTCCATTGGTCGACTTCTTGTCCACAGTAGTAGCCTCTGCAGCAGCAAGCTCGGCAATCCGCTGCAATTGCTGACGACTGGCCTCTTCAATAATATTCTGTAGATCCACTTTTTGCTTCGTTCGGTCCTTACTCTCCTCTTTGGCTGGTAATACCGTTTTCTCATTAGGAAAGCTCCACGTACTGATATTCTCCTCGCGATTGAAGTAATAGGTCTGGCCACTGGGGGCAATATCAGACTCCCAGCCTGGTGGAAGCTTCCGACCGCCATTCCGAGCATCTGCCCGCTTGGGAAGCTTTTTAACAACCTTCTTGATGGCTTTTTTATTCCTATCTGCCGCAGGCTCTGTGGGGATCGCAGCTTCCGGCTGCTCATCCTTCGCACTGCTCACTGGCGGTGTGGCACTCTCTTCAACGGGAGTATCCACTGGAAGTGGCCGTTCTCGACGAGGAATTCTATATGCCATTTGCAAATTGCTCCACTCCGCCAGCAGATCCTTGGCTAGAACCATTGCATCCTCAAATTCACTTGTGTCTGCCAGGTCCTGCACGGTGGACTCAATTTTTGAACTGGAGATCTTGTTTTTCGTTATTCGTGGCCATTTGGACAAAACCTCTAGAACCATAACTACTATGTCCTTGTTATGTTTCCAGTCCCGCATCAGAGTACTGAAGATCTGATACCCATGCATGGCCATGACGCGGGAATGGACACTGGGCTCCGACGTGAGATGTATCCGAGCAATCAGCTTGGTAATAAGCCATTCCTCTCGGCACTGCAGTAAACTGCTCATGACCTTGGATACATGGGTCTCTTCAATCACTTTAACGGGAAGATTTTGGCCAAAGTCTTGATCCACCTCTTCCTCTTCCGATCCCGGAAGTTGATTCTTTTTAGGTTTTCGTTTCCGCTTAGCATTGGTGGTCAGCCAGTTAGTTTCATCCTCATCGTCCAGACCAAGAGCGTCGATAAGCAGCTGAGGTAGCTTGGAGGCGGCCTCAGTCTGTGTCTTACCGCCCAAATAGCCTATGCAGTTTGATTCTCCACAATAACAAGGTTGAGCGGATGATCCGTATCGATCGACATTGTAATCGAAGGTAATTTCCTCTCCAGCAAGAATATTGCGTTTGCTAAAAATCCCCATACGAAGTTTTTTGCCCACGACCCATTTGTCAACATATGAATTAGGTCGACATGAATGATTGCAGAACCTCGCTAGACATCCTCGAGCCGTGGCATCGATAAACTCTCCTTTTTGAAGCATCATGAAGTAAAAATGACGGATACCTTGTTCTTCATATAGTTTCATGCGTTTTCTGAATCGATTTTCATCGATCACCTCTCCGATATACTCATATATAAACGTTCCTTGGGGGATATCATGGGCGGCACGAAGACCATAACCTTTCTTCTCAGTTTGGATCACGTCCACCGGAGCATACTCACGTCGTTGAAACCGTTGATTCTGGCAATTATCTCCACAAGACGAACGGTCATTTGTACACTCGATGGACGTGAGTCTATTAATACAGTCCGAGTCATCGCCGCAAGCGTGGTTATGTTCATCATTTTCGCCCGAATAGATGGGTCTACAGTCACAAGCCATAATCTCATCTTGGCCCGAGTTTCCCAATGTTTTATTACTGAAGACCAGTTCCTTTAGGTTATCAAAGGTAGTTAAAGCATCTTCAGTTTTGCTTGGTAGGTCCAGAAAAGTCTGGGGTTTGACATCCTCGGTTTTTATTTTCACCTTGACTTTACGATCACTGATGGCACTTTCCGGGGTAAGAGTTTCATCTTTAATATCCAATGAATCTTCATCACTATAACTATCATAAGTCAAGCTTGGCTCGACTTTGATTGCACTAGCACCCATTTGAAAAAAGACCAATTATTCAAACCCCCGGTATTCCGTCGTTGTCCAAAATGAAAAATTTCTCTGCTTCAAGCAGTTAATGTATATGACAATTTGGTCTTTTTTGGTCAAGTGGTGCAGACCAGGGTTTAAAACCTTGAAATCGGCGTTGATGAATATATTATCAAAGATAAATGTTTTATACGGAATGACGGGGTTTGGATGATAGGAAACACAATATAAACATTGAACAAAAGTGGTCAAGAAATGAAAGAATAAAAACTATTAAAGAAAACTAAAGGAGAAAGAGGAGGGATATATAAATATACAAATACAAAAGCTTCAAGGACATATTTCTTGTTCTTTCCAATCATCATATTGGGCTCTAGTGAATAAGATACGTTTTCCAATATCATCATCAATCACCAAATCCACAGTATTGACGAATAACAACACAACCATGAAGTTATCTTTTCCAATCTCATCACTTGAACCATCCACTCCTCTTGAGATAGCATCAAGATGTTTACGAGATTCTTCATCAATCAAAGATCCTGGTAAAGGTTTTCGAAAACTGGCCTTAATTTTGGGGGATAATTCACTCCAAACCCGATTATATTCCACATTCCATTCCTCATTACTGGGAGGTTTGAAATCCGTTTGTGATAAACCTTCTTCGTTCTTGAAAGATGGTGAAAAAACCGGATAAAATGTACCTTCTTCTTCTTGATCTTCTTCTTTAGATGAAGAAGAAGATGGGGATTTTGAAGGGGTTTTTAAAGGACTTGGTTGTAATATATCCGCTCTTAAAGAAGGATAAACATTTGAAGTCAATGTTTGAGCAAATCCTGATAATCGGAATTGTTTCTTCTTTTCAGGGAAATAGAAACATGCTTCATAAACCCCATTATGAAGATCCAATTCATTGATTTTGGCCATTCTTCGATCAGTAGTGAATAAAAGAACCCCTGTAGATTTATCATTGAATAGCCATGATCGAAAAACACATGTTCTTCCTTTAGGTAATCCATTGGATGATATCGTACATAATGTAAATGTAGATGGTCCATTAGAACTAATCAAACACGTATTTAACGTGGGAACCCATGAAGGAATCGATGACATAATGTCAAAATAACTTCTTAACTTGAAACCCACTTTTGATGTTAAAATGAT
This sequence comes from Diddensiella santjacobensis, assembly GCA_030574215.1. Taxonomy (NCBI): domain Eukaryota; kingdom Fungi; phylum Ascomycota; class Dipodascomycetes; order Dipodascales; family Trichomonascaceae; genus Diddensiella; species Diddensiella santjacobensis. Next base: position 107,706 of record JAJMEO010000010.1, read on the forward strand.
TGGAGTTGTCAACTCCTCCAAGAATTGGTGGATTCTCTCCTTCTTTTGTGTTTGATTGATATTGGTTCCTTTTGATCTATCAACTAATACTTCAAATCAACAAGAATGTTTGCCACAAATCAAACCTGATGAATAGTTTAATTTTATTTTATATAATCCACCAACCACCCCAAAGAAAAAAAACCTTAATCAATTCTCTTGACAAACTAAAAAACTCTTTTTCCTCGTTCGTGATCCAAACTTCTATAAGTTTTGGAAGTTGTTTGAAGCGGAATTGATGGTTTTTTAAAACAATAATCAACCTTTTTGATGGTTTATTTGATTAATATACATTTATATATAACTCTTGAGTGGATATTCTTCACCACAAATACTTTGTAACATTCATGTCTGTTAATCGATATAATAGTAGTAAATGGATAAGCGATTAAATATTGTCATAGTAAATCCCAAATTTATACCTCATTCCGCATCGTTTGGAATTTACGCGAAACTTCAACAAAAAATCGTTGAATTGAGGAAGATGAAGAGTTGAAGTTGTTTCTAATATCATATATCATATAAGAAATGCTGGGGAAATTGTTTTCATATGTTTCGACCAGCGGATCCATACAGGAAAACGATGAACTGGCTGTCAATCGTCCAATCTCCATGTTGGAGGAGATCGAGACTCGAGATTTGTTATATGGGCCATTATTCGGTTCAAAACCGGTTCTATTGGATGTCACTAGAGATATCCGTGTGGCGGTGGTGTGCGATCTAAAGTTCATGGACCATTTTGTTTACGATTCTGCCATTGTAGGACGGACCTCCTCCGACCAGGCCATAGCCGATTCGAAAAGAATCCCTAGAAGTATATCATCCACTGCTTTGGGAGGTCTATCACCTGGCCCTCGTCCCTCTCATATTGTACGGTCTTTGGCTCCCTTACATTCATCCGAGTCTCCCTATAAACATCGAAGAACTGCCAGTACAACCGCACCTGGAAATCCTTCACCCTTACAAAGATCAATGCTCATGTCTCAACACGAAGGCCCCGATTTCCTACCTATAAAACTCCTTAAAGAGACCATTTTCGGTCATACTCCCCTACGGTTTACCAGCCCAATCACAAAACTTCATCCTTTGCCAATATCGCAACAAACAAGACGTCATCGCACCTGGCTGGTATCGCGGATATTCAAAGTCAATCTGAGACTGAAAGACGACTCGATTCCAACCACAGTCATCCCTGAATACTCAAGTTCAGGCGTATCATCACCAGTCCCCGTATCCGCATCGTCATCTGCAAAACACATATCTCTATTAGAGTCTGCGAGTGATTGGGCACCAAAGACAACAATCCCATCACATGATGTACCACCCGCTTCAAAGGACGTCAACTGTGCGGTGTGTGTATACTTCAACGTTAGCTCTGATGCCCAGGACATGCTTACAACCCATTGGGGAGAACTATCTTTCGCTCTGGCGGATCTGCAATACTCTATTCAAAAAGCACTATCTGAAGTCCTGGGATCGGCTGTTAGAGATAATAGAACACAGGCAGGACCTGCGAGACGTTTCGTTCTCGACAACTCGGATTCGGTCTCCCTGGCCGTCGACTATTTCAAGAATCGGTTTTCGAGCGTCTTGAGAATCCCTCGAGTGATCTGTGGGCAAGATAGGTGGAATGAGCTATATAATGAACTGTCCTGGGCTTCCGCCAAGTTCGAGATGGAATATGAGGGGTTTCTTAGCGCCTTAATTGCCTCTTTTCTCAGTTTCAACTATGAAATGATATCCTCTTGCACCACTAACGATGATACAAACTGTGATTCAATCCCAACACGAACGGTGATCGTTGCTAGTAATCGGATTATGGCAAGAAGATTAATATTCATCCTCACGTCACTAATTCACGATTCTTCATCTAAGCGACTCAATATGCAGGCTAAGCTCCTGAAATCGCTTTCTGTCCACGATACAGATGACGACGGTGACGACCTCTACGCCCCCACATTCATGGCCAGAAACCCCCGCAGCAACACTTCAATGGATGGCTCTGCTGGAAGTAGCCCCCGCTCGAGATCTTCGGCCAAGTTCACTGACGGGGGCTGGGAAATCCCTAACAGTCGATCTCAACCTGCCGAGTCGTGGTCAGTGGCTATGCCACATGTGATCCGCCCAAGCTTTTCCTCAGCATCTCTATCAAACTCTCTGAACAAGTCCAAAGCAAACCCTAATCTGGGCTCTATCGAGAGTCTTCGGCGAAGCTTTGCAAATGCTTCTGTTTCATCTGGTGCTGCATCTTTATTTTCAGGTCTATGGCATTCCGAGCAGGGCAGTGTTACACCACCGACTTCAATTGACGATTATATCTACGATTCGCATTTGGATAGCATCACCGATGATCTTTCATCGTCACTGCCGAATTCCTCAGTCGCAACAAGACCGTCCTTGAACCGCTGGCATTCCTCGGAACGCACAGCCACCACTGTATCACCAATTATCCCGAGCTCATCGCCCTACTCGCCGATTTCCTATTCGCATCCTACGTTCGGAGACGCGGCTGGCGAAGACTTTCTCGGTGTGGGACTGGGTGCCAGGCACAGCAGCTCCGAAATCTCTCTTTCGGAAGCAGGTAAGGTCATTGAAGTCGAGCCCGATGACGCGACCGAATCTGGAGTGGATTTGCTTCCAGTTGTTCTACCACCTGTTGCCGGCCATATACCAGATTTCCATCCTGATTTTGTCATTCAAGCTTGTCCGTTCACCCGGGAGCTGGAAGACAAGATCACCAGGACAATGATTCGAGATGCAGAGGCGATCCCAGTTCCTGTATGGGCATCCAGAAACTATACCAATAATGACCCTGATGTTGAAGAGGATGACGACAACGACACCAGCTCCGAGCATCACCGCCAGAAGCTCGTTCTGTCGCGGTCATTGATTGTGAATGTCAAGAAACGAGAGATCTATCAGTGGGTATTGTCGCGCAAGTGTACAACATCGGGCTGTAAACAGGAACTTACAAGAGACCGCATCTATTTCAACCGAAACGCCTTAAGAGAGTACGCAAAACTCTCCGACATGGTGACAGACTCGCTCAAGAAGATTCTCGGAGAGAAACTTGCTGGCGGCTCATTCACCTGTTACGACCAAACCAGCATTGATGAACTAAAGAACGCATACACATCTTGCTTTGGTATTCTTTAATGTCTATTTCCTATATTTATATTTATTATTTTAATCTCTTCATAAACATGATCAACGCCAATAATTTCCGTATTCTGTCTTGCCGCATTTTTCGCGGCTTTTGCGCGGCTTTGCGCCCCACAAACCTCACTTCAACGTGTTTGCAAGACGATAATTTGACCGTAAAACCCTACGATGGAAGAGGATTTCGTTCGATCGTACGTGAGTCTGCTTACGTCGCAGTCGACCAAGGCGTATGGAGATGATTATGTTCTCGATCCGTTGGCGATGTTCAAGATCATGCCGGTGACTTTGCCACCTATGCCCCGCGCGAAGAAAGTCGTCAATTCTCGATCTGGCAATTTGATTGCAATTGAAATCAAGTCTATTCGAGGACACAAGTTCGATACTATCAAGAATCAGTCTCTTCCCGGGAATGCCACTATACTGACAGTGAAAGAGAATCTTCTTCTTGGAGATAGAGGGCCATTGAATGGGTTGAGCCTGAGGGCTAGCGATGTCAAGCTATTGATTAAGGGAAAGGTGATTCCTGACTCCAAGACACTTTCAGACCTTGTTGCGGGTGAAGCACAGGCTGTTTCGTTTGGAGTCATTGTATCGCAGAAGTCTGCAACCCCCTCAGAAGAAGTTCCAGTAGAATCTCCATCTTCATTACCGCCGACAATTAGTGCTCCGGTATGGGCAGATCTAGAGAATGTACTCAAATCGAGACTGGGCGAGGCTCAGGGTATTAAAGCGGCATTGATCCTTCAGGACTTGTATAAGAAGGCCTCCTCATGATAAGATAAAATTACTATTAAGTTAATGCGAATGAAAGTTATATAAAGAGAAAAAAACGAAATAAATGACAATCTATGCAGAGGGTGAAGCGGTGGGCTTCAACGGTGATGATACATTGCGCTTCTTGACCGTGTCAGAACGAGGATTTGTGCCGGAGGTTCGCAGACTTTTGATACGTCGATACAATTGAACCCGAAGCCCTTTCGTAACAGGCTTGAGCTTACTATACTCTTCCAAGTCGGTTGTTTCTTGCACTGCGCTGCCATTTACATTTATAGGCGGCTCGGAATTGACAATTGAATCTCTTTGCACCTGAAGACGCCGCCTATCAGCCACAAATTGACGGAGCTGTATGATTTGATCTTGAGAGATATGTCCCAGTCCGTTTCTCCTTTTGAAGCATGCGTCCATCAATGCGCCGCAGTCAATAAGACCCTTGGGGTAATTCTGGATTGCCTGGAAAGTTTCCATTTGGTCTGGGATTCGTTGAAGCTTTGGCTCGACTAGTTTTAGGATGGTTAGGGCGATTCGGAAGAAAATCTTGGACTCTTCAAAGAAAAAACAGTCCCACACTCTGAGCATGGTCTCAGTGGGCAGCACGCTGATATATGCACTCATAAACCAGGATGCGGTGCATAGAGTAATGGGGGGAAGCTTGATGAGAATGTTGTCGTAATGGGTTCCTTCGAAGTTGACTCCGAGTTTGTCCCACATGTTTGGTAGTGATTCTTTGATGCACAGCATTAGTACCCCCTGATCAATGTTGACTCCCTCAAGATTTACGTCGTGGACTCCAGGAAGATATCGCTCGGTAACAATCACCAGCATCCAGAATGCTTTTTCTTCGTCCATAAACATGAGTAGTATACCGGCGATGAAATTGAGACTCTGGCAGTATCCGATTTTGGGTCTGTGAACCGAAAAAGACCTCAATACTCGGCGTAAAGCTTCGATAAGCGGTGTTTCAGACTCTGGCTGGGATCCGATATTGTCAAGATCGGTATCATTGCGAAAATGAATGTTATCGGGGAATGTGCGATGAAGGTCTCGCTCAATGAGCTCTGTATCATTATTTTTGAGATTTGCTGTGTTTTTGCACAGTTTATCGTATAATCCAGGGTTTGCACTTAACTTATCGAAGCCCTTGGCATACCAGAACCAGCAGTTTCCTCGCCATTCAGCAGGAACGCCTTTACGGATGTATCTTTTTACTAGATTTCGTGTTAAATTCGAAATTCCCCCCCTTCCCCCTAAATCATCAGTGGTAACGTACGCTTTTCCGATTCTTTGGAAGGAAACCGTACTGGTTGTTTTTCTTGTTCATTATAGAGGCCATTTTCCTTCATGAGCTTAACCCATTTATGTTTTCTCTTTTTCAAGTATGGTTCATAGCTTTTCCACCAATTATCGTATTGCTCTTCAGTGACAAAGTTACTCTTTTTCTTAAATCTAAAACCCATCCCCATACATTAGTACACTGGTTAGATAGTATCCAACCATATTAAAACTTACCCATACCGATCTCGGCTTGGAAGAGTAGGAATCGAGTGATCTGCCAAGGCCATTTCAATTGATCCTCTTACCACCGAGGCTGATCTGACACTACTCTCGATACTCAATCTTTGCTGGGCATTGGCAATATTATTCTGTTCCTCTGGAGAGGAGATCTTGTTTACAATCTCTAGACGTTCCAAATCCGGCGTAGAATGTGAATGTCGAATGGTTAGTCCTATTGGTTCCGAACTTTCAAACTCAGTCAACTTTGATCCTCCTCCATTTGAACCGTTCATCATAGTAGAAGGAGTAGTCTCCAATGACAAAGAAGCCGAAGCACTCTGTGTTTTATGGTGAGTCAAAGCATTGAATGCTGCAGGCATGGTCAAGGGGCCATTATTAGTTGCAGTTGAATGGATATTTGAAGATGATCCGGGTCCGGTCATAACCTAGAAGATTTGCCAATAAAAGCCTTTGCAATATTGTACGAAATCAAACGGTCCGAATCGATTTATATGTTTACTTGGATGTGAGCGGCGTGAGCTTCGGGGGGATTTTCCACTCAAAACTAATACCAAACCTTCCTCATAAACGTAAAACCTTCGATCGACATTTATTCACGAAGAGATAGTTCACGTTTTTTGTCCTTTAATGAAATCGGGTTAGATAACGTATAAAACGGAGACTATTGTTTTATTTGTTTATAAGGCGGTTTTTCCATGCATTAGGTCTTGGTAATCGACGTTTGCCCAGAATTTCAAGGCTCGGCAGTGCATATTGGAGGGGAAATTAGGCAAAATGGATGTTTCCAACATCATGGGTTTAGAGGTTTGGAGAGAATATCTCGAGCCTCAGAATATATCTGCTTGTAAGCCTATATCTCTATCCTCGGGATTCATATATACTCTTTCTGGCAAATCGGTTGATTCCTCCAATGTGAGTTTTTCTCCTTTGTGCCGTTATGGAAGACCGGTGAGTATTGTTGGTAAACCAGGAAATGAACTTGAGCTTTTCACTGTTTTACGGCCTGAATGGACTGAATGGCTTCTTTCACGAGACGGGGCCTTTCAAAACTCGGTCGTGCCTCTGCTTTACTCGATCTTCATGTCCATGATGGTGTGTGTGGTATTGATGGTGGCTATTCTTGTGTTTTCCAGTGTCAAAAGACCATATTTACAGATTTTATCCATCATGGTATCATCGGTTTACTTGATAATGGTATTTGCAACTGCAGCTATCAATGTTCAACAACAGCTGAACCAAGGGTTTCTTGAATCCACCGATCTGAGACTGATTTTTAATAGGAATCATGTCAAGATTCTCTACGTTATATTCAATACTATTCTCCTTCTGGCCCAGGTACAGACAATAATGGCATTGTTTCCGCGGCGGAAAGAGAAACGATTGATATTCTGGTCAGGCGGCATTCTGGTGATTATGAATGAGGTCTTCTATGGATTATCAGTCTATATCAACCATCCTGAAAGTGTGATGCCTGCTTTTGCCTATTTGTTCCAGATTGCACTCTCCATTTTATATGCAGGTTGTGTATTCTTCTTTGCATTTATCCGTCGAAACGTCGCATTTCACAAGAACATTCTTATATTCACTACTCTTGCATTGGTGACTTCTCTGGCTCCAATAGTATCGTTCATCGTCGATATAGGAGGTTGGTGGACGGTGGATCTGGCCTTTTCTGATAGTTGGGTTATCAATATGTTATCTATAATCACCGTATGGGATTGGGCTGACAGAGTGGAAAAACTCAAAAGAGTACTGGAATCGGATAAAGTCCTTGGTTATCAAATCTATGAATATGATGGATCGGATTCTCAACTTTCTTTGAATTCAACAACTTCACAATCCCTTCAAACCACCTCTATGATCCAGTGGCTTCAGAGATTCGTCATAATACCTATCGTCAAGGCTTCTGACTGGATTATCGGCTCCGAACACATTCTTGGTGCCCCACCATCTGATACAATCTCTGAACAGGACTTTTCAATAGCAGAAACGGCCGATTCCTCTACCATGGCCCGGTGTCGGGACGAGGGGTTGCCAAAATTCCATTATCCTGTGGATCATTCGTTCTAGGTTATCTATTTATTTTTCACATGATTGTTTTTTACTTATTAAAGAAAATGATGATGCATTCTTGATTATTTGGCTATGCGTAGTTTCCTTCGCAGAGTCCGTTGAGCCTTACGTCTCTTCTTGAACTTATGACGATTCATCTTCAGTTTCCGCTTACGTTTGACGCTAGTAGCATTGATGCGGCCCAGGACTTTGGCGAGACGGCCAATGGTGAAATCAGCAGGAAGAGCAGCGGGGATAGTCATTACAAATTCTTGAGTATTTGTGATACCCTCCGAGTCAAGCCATTCCCTCTTTCCAAGTACGACTGTGGACCCCGATCCCAGTGAAAACACTTGGATTCTGAATTGGATCATTGAGTCATCCTGTACGGATCTTCGGTCATATATTTCAGACTCTGACAGTTTGACCTTGACGTCAAATGGACGCAAATCATTGGCAATATCGACAGGAATAGTTTCAAAATTTGTTTTGAATCTTTCAGGCCCTGCCACCGCCACTTTTTTATAATCCAACGCAGTCGATACTAACCGCGGGTCCTTTGGGGTCTTAGGATCCATTATCAAAAGTGGAACATTGGTAGAGAAAATGTTAGGTCCAAATGAATTATTCTCGGTGATTTTATTCGACATATTGTCAAAATCCTTATCACTAAATCGACTAAAAGGAAATGAATCATCCTTCACAGCCTCAGAACCAACCGTAGATGATGAAAATCCTTTACGCATCATGATATTCCGTCGACGACGTGTCCTATTTCCTGGAGGCATTCCTTTACCAGAAATATTCCTAGAACTTCCTATCTGACCATTCAAACTTAACCTCGCCAGACCTCTAGACAAGCCATTCCCGGCCTTATAAAACCCCTCCAACCTTCGATTCATCCGTTTATCCAAGAAAGATCGTTCAATTCCGGCGCCTAAAGCAAATTATTGTTGATCTTTAAAGCCGGGTAAACTAATTTTAATTTCTGTTAATTTTCCCCTCATCACGTGTTTGTCCGGCGTCTAAATAATTCAATTATAATTGGTGTCGTGTAAATATATAATAACAGTTAACACTATCTATTCAGGGGTGATTGAGGGTATAATTTGGAGATTGGATTGAAGAGGGGAGACTTAGACGATTATAGAGAGACAAGTTTTGATTTATGAATCCGAACTCTTAAATCTTGGAGTGGATGGTCAAGTGGTTTAATAATGTCTACAGTTCAATTATTGGTTTCGGAATTGACGAATCTAAGTTCTCAGGCTCGTCGAAGGAATACAGAATTACGTCAGGTAAGTGATGGATTTAATTGATGGTTTAAGTTGAAGTGAACTTATAACCTGAAAAAGGCTTCTGAAAAGAGCTTAAGTGCTCTTAAGGGATTTACCCCGGATTCGAATGAAGCAATATTCTTCCAAGGTAGGATTGTTTTTGTTATTTGTATTAACATGAGATACTAAATATCCAATCCGTGTTTATTAGGTCTTGCCAAGGACCCTACATTTATATCTCCCTTTCTAATAGCATGCTCGACAAGAAATGCCAAATATTGTGCCACCGCTATACAATGCTTACATGCCTTGATCAATAATAGAGGGGCTTCTTCCAGTCAATTGTCTTCGATCTTGGATGCTTTAAAAGAAGCTACTCATTTGGGGGTCGAAATCCAACTCAAAATCCTCCAAACTTTACCTTCGTTGATCCAGAGCTATGGCTCCGACATGAATGGCGATCTGATAACTGAATTACTCTCCCTCTGCTCAATACTACAAAGTGGTAATAAAGTCGCCGTTGTGGTAAACACCGCATCCGCAACATTGCAACAACTTCTGATCGGTATATTCGATCGGGTCGTGCAAGAAGATCGTTCAACTTCCCAGGACTCGATTCAAAAGACGTTTAAAGTCCCCATAGACAGCGAGGAAAAGGTCGTCGTTAGTGCCTCGTCGTACGACGCATTGATGATCTTTTACGACCTATGTAATTTAACCGAGAAGCAGAAACCGGTTTTCCTGAAAGTGACACATATCCCCGAAACTTTTGGCCTGGAGCTGCTCGAAAGCATACTAACGAACCACAGCGCTCTGTTTCTGAACCGGGTGGAATTCGGCTACGTGCTCCGAACACGCGTAGTACCGGTGCTGCTGAGAGCATTTTCCGAAAAAAGGGAATTCTCCGTCACTGTACGAGTAACGAGAATCTTATATTTATTAATCCGACGCCAGCTATCAGTGCTTACTGTGGAATGCGAGGTCATATTGTCTCTACTGGCCCATATGCTAGACCCCGATGCGGCGCCTCTGTGGAAAAGACTCCTCTGTCTAGAAGTGGTTCAAGGCGTTTGCTCGGAATTTTCTTTAATTGAAGAAATATACAAACTTTATGATTCCCAGGAGGGACGAAAACCAATAGTCAAGTGTCTTGTCGCGGCATTCGACAGTATCAGTATCGAAAACCCTGCTGCAATAGGCCTCGGTAACGCTTCAAGCCCTTTCGTGGCTCCAGGAGAGGCGGCAGGCGATTTATCGGATAATGAAAATATGTCGCTGCATATTGTCGGTATTTCGCAGAAAACTTCAAACGTCCGTGTCCCGTGTATTGACCTACTCGACAAAACTGACCCTCCCATCGTGCCTGATACATATCTTTATTACCTGGTTCTAGCCTGTATAAACTCACTCTCTGAGGGTTTAGCGAGACGGGTGTTGTCGACATCAGCACAATCAGAGTCAGAAAGGAGCAAGGAAATGGCTATACCCCTGTCACTAGTCAACGAGTGTTGGACACTGCTTCTTTCAACTTATGAGACATTCTTTCGTGCCACTATTGATATTGACCTGTACCACGGGTTGGTTCGATCTGCTCAGAAATTCACCCATGTCACAGGTACTTTGGACGTTGTTAAGGCTAGGAACAAATTCATGGTTCTTCTGGCCAACTTTTCGGTTCTTGTTCCAAGCCGCGCAGAGTCGCGCAAAGATAGTAAATCGATTCTTAGCATGGAATCCCTCGTTGGCGGCACCTTGGGAGCCGTTGGCCTGCGAGATCAGCATCATCAGCGAGTTGCAAGCAACCCCAGGGCTGGCTCTGTTCCGTCGCCTGTGCATTCCAACGGTGGTACTACCAGTCCAGCGCCGAGTCAACAGGTGATGCTCTCGGCCAGAAACATACTATGCTGCCGAGCATTGCTCAACCTTGGTGTCGCTCTTGGTGCGACATTGGGGGAAGGGGGGTATGGTATAATTGTGGAAACGTTGCAAAATGTTGATAAGTTGATAAACGGAGTCGGGAAAAAACGTCGCCGACAGTTGAGCGGTAGTCAGTTATTCAGTCAGCTGGGACCAGACTATTCATCCGTTGATCATACAATGAAGCGCATGATTGAGTTGACCAAAGAGTATTCTGACAAATCTTTAAATGCTGTCATTAGATCAATATGTGGGGTCTCTGCACTAGTGCTGGAAATGAAGTTCGAGGACTCCGAGTGCATAATTCCTGGGGTGTTCGGGAAGGAAAGGTCTGACGGTGATCCATACTTCCTTTTGAACCTTTTGGGTGAGATCGGCATTCTGAACGTGTCCAGGCTGGTAACAGTTGGAGCAGAGCAAGATAACTGGGACTACTTGACAAATTATCTCTTGCAGGTCATAACTTCAAGAAATGTAGAAGCAGTCGTGCGCAGACACGTGGCATTGATTTACAATGACATTGTTCTACGAGCGTCAATCGATTGTGCAGCTTCTATCGACGCGCGGAGTAAAGATAATGTGAGTCCTACTCAGAGACAAATTCTAGAATCAATTCATCGAGAGGTCGTTCTGATTCTTGAGCTGTCAACTCCAAGTGATGATTCAATATCGCTGAGCTCGACTGAGTATGATATACACGTGATGGCAATCGACTGCCTTAATAAGGTTGTTGATCAGTGTGGTGGAAGACTTATAGACGGCTGGGATATTGTGTTCAAAATTATAGATTCGGTATTTTGGTCGTCAAGCTTGAAGTCTAGTAGCACGAGTGCGGTGCCTAGTCCATTACTTAAATCGGACCGCTCCGGCCGGTTGTTGAAATCTGGATTTGAATCACTACAGCTCATTTGTACAGATTTCTTACTTTACCTACCCAGGAGTTGCTTGATTCAGTTGATTGATACACTTTACAAGTTCTGCGAGCAGGAGCGTGATATGAACATTTCGTTTACGTCTATCAGTTTTTTCTGGTCTATTTCTGATCATCTAAAGAGTCTTTTGAGAGATGCTGTTGGACCTTCCATGGTACCCGACCTCGATGCTCCAGTTTCTAATGTTGAGGGCCTCGAGAATCTTGTTAAGGACGAAAAAAGCCTCACCAATAATATTCACGGGCTATGGATGACTGCTTTGATGCGTTTGGCTTCCATTGCTCATGAGTCACGTCCGCAAGTAAGGGAGGGTGCCATTCAAATCCTGTTCCGAATTTTCGAGTCATATGGCAATACTCTGCCTCCAAATGTCTGGGTCACTTGTCAGAAGATTGTCATTTCTAGTATTATGAGTATTCAGCCATCTGTTGTACTTACTAGCAATGTCGCAGTTGTTTCTTCTGAGCAAGCCAAGCAATGGACGGAGACTATGACGCTCATCCTATCCGGGTTCAGTAACATATACGCTGCATTTTTGCCTCATTTCGTTAAACAGAACGACTTCGAAGAAATGTGGAGTGGCTTTATTGCGTATTTGAACTTGCTTTCGTCAAAAGGGAATCCATATGTCTCGTTGCCGGTTTATCGGACCCTCGAGAAGATTCTGACAAGCATTTTGGAAAATAAAGTAGAGGTACCGTCTGCTTGCCTTCAGGCATGTTGGACGTTCTGGACCTCTCAAGGTGTTGAATCACAGATTATTAATGCTAAAGCTACCCAGGAGTCACTTACGGCACTTGTGGAGCTGCACAAGCCGTTGTACAGTCTCAACAATGCGTCGCTGCCTAGCACTGTTACCGAGAACTCTGTGAGTCTATTACAGAGCTGTGCGTCTTTGTCAATATTGCCCCAGTTCTATTCCGACCGCGATCACATGTCGCCGCTGCAGGAGGCTGCGCTTGCTCGTATAGCGGCAATTGAGATGGACTCTGACAGTTCATCGGCTCTAATTTTGGCTTCATTATCTCACCTTATTGTTCTACCGTTTGGAGGCGGCGGTGAGAAGTCTAAGATCAAGAACTTGGACCAATCAAGCAAGGAGCCTACTTTTGTTGCCCTGGGTTATCATGCTCAAAAGCTTTTATATCAGTACGTTATTAAGCTCACTGATATTGAAATGCTTACTCGTGATGGTACCATTAAAATAATTCTTGAGTCATCCTGCACGCTTCTGTTTCGCAAGTATGAGTCGCCAATAATCGTCTCCAAGCTCAGCGCTGTCCCTGGCGTAGAGGAGCTGCAAATGTGGCAGATTGCTGCAAATATCTTTTTGAACGTGACAGAAAAGTTGCTGCCAACCTTACGTATAGATGAGCTCAAGAGCGGTGCTGCATCTCAATTGTGGGATCTGATTTTGAAGTGCGGTATGTCGCTGGTGACCAATAATAGAGACTCAACCGCCAGTCAGGCCGAGTACAACAGTACGGCATATGAAGCATTTGATATTGACGCTTACAAGAAATTTATTGAGCTCATTGCACCTACCGTGGAGGGCCAGAGGGCGCGATACGGCATGTCTGACGAGTTCTGGCAGAAACTAATATGGCACTTGTTCAAGTCATCAATCCTGTATGAGCGCTACGGAATTGCAGATGAGGAGGCTCTTATCACCGAGAATGTCGAACCCCTCTCAGTGGTAGAAAAACTTTCAAAGGGCCCTTTTTTTGGTTCCACTGAGGGTATCACTGTTCTGCCGCGTCTCAAACTGGTGTATACTTGCTTAGACGAGCTTTTCAGACTCTCATGCTTAGATTCTACTGAGACCACCCAGATTATTACCGTCACGGCATCAAAATTCCTCATATTACGCGGCAGCCTGATACTGAGTAGGTACGTCCGCGACCAGCCGTTACGAGGGTTAATGCCTATGAGGAAGATTCAAAGGGCAGAACTGGAGTACTATCTCGAGCAGATGATCCTGTATCGTGATCCGAACAAGGTGGACTTCACAGCTGCAAGCAAGACTCTTTATGGTTTGCTGGCCAAAAGCGTGTCCGTGTCGAAAAATGATGGAAAGATTCTGGGTCTGCTGCAAAACCTACTGGAGCAAATGGGTGAGAGATAGAATTTAAGATATGAAGAAGTTTTCTCTTCTTCATAGAATGTTTTATAATGCCTAATCAATTTTGTATGTTTTTTATATGCCAAAAAATGTATGAAGTAATAATGATAATAAATGAGTAAATATGATCCGAACAACTATAGAACAGTAGAGTCTTCAATCTTCTGTGCATATTCGTCGGAATTGTTGCTGCTGTGTGAAGAACCGGCCGATCTGCCAGCATGCAAGTCACCAACGCCAGAGAGCATGGACGACGAGCCATGCTCTTGGCCGCTAGTCCAGCCACCCTGCGAAGGAATAGCGGGACCGCTTCTCCGCTTCTCCCGCTGAAAGTCTCTCCATCTCTTCATGACAATATGGGAAGAGTCAAACTCACCCTCATCAGCGTCATGCCCCTCCTTGTCACCACCCTGGATCGCTCGAGTGTCTCCCCAAGAGAAGTCATCGAACTTCCAGTAAGCATTCATCGGCAGGACGAAATTCCAAATGGGCAGAGCCATTAGGTAGATTGCCATCCACATAACATAGGAAACTCGACTAGCAGTCACCACAATCAACACACCGGGCAGACCCAAAATCAAAGCCAGCAGAACCAATGAGAGGACAGGGGTAGGTTTCCGGACAATCGAAATGATAATCACATAGATAGTAAAAGAAATCGCAGCGGGAAGCACCAATGTCGAAACCAAGTCAATAAAAATGACAAACTGCATCGAGATGCAAAACACACCACATAAGTCCCGAACCAAAACCAACTCGAACAAATTATGGATGGTTGAGTTAATCCATCGTCGGCGCTGCGAAAGCAAAACCTTGAAATCATTCGGGGCAATGGTTTTACAAGCCGCCTTTGGCACAAAAACCTGCTTTCGAGTGGGGAACGTCCGCAACATGAGAGTCGTCAAGAATCTATCCTCACCAAGAAGAAGCAAGTTCTTCTTATGCAATGTATCGACAACGTGGTCGGCATATCTTTCAACAATATCGGGATTGGCCAGAATTGGAACCCAGTATCCATCAGCGCCCTTAGGAGCTTTAATTCGATACATACTGAAACATCCCGGCAAACAAGTAACACCTCCAAAAACTGATTCAAATGCCTTCGCCTGGTGATGAGAGATGAAATATTCGAAAACCTGGATCATTGTGACCCACGATTGAGTCTTGTTGGCAATCTTTGTTTCACCGCACAGACCCATGATTTCAGGGTCCTTGACCATCTCTGCAACCATATGAGTTGTGGAGTCAGGGAACACCTTGGTATCAGCATCCACCATTAACACCAGCTCGTAAAAGTCAGGTGCGATACCAGTGACTTTCCATATGCCATTGAAAATTTCAAATTCCAACTCAGTCATTCGCTCGTCAAACATAACTCGCTGCAGGAAACTCATCAGGATCACCTGCGAGTCTCGCTTACCACGATTACCAGGCTTTGAGGAAGTGGCCTCGGCAGGAGTTCCGCATTTGACGATGGTCATTACAGGCACTCGTTGCTGCTTGCTTTGTTCGATAGTATTATCATCATATTTGTAAAATCCGGCATAAACCTTGGCCATATTGTGTCGCTTCGAACCGCTCACAACAGAAACATACGAATAAGCAGGAACATCCTCAACAGGCACCGCAAAGTCTTTCATCATTGATAGGGCAATCTCGGGTGTTGTCATTTCGTTGCCAGCACCCTTAATAAGACCATCACATACAATCAGAATAAGCTTGTGTGAATTGGGATACTCGGTGGTCGAGATCGAATCCAACGTCGTTCTCAAGCCCTCGACAGACTCTGAATAAGCAGTGACGAGACAGATAGTGTGCGCTAGTGGGAATCCAAAAGGCTGGTAACCGACAGGAGGTTGAGGAACTACGTAATCGACAGAAGAAACACCAGGACCAGAGAACGTATCATAATACTCTTCTGCCGGATAGTCGGTATAATCTTCTTCACCAGTATTCGTAGCCCCTCTGTAACCAGTCTCAGTAGACATAAAGGATTGCTGTCTTCTGTAAGGATCCGTATTCTCACCACTGTTGAGCATCATGAACGAACTTCTGGAATTATTTCCGGCGCCATAGATTGATCCACTGCCAGGAACAAGTTTGGAACTAGATACAGTTGGGATTTGCGTAGCCATTGTTATGCTCTGTCTGTTCTTGGCATCAACTTTAGCAGCTTGCCCCACAAATTTGGATCCTCTAGGACGAGGGTTATACTGATTTGCAGCTGGAATAGGTGCTTGAGAATAAATATTATTTGACCAATCCTCAATCTGTTGATTGTGCTCCTCAAGTTGTTTTCTGTCCATATAAAATGCACCCTGCTTTCCTGACATAAACCACTTGAAGTAACAAGCCAAGAAGAACTTCGCAGAAACCAAGCCAACAATAAATACCAACGAGACATACAGAACTACCTGCGAGGCCAGGCAACCAATCTGTTCAGTGTCAATGTATCCAACCTTGGTGATTTCGTTCAGGCATCTAATGGCTTGGCTTTTGGGTCCATGGGACATAAATTGAGAAACATCTGTTCCCCGAAGAGAAGGGTCTTTCTTCATCTCATCAAAAATCGAGGGATAGTTGAGATCGGAGCTTTGAATCCAGTCAACCAACGACAGATCGAGAACGTTACCATTGAAGACTATCAGGCTTCTGGAGGAGTTTTTGATATCATCCCAAGTGAAGTACACCTCGCCGGTAACCTTCAATCCATAGTACGCGTTTCGGGCTACGGCCGATGTATGACAGGCGTAACCTTCGTAATGTTCAACAGTAAAGTTGGGCTGGGTGGTACCATTCCGAGCAAACACCTGGCATGGCATGTACCAGGCCACGTTATCACCGTCGGTGGGGATTTTGCTATTATCCTTTGGGGTGATGAGACCCTTACAGTTGCCATTGACATTCTGGAACAGGAATGTAGCGTCCATTCCACCTGCATTAACAGGAGGATAAAGAATGTTTGATCTCGGGATGCCTTGGGCTGCGGGGTGGATGGATTTAGACAGATCGTATGCACGGCCATTTATAACCAGTTGTTCTGGGGTGATTGCACTGTTGCGGATTCTCAGCACGTTGTTTTTGCAAACAGAGGCCGTAAATCCAAAGGTGAGAAAGGCAACGAATGCGGCAGAATAGAGAATAATAGTGATGAGGCCAATTTTTTCTCTCCAAGCCATTTGACGTTCTTTGGTTTTCATGCCGAACAGACGCAGAAAAGGCGCAGGGGCCCAAAAGGTGATTACTCGGCAATAAGCATGCCACAGTGACACACTTTCAACGGTTTTGGGCATTTGAGATGCATTTTGATTCGTTCTTGGAGGCAAACTGTTTCTTTGATTAAGGGGTGCTTCTGGCCTTGCCTGGTTACCGGAGATATTTGTTGGGCCATAAGAGTCGATTGAGTCTTGTTTAAGCTCTTCTTCGTATGGTTCATCATTCAAGCCGTAAATGTCTCTCCCATTTTTATATTCCAATTCCTCGCGTGGTTCATCAGCTTCTTCAATTCTATTTATATCCGTCATCGGCACTTCTTGAGATACGGGATCATTACCGGTAGTGGACGGCAA
The DNA here is from genome assembly GCA_030574215.1 of Diddensiella santjacobensis. Taxonomy (NCBI): domain Eukaryota; kingdom Fungi; phylum Ascomycota; class Dipodascomycetes; order Dipodascales; family Trichomonascaceae; genus Diddensiella; species Diddensiella santjacobensis. The sequence goes on from JAJMEO010000010.1 coordinate 125,068, forward strand.
CACGTGTATTCTATTTGCCTGTTGGGCTGCCACTTGAGTATAATGGTATTGTCTATGACCAGGTTCGATTCGTGATCGTTCAGGTCGAATTAACGACTTTTTCCTTTGGAAATCTGCTCCTGCACCCGAAGGTGATGACCCTGCAGCCATTTCGTCATCATACGAGCTATACTCATTGGCATTCCATTGTCCCGGTTTTCTGAATGAACCTGATCGATCCACTATTATCAATCACCGTCAGTATTGATGTCGTTAACACTCTTCATCTATAGTTAAAACTTACTGGTTGATGCCTAAACACGTCTCTAAACACCCGTTTCAAAAACCTCTAAAACCCAATCCAAATTGCTATAACTCTTGTTGCCAGTAGACAAATGCAATATAAGCGAATGATAACCTTCCAAGTTCCAAAATTCACACTGTTTGAAGGTGATTGTCGCGCGTTGTAATCAGTTGCGATGCTGCTTATTTAAAATAAATGCAACAAGGACAAAAACAATAAAAGTCTACAACAACACGTTTTATAAGCGAAAGTGCAATGAAACAAGAATATGCCAAAAACGACCGTAGGCTCCTAAACAGTTCTCGTGCCACCCTCGAAACGTTCAATCTACTCAGCAAAATAGCAGGAAGGAGGTCGAATTTGTTGACATTTTTTCGGCAATAATTATTTTTAGGCTTCTAAGCCCCAGGGTCTCAGATTTACGCGTACGAGCAGCTCGTATTCTACGCCGCGCAGATCGCGGCGCGGGTATATTGAAATATATATATTATGATTATGAATTAACTTCATGCGATATCCGGGTAATATAGGACGTATTCTTTCTGTGAATGAAGTTAGTTAGATATTGGTTAAAGGTTATTAATGGAGGGGTTCACATACTTTGATTTTTTCCCAGGTGGTGGGGTCGAAGAACACGTAGATGCCTCGTTCAGCTTGAGCGGTTTGTTGTATTGGTTCGCTGAGGGGATCTTTTGTTAACCATAGTTTGAGTTCTTTATGGTAACGCCAATTGCGATTGGTGAGTTCCACAGCAGCCGCTTCTTGCATACTGTCTTTTGGCATTGTATAGAATACATAGAACAACGTTTCCTCGGTTAGATTTTGGATTTTTTGTTGTTGAGGAACCGCAGATGGTACTTCATAACAAGGAGGGATCTTGAATTCGGGGATCGTGCGATGCTTGGAGGTTTCTATCCATGGTGACGAGAATGTCTTTGATAATGGCTCGTCTGTGGGGTTAAAGTTGAGACCTAGATTCGTTAGATCATTGCCAATAGCCACCGTTGTTTGGTCATTGTTTTCCATCCGTATAACCCCCAATAGCCCATTCATGCCATATTTGTCGATATCCGCCGTATCTGATCCTACTGCGGCCGATATCGGTTTCTGCGTCATGCCAGGTAAGGCTGGAAAATCCTCTGTAGCATCGTCGTTTGTTCGTCGTGGATTACTGCTTAAAGGCTGTTGGCTACCCAACCGTGATTGACTGGCGGCTTGGGCAAGTGATATCTCAGCCGGCCGTGATAGTAAACCGGCTTGGGCTGCTTGTGCAAAATGCTGTTGCTGCTGCGGTAAAGATGGAGTTGCAGTCGCCGGTTGGCCTATGGCCGACCCCAGGGCAGGGAAATCGGACAAATCCAATGAAGCTGCTTGAGGCGAAGTGCCTGTAAGACCATTCACAGACCCTGAATTGCTTATGGCCTGGGCAAACGAAGTTGGACCTCTTGCTGCTGCTTGTGATGGGATTTGATTTGGCGTGGCAACATTCCATAGTTGACCATTGACGACTATATCCCAGTATCAGAATAATCCTTACATAGACCCATTAATTCCATTTCATATTTTTCTTACCATTCGGTTGTTTCCCCGTCAGCGATGTCGATATATTGCTACGTGGTCCTGTTGGTTGTTGTGGAAAGGATTGTATGCCACCCACGGGACGCCCCGGTACTATATCAACCAAAGTTAGACCATCTATTCCATCACTTGAAGCTTATCCCTTGAAAAGAAATTGTATAATAATATTTCAACCCTCATCACGGATATCAAAACAAACCAACCAACCAACCAAATCATACATACCTTGTCTACTCATAATCCCGTCAAACAATTAACAAAACCAATATGCAACACAATATTGATATTGACTCTATCAATCAACAATTCAATCCTTATATATCTTTGTAATCCAAATTAAAAATTAGCTCTTTAACTATGTCCGATCAATCGTAACCAAAACTTTTCTTCCCCCGCCAACTTTCTGGTGCTGACGTAGTGAACCGAACTCCCCCTAACCCTGATATAATTTTGATATAGGACAGACAATTAACGTTTTAAAATCGAGGAATTGAATTGGAAAATAGAATTACACATGTCATATAACTATTTACTCTTTACTAGATTCAAAATTGACATCTATTAATCGTTCGGGAACGCGTCTTTCGTGACAACTTTTGTGTGTGAACTTCAAAATGAATTCGATAATCGCATTTTCTCTCCTCCCAACCGATTATGTAATGCATCTTAACCTACGGAAGTCATAGTGATATTATGGCCAAGTTCTGTATATTTACAAGTAATAGTTATTGTGTAAGTTTTTATTCATTCCATATTGATTGTTGATTGGTCTCAGTTGTTGTGCGCATAAATCTCTGAGTCTGTTGGTCTTAGTGCGCTCATCGACTGGTTATAACCCATCCCAGTATAACTGTTTCTTTTGACAACCATTTATTGATTTAGGAATTATTCTGTAAATAAAGCTGTTAGTTATTAAGTCGACCAATTGGTAGAATATTTTTCAAACTCTTTTAAAAATGTTTTGTGGAGGATCTGATTTATCCACATATAAAACTCTGCGGCTTTCTGACCCTGAATTAAGTGCTTCAATAAATAAATCTGACGAGTTTAATGAAATGCCAGATATTAAACTCCTCTTAGAAACATTAATTAGTATTTTCTGGGCCTTTTTGGTATAATAATTATCTAAGGCTCGGTCAAGATTTAAAAATGCATGGCTTAATCTCAATTGAGCTAGCCAAGTCCAGAAATATTAATTCATCGCTTGCAGTCTGTTACAAAAGCCCCATTGTCTCTGACTGAGATCTTCAATTTCAGTATATTTACTAACAAATCAACTCTGTTGTTCTTTAGAGTTCTAATTGGGGTTTGGAGCTTGAAACTGGTTGTACAGGCGAAAATCAGTTCCTCCTAAATAACAAGTCTTTCACGTCAAGTCAAATGCTGACCCGAAATATACAATAGGGCAACTTCTATACACTATTAAATGTCCTATAAGAAGGACTACTAGAAGGAAGTCCAATGGCTATATACTCACAGTCAGAACTGCTTGATCCGATAATCATCGCACCGGAAAGACTCTGTGCAATTAATCACAAAACACAATAAAATATCACAAGAAATCACAGAAAATGAATTCGATTATATAATACTAAATATGTAGGTCTTTATAAATATGGAAAATCGATGATGATCACTGGTTTTAAGACTTACAACAGCCAAACCCTCGAGTCTATTGCCTGACTGGATATCACCACTCTCATACCACATTTAGGACCAGAGCTATCTCTTTTTTGCATCAAAATTTTTAAATTTTCATTCTACAAGTGTATATAATTCAATGTTCTTTCACGTACAATATGTTATAACAGTTACTATAGGAATTTTATTGGCCTTAATACGAAAGGAGACTGTTTAGCGCAATACCCATGGCTCTAGCCAACATGTACAGCTTGTCTAGATAGAAGCATTATCGTTCACATTTTTAACTAAACGTTATAGGAATTTGCATTTCTGATTATCTTATCATCTAAGCTTATCTGGAAAGTGCGGGTACTACTTGTCACCAACATCTGACCAATAAACGAAATATAAAACCAATACGACAATTACACTTATGATCTATCAATTACACTTATGATCTATTAGATTGAATATATTCTATATAGTTTAATTCAGATCGATATTGAAAGAAACTTCGAAATCTTCGTTTGATCGGACTTTAAAATTCCCAGTTTTGTGCGAGGAAAAATAAAAACCTCCGTCAACAATACAATGACAAGAAGACCAAATATAATAATCACTGGTACTCCAGTATGTATTTGTAGGGTTATCATAGTATATAGTCTATTTGCTGACTGATATTATAAAGGGTACTGGAAAGTCGAGTCATGCCGAGTTATTGGCAGATCAGGTTCCCGATCTAAAGGTTTTTGATATTAATGCCATTGCCAAAGAACGGAATTGTTTTTGTGGTTATGATGATGAGCGTAAGAGCAACATAGTGGATGAGGATAAGGTGTGTGAATTGTGGTGGTTTGCGAAGGTGTAGGTAACTAAGTAAGTGTTTTGGTCGTAGTTACTGGACGAAATAGAGGATGATCTAGAGAAAGGTGGACTTATTATCGACTGGCATGTGTGTGACTTGTTTCCAGAGCGATTAATAGACTTGGTCGTTGTGTTGAGGACAGATAATAGTGTTCTATATGACCGTCTTAAGAAAAGAGAGTATTCGGATTCTAAGATTGAAGAGAACATAGATGCAGAGATTATGCAGGTGATATTGGACGAAGCTCGAGAGGGATATGCAGAGGAGATTGTGATTGAGCTCTTCAGCAATGATATCGAAGAAATGGAATCGAATGTTAGTCGGATAGTGGCATGGAAAGAGCAATGGGAAAAGGATAATAAGGAGTAATAACACATTGTATATAATAATAATGCCGCTTACAGAGACTTCAAGGCCCCCTCTATGATGTTGAAGGCGTTGAGAACATCTGTATGCGTTGAATAGAAATGATTTGGTGCTAGTCGAATCACGTCCGGTTGTCTTTCGTCACCAATGACCCCATTAGACTCGATATATTGAAGCACTTTTTGCATCACCCCCTTTCCTCTCGGAAGGAAAAGTAATGAAAGCTGAGCTCCACGCTCACTTTCAATCTTCGGAGTGATAATAGTAAACTTGATATTTGTAAAAGTCGCAGCTTGTTCCAGGTCAACGTACCACTCTGACGAAGTGAGCAGTTCAAATAGGTACGTAGTCATGCTCAAGCTTCTGGCTCGAAGAGTCTCTATTCCGCCGGCCTTTTGGAAAAGCTTCAAGCTTTCTCCGAGACAAACAGTATTCAACACACTGGGATTCGACATTCTGTACCCCTGAGCACCGGAGATTGGATCAAACTCGTTTCTCATTTCGAACCGATTGTGGGGGTTGTTGCCCCACCAGCCTGCCATTCTCGGTCGCCGGTCTTCCAGATACCTGGAGTGTAGAAATAATCCTCCGATAGACCCCGGTCCCGAGTTCAAATACTTGTATGTACAAAACACTGCAAAGTCAACGTTCCAATCATGCAATTTTAAAGGCACATTGCCCACTGCATGAGCCAGGTCCCATCCTACAATTGCACCCTTTGCTTGCCCAGCTTTTGTAATGCTTTCAATATCAAATAACTGGCCAGTGTAGAATTGGATCCCAGAAAACAGCACAATTGCAATCGTATCTCCCTGCTCTTCAATGGTGTTTAAAATATCTTCCAATCTCAGAGTATACTCTCCCTTGCGTGGAGCCAATGGGATCAATGCATCCTCTATAGAGTATCCATGCAGCTGAACTTGACCCTGGAAAGCATAAGTATCTGAAGGAAATGCCTTTTCCTCATACAGAATCTTGTATCTGCCTGCACTTGGCTTGTAAAACGCGGTGAGCATTGTATGAAGATTTCCCGTAAGCGTGTTCATAATGGCCACTTCTTCAACGGTTGATGCACCCACCACTGGTACAAGTAATTTTGCCACAGGATCATCAACCGAAACCCAAGGTTCTGCTCTAGGATGTCTATAATGGGAAATAACACCTCTCGTTTTCCATGCATAAAGCTCATCTTGAACGGCATTCGGCGTCGACTTTGGCATTAACCCCAGAGAATTACCGCAGAAATAAATAGATTCTTGTCCAAAACGAGGATCCTCATCTGTTACAAATCCAAGTGATCCAAATGTAGGAACCTCAAACTGATCACGAAACACAGAGTATTTCTTATCAAGCTCCAAGGCATATTCCTTAGATCTAAGCATATTGAATCAATCAACACCCCTGATTCCACTAAAAGAATATCTAAAACACCCTACTCTTATATAATTACGAATGTGACAAAATATCCTCAAGATCTGTCGTTAAAAACTTTGTTGAAAAGTCAAATGAAAATATCCGCAATTCGGTATTTAAACGATCGTCCGATTTCATCGGCGGACTTAAATTTCAACTTCTCCACAAAACCTGTCAAAGTTAAGCGCAAACATAGAAAATATTGAATCCTTGAAGGGAATATAATGGACAGATAGGACATTCTATTGTGCTGATTTAATTCTGTTCAATTGATTTTTTATTGTTCTATATTGGTTAAGTTCTTCAAATGGTGTATAATAAGAGAAAGCGGCGCTTAGTCATTATCCGACCATCGGTATTATCAGTGGCCAGTGCTACTCAGGTCAATTCCCGTTGGGCAGGGGCACTTCCATTGGAACCTTTGCCATTTGCCAGTGTACTTAATCAAAGCCCTCCACCGAATCAAGAAAATGAACCGGTCTTGGTAAATGGTGGAGACGAACCGGTTACTCTTCCATCTTTTAGCTCATTTGTCAAATCTACATTACCCCCTGCAGGTATGGGGGTTGCTTTTACTCCTATGTTTGCTACTGGACCTTTGGATCCAATGCTTGCTGTACAAGGTCCTATCTTCGGCTTCGGCTATCCATCAGCATTTAGACCCGTCCGACGACCGGAACCTCTTACTTCTACTGAAAGTGACAAAGTCTCCGAGACTGTGAGCCCCTATTCAATCATGTGCTCAACCGATTCCCTTACCAATGCCACTGTACCTGGAAAGTCTGATTCGGATGGGTTATCAAGTCCAATCTTGACCACTAGATCGGAAAGTCTAACTTCCAGCCCTCAATCAATACTTGTTAAAAGGATCCCCTCCTATTGCAATACAGAAGAAGAAGAAAGCGTTGGATTAAGCGAGTCTAGTCGCTCCCGATCTGAAGCAGACTGGGGTAACATTGCTCTGAAACGTGACGATTCGGATTACCGAACAGATTGCATCAGCAGTGACCCCTTCGAATATGAAAACATCGAGCTTGAAAAGGAGAAATTGAACTCTGCCCGAGGAAAAATAACCAAGCCTGGCCGCAAACGTGGGCCCAAACCAGGACAAAAATCTGCTCCTGATGCCGCTTCTACTCAAAAATGCAAACCTAAACGAGGACGGAAGCCAAAATTGAACCGGAGAGCATCTCAAATGAAACCTACTCAAGTACGTAAAAGAGGAAGGCCTCGAGTGCTTAGAGACGTAGAATCGGCAGCCCAGGAATCGACTGAGGAAACGACACGAAAGCCTCCAACTAACCCAGGCAAGAATTATCCAAATATCCCAAGAGGAAATGTCAAGACCACCAAGCCTAATGCGAAAAAAAGAAAGCGAATTAGATCTGAGTCGCCTGATTATCAGACCGTTTACCGCCGACAGGCCAAACTACCGAGGAGCAAGAATGGTACTACAGCGATAGATCGAATCAAATTCTTTTGATTCTTCTTCATGTTACTAACTTATTTAACTTAGGCTGCTGGACATGTCGCTGCAGACGTAAAAAATGCGACGAGACAAAGCCACTCTGTGGACCATGCCAGAACCTTGGTCTGGAATGTGCTGGTTATGCTATTGAAAGAGCAGCTTTCATGGTCGACGCCAAGTCTAGCAAGGAATACAGGGACCTGGTTGCTCGACGAATCCGTGCTCATAAAGCTGACCAACAGTCTTGAAAGCTGCCATTAATATGCCACCATGCTATTTAAGCGAATACCCATAACATAACCCATTAAATATTCTTTCGTTACAATTATTTCATAAGATCTGATACCGATTCGAGGAGATTCTCTAAGAACAAAAATATATTCATACATGAACATGACTCTACAAAAAACAAAAAAGAAACATAAGAAAGTGTAGATAATACAACAAAACGAACAGAAAACGAACGAAAGCAAGCAAAAATTCCGACTAAGCCAATCCCTCAAGTAGCTTGAAGTTTCGCTTCTCAATGCTACCATCGCCGGGCAAACGGCTGGCACTCATCAAGTAGCTGTCGACTTCACGAGCACATTGGCGACCTTCCTGAATACCCCAAACAACCAAAGACTGGCCACGGCGACAGTCACCCGCGGCAAAGACGTTGTTTTCGACATTGTAGGCAGTGGCAGCAATGTTACCACGACCGTCACGCTGGACCTCCAACTCCTGTGCTTCAGGGCCAACAAATCCCATAGAAAGCAAAACAACGTCAGCAGGGAAAAACTCCTCTGAATTGGGGATCTCAGCCATCTGCCAAGCCCCGCTCTCGGACTGCTTCCATTCCACACGAACAGTCTTGATTCCCTTCACATTGCCCTCTTCATCGCCAACAAACTCTTTAGACAAGATGCTGTATTCTCTAGGGTCCTTGCCGTAATGAGTTGCAACTTCAGTGTGGCCATAGTCAACACGGAAAATCCTTGGCCATTGGGGCCATGGGTTGTCCTTGCCCCTAGCAGCAGGTGGCTGAGGCAGCAATTCGAAGTTAGTTACCGACTTTGCCCCATGTCGAACAGATGTACCAAGACAATCATTACCGGTGTCACCACCGCCAATAACCACCACGTGCTTATCATGCAGCAACTTGTGCACCTCCTCCATCTCGCCGTCAAGCAAGGACTTGGTGTTCCACTTGAGAAGTTGCATGGCATACATAATGTTGTTGAGAGATCGGCCAGGAATCTTGAGATCCCGAGGAATGGTCGATCCGACAGCCAACACAACAGCATCATTTTGGGCCTTCAATTGTTCCATCGTGATATCCTGCCCAATCGTCGTGTTGGTGACAAACTGAATCCCTTCTTCCTTCATCAGGTTGAGTCTTCGGTCAACAACTCGCTTGTCGAGTTTCATATTTGGAATACCGTACATGAGCAAACCACCAGCACGATCAGAGCGTTCATAGACCACAACATTATGCCCAGCTCTGTTGAGCTGGTCAGCAGCAGCCAAACCAGCAGGCCCGGAGCCAACAACTGCAATAGTCTTACCGGTTCGAACCTTAGGGGGTTGAGCCACAATCCATCCTTGCTCGAATCCATGGTCAATAATGGCTGCTTCAACAGACTTGATACCAACGGGGTCTTCGTTAATTCCGAGAACACAGGCACCCTCACAAGGAGCCGGACAGATACGACCAGTGAACTCCGGGAAGTTGTTGGTCATCAACAATCTCTGCAGAGCATCATACCACCTGTCCTTAAACACGAGTTCATTCCACTTTGGAATAACGTTCGAGATAGGGCATCCGGTATCAGATTGACAGAACGGAACACCGCAGTCCATGCATCGAGCAGTCTGGTACTTCAGCTCCTCCTTGGTCAAACGAGTGGAAAGTTCGGACCAATCCTTAGTTCTGTTTTGAGAGTCTCGGTACTTTTCATTTCGGCGCTTGTACTTCATGAAGCCACTAGTTTTGTCCAGAGAAATGACTTTCTTGGAGTTCTTGGCTTCCAACTTGTGGTCCAAAATCGTGTCCTCCAAATCCAATACCTTAGGCTCATGCTTTCCGGAGGCGCCAGGAACTGGAGTAGAGAAGCCGCTTGACTTTGGAATTCGTGAAATCTCACCGTTAGTGATATCCGCATCAGGATCCTCCTTGATAGTGTGCAGGTATCCGTAGATCTCAGTCTTCTTGGCTTCTTCAATCTTTCTGGCCTCCTCCTCAAGAACACGCTTGTAATCCAAAGGCAAGACCTTCACAAACTTGGGCAAAATACGGTTGAAGTCAGTCAAAATACGGTCAGCAAGCTCAGATTCAGTATGATGACGATGATCCTCAATCAAACCTCGAACAAATGCAATCTCGGCAGGATCAGTAACCTGACTCAACTCAACCATTTCAGTGTTGACCTGGTCTCTGAATTCCTGGGCCATATCAAGGACATAAGCAATACCGCCAGACATACCAGCGGCAAAGTTTCGTCCAGTACCTCCCAGAACAACAACTCGGCCTCCAGTCATGTATTCACAGCCGTGGTCACCAACACCCTCGACCACCGCAGTGGCGCCAGAGTTCCTGACCGCAAACCGCTCAGCAGCAATTCCTCGGAAGAAACACGTGCCCGAAGTTGCTCCGTACAAACAAGTGTTACCAATAATGATATTCTCTTCAGCTTTGAAAACCGAGTTCTTGGGTGGGTACATCACAATGCGACCTCCAGATAAACCTTTTCCCACATAGTCATTGGCATCACCCTCTAGCTCAAGAGTAATACCCGGAGCCAAGAATGCACCAAAGGACTGGCCGGCAGATCCCTGGATATTGACATGCACAGTGTCATCGGGTAAGCCCTTCTCGCCAAATCGTTTGGAGATACGGTAAGAAAGAGTGGTACCCAAAGATCTATCGGTGTTGATAATCTCCGCACTGATTTGCACAGGAAGTCCTTTTTCCAAAGTGACCTCAGACTCGTCAATAAGCTTGTTATCGAGTCTCACATGCAATCTATGATCCTGCTTTCGAATGTTGCGAGTCGCAACTCCTGGTCGGAGAGTATGCGCAGGGGTCAAGATTGGAGACAAATCAATGTTGGCAGTCTTCGTATTTCGCAAGTCGTCGCGAACCCTAAGCTTCTCAGCACGACCAACCATTTCGTTGATGCTACGGAAACCCAGCTTAGCCATGATGCCTCGAAGCTCATTGGCAATGTAGTAGAAGAAGTTGATGACATGCTCTGGCGTACCCGTGAACTTCTTTCGAAGCTCAGGATCCTGTGTTGCAATACCAACAGGGCACGTGTTCAGGTGACACTTTCTCATCATGATACAACCCATAGCAATAAGTGGCGCGGTTGCAAATCCCCATTCTTCGGCTCCTAGCAAGCAGGCAATAGCAACATCACGGCCAGTTCGGAGCTGACCGTCGGTCTGTACAACAACACGTCCTCTCAAGTCATTTAAAACCAAAGTCTGGTGTGTCTCAGCCAAACCTAATTCCCAAGGAAGACCAGCATATTTGATACCAGTCCATCGAGAAGCACCGGTACCACCATCATGACCAGAGACTAAGATGTGGTCGGCCTTGGCCTTGGCAACACCAGATGCAACAATACCAACACCAACCTCGGATACCAGCTTGACAGAAACTCTTGCTCGAGGGTTGGAGCACTTAAGGTCATAAATAAGTTGCTTCAGATCCTCAATTGAGTAAATGTCATGATGGGGAGGAGGGGAAATCAAACCAACTCCTGTCGTTGAGTGTCTAGTCTTGGCAATCGACTGAGAGACTTTGTGACCAGGCAATTCACCACCCTCACCGGGTTTGGCTCCTTGAGCCATCTTGATCTGCAACTCATCGGCATCGGACAAATAGTAAGCAGTGACACCGAATCTACCAGATGCAATCTGCTTGATGGCAGATCTCATGGTATCGCCATTCTCCGATACGGCAGACCGCTCAACATCCTCACCTCCTTCACCAGTATTGGATTTTCCTCCTAGTCGGTTCATCGCAACAGCCAAAGTAGAGTGTGACTCCATAGAAATGGAACCATAGCTCATAGCACCAGTGACAAATCGTCGCACAATCTCAGTCCAAGGTTCAACCTGATCAAGAGGAATTTCCTGAGAACTCTCAAAGTCAAAGTCCAACAGTCCTCGCAAAGTGCAATTTTTGATGGCTTCATACTCCTTCTTGGAATAAGCATCATATGCCTTCTCGTTCTTATTGCGGACAGCATCCTGAATATTGGCAACAGCGGCAGGCTCATTGACGTGTGCTTCACCACCATCACGCCAATGATATTCACCACTTTCAGGCAATCCCACGGGAGCAATGGTCTCACGAGACGGATAACCACGCTCATGCAAAGTGAAAGTATCCTGAGCAATATAGTCGAAATTGATACCTCTGATTCTAGATGCAGTGCCAGCAAAGCATCGGTCAACGACAGAGTTGTCAATACCAAGAATCTCAAAAATCTGGGCACCTTTGTAGGAAGCCAAAGTCGAAATACCCATCTTTGACATAACTTTCAGAATGCCTCCATCAATAGAATATTTGTAATTCTTGACAATGGTTGCATCAGTAAGTTCGCCCTTCATGAGACCCTCACGGTTCATCTTCAACAAGGTCTCAATGGCCAAGTAGGGATTAATGGCATCCGCACCGTATCCTACCAAAACACACATGTGATGCACTTCTCTAGCCTCAGCAGTCTCAACAACCAAAGCGACATGAGATCGCAGCTTCTGTCTGACCAGATAATGATGAACAGCACCGGTGGCGATCAATGCCGAGACAGCAACACGATCGGCATTAGTGTTTCTGTCACTTAGAACGACGATTTTGTTGTGGTTCGCGATAGCCTGAGAAGCTTCTTGGCAAATGCGGTCCAAGGTGTTGGTGTAACCTCTAATTCCCTCGGACTTGTCAAAGGTTATATCAATCTTATTGATAGTCCAGGAGGGATAGTAAGTGGGCAAATGAGACAATGCAGAGAATTCTTCGATAGATAGCACAGGAGACGGCAATAGCAATCGCTCACATTGAGATGGCTTCATATCCAACACATTGCCTTGAGGTCCAACATAGCATTCCAAAGACATCACAATAGACTCACGAATAGGATCAATAGGAGGATTCGTCACTTGGGCAAATAATTGACGGAAATATTCATAAATGAGTCGTGGTTGTGGTGACAAACATGCCAGTGCCGTATCGTTACCCATAGATCCAAGAGCTTCCTTTCCATCAGACGCCATAGGTGCTAATAGAAGAGTGATTTGCTCAAACGTATAACCAAATGCCAGTAGGCGAGGATCAGTTTGCACGGAGGTACCATCCAACGAAGGGGTCAATTTGGAAATGGCATTGCTCTTTTCAATCTTACCAAACAAATCAGGCATAGTGAGCACATTTGCGTGGACCCAAGATTTGAAGTCAAATCGAGAAGCCACTTTCTTCTTCAGTTCACGATCGTCAACAATCCGGCCTTCCTTGGTGTCGACCAACAACATTCTTCCGGGACGCAGACGACCCTTTTGAATGACCTTCTCAGGCTCAATGGACATGACACCAACTTCAGAAGCGCAGATCATGCGATCGTCGTCAGTGACATAGTAACGACAAGGACGCAAGCCATTTCTGTCGAGATTGGCACCGCAATATCTTCCATCTGCAAAGGTGAACAAAGCAGGGCCATCCCATGGCTCCATCAAGCAGGCAGCCCATTCGTAGAACGCCTTCTTTTTAGGGTCCATGTCGGGATTGTTTTGCCATGCTTCAGGTACCATCATCATGACGGCCTCAGGAAGAGACAACACGCCATTGATGACCAACAGCTCCAAAACGTTATCGAAAGCTGCTGAGTCAGATCCACCCTCTTCAATGATGGGGTACAATCTGTCAAGTTCGTCAGCAAACAGAGAAGATTCCATGAGGCCTTCACGAGCACGCATCCAATTCTTATTTCCACGCAAGGTGTTGATCTCACCGTTATGGGCAGCCCATCGCAGAGGTTGAGCACGATCCCAAGATGGGAAAGTGTTGGTGGAGAATCGGGAGTGGACCAATGCGAAGTGGCCTTCATAGTCAACATTAACCAGATCATGATAGTAATTGTAGACTTGGACAGGGGACAATTGGCCCTTGTAGACGATATTCTTGTTGGACAAGGAACAAATGTAAAACCAGTTATGAAGGCCAATAGTGTGGGTTGCTTGTTTTCTCAGCACATAAAGCTGACGCTCGAAAAGCTTCTCAAACTTCTTGTCAAATTCGTCACCGTTCGTGGTTTGGGGTACATTGGTAGTACCATAAGCCACTTCCAGCACAACAATGGGTTGCAAGATGAGCGGTTCGCGAGACAAGGCGGCGGGGCCTAAGATGGAAGAATCTCTAGGCACATGGCGCCAAGCCAATACGCGGAGACCAAGGGACTCAGCGATATTCTCGAAGCTAGAGATCGATTCCTTAAGAACCTCTTCATCGTTTTTAAAGAAGAGATTTCCAGCCGCGTACTGGCCAAGAGGAGGCAATTTAAAGTTGTTTTCACGTTCAAATTCCTTGACCATGAACTTGTGGGGGATCGACGTCATGACTCCAGCACCGTCACCGTCTCTAGTGTCGGATCCCACAGCACCTCTGTGGGTCATATTGCACAACAAGTTCTTAGCATCGGAGATGATCTTATGGGAGATATTACCTTTGATGTTACAGGCAAAACCCACGCCACAAGCGTCTTTTTCATACTCGGGATCATAGAGACCTTGTTTTTTGGGCAAAGCCCCGGCCCATGATTTATTATCGGGAGTATCCTGATACTCAAAAGGAGTATACTCCTCGTTTACAACGTCATTTGTGGCCATTACTACCGTCCTTATTAACATGCAATTCCTTTTGGCTTATTTCGATATGATAAACTTACAATCTCAAGACAGAGAGAAGATCACGAGAATTTGGCGCGTTTTTTATGGGCTGTGGATGTAAAAAATAACCACAATTCTAACCAACCCTATCCTATTTTCTGCTGTTAGTAACCAATTATTGTTTGAAACAACCCGGAAATTGAAATCATCAATTATAGCCTGATAGCACCACCTACACCCCCGCCGCCGCCGCCCGCCTTACTTTTGGATTACTTCTTAAAAGAATCACCACAATCTTGTCCAAGTTGATTATCATTAATTCAAACTTCTTTCATGTGTTCTGTAATCAGAACTCAATTTGAAGTTTGAATATCCAATTTTGAAAGCTCTATGGCGGGGGGGAAAGGTATAGCCGGACCTAAACTATAGGTCGACGACTGCAACTTCAAGTATTGAAGGCAAAAAAGCTTATCAAACTTACCTTGAAACAGAATATGGACAATTGTGGAACCTTGTAGTTTAAAAACCAATCACAAGAACTATTCAATCAATCCAAACAAACACTTTTACAATAGTTGAAAGCTTGGAATTCGGTCTGGAAAGAAAAAAAGAAGAAGAAGGACAAGTTTCAGATGTGAGTAATCTCTGTCTCTCCACTGTTTAGCGCTGGGTCTGTTCAAGGCTGAAAAAAAATCTGCAGGTGAAGGGTTGGGACAATCAATCTGACCAATAAACGATTAAGGATTTGCAAGTGTACTTTATCTCTGACCAATCATCGTCATGGATAACCGATGATCCCCGCCCGATTAAGGTCCACCGAGGGATGATCTCGGGCTTGTTAGGGCTCCGGAACCGGCCGATTGTAACAGAGTGGACTGACTCGGGACCCATAGGCAGGCCTAGGCGGACATAAGCGTGGAATACTACTTCAGTGCTACATTCAGAACTACCCTATACTACTACGAACGTAAATAGAAACGATCGTCGCCTCGTCAAGCCACAAGTTGGACGGCTTTTGTGGCGACGCTTGTGGCGCTAGCGGGGTTGGTGCCACTTACAATCCTTCCATCAACCACTGAGAAGTCCTCCCATGGTGTTGAAGGGGCCACGAAGTTTCCTCCTGCGGAAATGATGGATTGTTTGACAAACCCCAAGTTTTTGGACTTGAGATGGTCTGTAAGACCCATGGCTTCTTCACCTTCATCCATAAACCCTGCCACTTTACGGTTTTTCACTAGAGATTCGCCTGTACTTGGGTCTTTCATTCCATTGAACACCATAGGTCCATGGCAAACCGCAGATACTACTCCACCATGCTTGTAAATATCTTGACCAAGTTTCTGCAGCCCTTCGGCCTTTTCAAAGTCATAAACTGTACCATGACCTCCTGCAGCAAAGAAGATATCGAAATCCTTGCCATCCAGATCAGAGGCCTTTTTGATTGCTTTAAGCGTCTGATTGAAATCAGACTTGTCATCTTTGTAGATTGCTAACTCCTGTTCATTGAGAAAATCCGACGTGGTGGAGTGCTCGTCTAGCCCATACTTGCCATTCTCGGAAGTCACTGTCACTTCATATCCAGCCTTGCGGAAAACCTCATATGGATGCAAAGCCTCTGAGTAAAATAAACCAGTCTTTGCCCCATCGGGATAGAAAACATCATTGTGGCTTGTAATTGCAATAACTGCTCGCTTGGATCCCATGTTTAAGTAATGAAACAGTGATGTAATCACATGTTTGCGGCAGACATGACGGACTTATATATCGACAAAACCCTAAACCCATATTTAATTTATCCGGCCATGAGCTTGAGATTCTATAAGAAACAAATGTACATATATATTATTACTCGTCACTGAGTTCTTCTTCATCTTCTTCGTCTTCATCTTCGTCATCGTCGTCTTCTTCCTGAACGCCAATTATTCGTTCCTGGGTCTTTTTGTATTTGAGATTAGCTGCGACATTCTTGCCAATCCCATTGCGGACCGTAGAGTTGGTCATGGTATCCCATACTTTGACTACTCCTCCACTGCCAGCAGCAACAATATGGCCAAAGATCTCCTTGTCATTTGCGAATGCGACAGAAAACACCCGGCCTACGTCCAGGTCTCGCGATAATATCATTGAGGGGCCTTTTCCTGATGCAGAATTGAGATTCCAGAGCTTAATTGTCTTGTCAGTTGATCCCGTTGCCATATATCCGTCGAGATGTTCATTTATATCAAAGCTTGTTACTTCTGTGTCGTGAGCCTGTAGGGTCCAAACACTTTTTCCCTCGTTTCTTGCGTCAAACTTGTGGATTTGTCCATGTTCAGTAGAAACGTAAAATTCTTTCCCATTGGATGCCCATTTAAGAGCTTCCACATCTCCATTGACCTTCCACTTTCTTTGTCCGTCGTCACCAGCAACTCGAAGATCGGATACTATTGCACATCCGTCGTAGCCACCACTCAATAATATAGTGCTTTCGGTGGGACTCCATGCAACTGAACTGACTTTTCCGTTATGGAACCCAAAGCTTCTAGCACATGTTCCATTACTGAGATCCCACAATTTGATAGTGGTGTCTGCTGATCCTGATGCTAAGAGGTTACGATGGAGTCTATTGGCAGACAAGGAAAGAACTGCATCGACATGATATTGGTCATTTGTAAGATTTTTCTTGGACTTCTTTTTCTTCTTTTTCTCCGATGCCACTGGGGCAGTTTTGTGTGCGTCACCGTCAGGTCTTTGTCCTAACACAAGGTCGGGATACATGCAATTGATAGCGTCCAGATTCCAAATCTCGATTTCAGGCTCGAATGTTCCTACCGCCGCCAGGTTTCCTGCTTGGTTCGGGTCTTGCACGTTTTCTCGAGCCTTTCCCACTCTATAATCAAGCCATTCCACGCATAGTGGGAACGATGGTAACATATAATCATGATGAACATAAAGATTATTCCGAGGACGTGAATTTGCTTCATCATCTTCTTCATCATACTTGTCATCATAAATGTATACTTCGAGTATTGAAACATCATCTTCAGTCTTGGCAGCAAGAATAAGGTTATCTGTAGGTAGAATCTTGACTTCTTCCTGTTCCTCATCTTCGTCACCTTCATTTGGAAGTACAATGTAAGGATCTTTTTCTCCAGGTTCATAATATGAAAGGGATTTAATATTGGAAAACATGCCCATATTAGTTCCAGTCTCCTCATCTTCATCTTCATCATCATCATAATGTTCCAAATCATATTCCTTTAAATCCTCATCATTTTCAAGACTAAATATATTAGAACCTCCTTCCTCTTCTCCATTCAACATATATATATCACCTACATTTCCTCTTCACTCTTGGTTGATATCACCTTTGATTCAAGATCATCTTTAGCCACCTTAAGTTGATCATTCATCATAGAACTCATTTCTTCCATCTCATTCTGAGAATACTCATACTCAACCGGATTCTCGGCCGCAAACCCCCTAGCAACCCATCTAGTAGCTGAAAACATCCTCTTCTCCTCCTGTTCAGATCCTTGGAGCGGCTAAAAAAAATTCTGAGGGTTCGGGTTGGAATTTTTCACTTTCGCTCTTTTCGGCATCAAAATGTTCCGCACTCTGCGACTTTTACCCCTCATTGATATTTAGGAGAAAGAATGTCTGACGACGCGTCTTCCAGTTCTGAATTGCCGGATAAGGCGGCGCTTACCGGGCCTCCTGGTAAGAAGACCACTGGTGTTAGTATAGAGCAGTTGATGAAGATGTTGGCGGGTTCTACGGTAAGGAAGGAGGGGTAATAAGAAAGGGAAGCTTGTTGGATCTAATGATTATATAAGGTATCACAGAAACCCCCAAAGAAGATGGAGGAATATAAGTTTTGGAAAACTCAACCAGTACAAGCTTTTGGATCATCGGTAGATCAAGAAGGACCGATTGAAATCAAGACTGTAGATCAGGTACGTCCTACAGCTGGTACATTGCCAGCTGAATTCGAATGGGTCACTTTAGATATTACCTCCAAGGATGAAATGAAAGAGTTATACGAATTGTTATATTACAACTATATTGAAGATGCTGAGGAATCTTTCCGATTTCAATACTCTCCAAGCTTTTTGGAATGGGCCCTTAAACCTCCGGGATGGAAGAAAGAATGGCACGTAGGTGTACGAGTTAAAGAATCCAAAAGACTGATTGGGTTCATCTCCGGGATCCCATCCACTATCCAGGTCCGTGATAATGAACCCTTGAAGGTGACAGAGATCAATTTCCTATGTGTCCATAAGAAACTGCGATCCAAACGACTGGCCCCTGTGTTGATCCGTGAAGTTACAAGAAGAGTCAATCTAGATGACGTCTGGCAAGCGTTATATACAGCCGGTACAGTCCTTCCATCACCTGTGACCACCTGCCGGTATTACCATCGGTCGATTAACTGGCCAAAACTGCACGAAGTAGGGTTCTCCCCACTTCCTACCGGCTCTACCCCTGCCAAACAAGTCGCCAGATTCGCATTGCCTGGAAACACTACAGAACCATCAATTCGTCCTCTTAAAACTGAAGATGTGCCCCAGGTTCATGACCTTCTTAAGAAGTACTTACAACGGTTCGAAATAAGACCTGTTTTCTCGCCAGAGGAAATCGAACACTGGTTCCTGCAAAACGGCGAAGCTCAGGTGGCATATAGCTATGTTCTTGAGAACTCTGACGGAAAAATCACTGACTTCTTCTCCTTTTACGGATTACAGAGCACTGTTCTAGGTAACCCCAAGTACGACTCCATAAACGTGGCTTACGCTTTCTACTACGCCACAAGTGCCGAGGAACCTAAACTGAAAGAACGGCTTACAATGCTGTTCCACAATGCACTGATTCTCGCTAAACAAAAGGGTTATGACGTGTTCAACGCCCTGTCCTTGCAGGACAACCCTCTTTTCCTTGAAGACCTTAAATTCGGTGGAGGTGATGGCATGCTACGCTACTACCTCTTCAACTACAAAGCATACCCTGTCCATGGGGGCATAACCAAGGATGATGAGCTGGAGCAAACAGAAGGAGGAATGGGAGTTGTAATGCTTTGAGTAACGTTGTATGTAAGGGGGATATAATTCTCTATTGCTTTATAAAGTACAGCAGTTGAATGTCATAAATAATCTGTTGAAGAATTCTCATTTTCTATTGGCTTTGTTTTTCAAAACAAACCGTCAATTTCACCCTCTTCATTCACTTCCACGTCCATGAATCCAGTATGAGTCGGCAATCCAGGAATGGTCATGATCTCAGCTGCCAGAGCATAAAGATAGCCGGCGCCAACCGACGCACGGATATCCCGAATCGGCACAGTGAACCCGGTTGGAACGCCCTTAAGGGCAGGATCATGCGAAAGAGAATACTGCGTTTTGGCAACGCAAATCGGAAGATTGCCAAATCCCTGTTTGGTGTAGGTTTCGACTTTCTGTTTCGCGAGATCACTCAGCTCAATGCCGTCAGCACCATACATTTCTCGGGCAATGATATTGAGCTTGTCCTCAACAGTATTGTTGTCTGTAGTATACAGTAGTTTAAAGTCTCGAGTGGGTGAGTTAGCAGCCTTAACGACTCCCTCAGCAAGCTTCACAGCTCCGTGACCACCTTCGGCCCAGTGGTTACTGACAATCGCATCTTCAGCACCTGCTTTGATTGCCTCTTCTCGAATCACCTCATGCTCAGCATCAGTATCAGAAATAAACTTGTTGATGGCAACAACTACCGGGAGTCCGTATCGTTTAGCATTCGAGATGTGTTTAGCAAGGTTAGCGCATCCCTTTCGCAATAGCTCTGTGTCCTCTTTAAGATACACCTCAGGAAGAGACACACCCGGAGTAACGTCCGGTCCTCCACCATGAAGTTTCAGAGCTCGGACTGTTGCGACAATGACAACCACATCGGGCACCAAGCCAGAGGATCGACACTTGATGTTGAAGAACCTTTCACCTCCCATGGTAAAGTCGAAACCAGCCTCGGTGACAACAAAACCGGCGCTTTCATCGTCCTCATCTTCCTCTGTTCCTGCAAGTTTCAAAGCCATCTTGTCGGCTAGAACAGAGTTAGCCCCGATACTAATGTTTGCAAATGGACCAGCATGAACAAATACTGGCGTCCCCTCCAGGGTTTGCATGAGATTTGGCTTAATAGCATCCTTCAAAAGAGCGGTTAGCGCACCACCAGCACCGATATCATCACACGTGATGGGTTCACCAGCCCGACTGGAAGCCACAACCATGGAGCCCAGACGCTCCCTCATATCTTCTAATCCATTTGACAGAGCAAGAATCGCCATACACTCACTGGCAACAGTGATGTCAAATCCAGTTTCCCGAGTCTGACCCTTTTCAGTAGGGGCCTGTCCGATAGTGATTCCTCGCAGGTGACGATCATTACAGTCAACAACACGTCGCCAGGTGATTGTTTCGGGATCGATATCCAACCTAGCAAATCTAGCACTCTCCTCCTTGGTAAGATCGTCCGGATTGGTCTTATCTATACCAAGTTTTCGCAATCTTCTAAACATCACAGGAGAAAATTTTCGAACGCCCTTCTTGGCGGGAACCAGTCGACGGTAGAGAGGGCCATCCTTTTGACTGTTTTCATGGAAGATTCTAGTGTCGATAGCAGCGGCCAGCAAATTTGTCGCGGCACCAATAGCATGAATATCGCCAGTCAAGTGCATGTTAAACTCGTCCATAGGAATCACCTGAGAGTATCCACCGCCGGCAGCACCGCCTTTAATGCCAAAAGTAGGTCCCATAGAAGGTTGACGAACGTTTGCAAACGCAACCTTATTCAAGTGTGCACCTAGAGCCTGTACTAAGCCCACAGTCGTGGTAGACTTTCCTTCTCCAAGAGGAGTAGGGGTGATACCAGTTACAAGCACATACTTACCATTTTTTCTGTGCTTGAGACGGTCTAGCAGACTCAACTTGACCTTTGCCTTATGGGCACCGTACTGTTCCAATTCGCTAGGGAGAATTCCCACCTCGCTGGCGACCTGGGTGACATGCTTGGGCTTCTGTGCACGAGAGATTGCAAAGTCAGACGGAACTGGATCCTGAATGTTAAGCTTGAGAGGTACAAGACCTCGTTTGCTTTCATTCTGGTAGAACCGTTTTGCAGACGTAAACACGTTTTCCAGAAGCATGGCGACGGTCATGGGACCCACTCCACCAGGAACGGGCGTTATCTTGGAGACAACGGTCTTAGCAGATTCGAAATCAACGTCTCCAACAAGTCTTTGACCAGACTTTTTGGAGTCATCGGGAATATAATTTGTTCCGACGTCAATAACGACTGATCCAGGTTTGAGCCACTCACCTTTCACAAATCCAGGCTTACCTATTGCGCTCACAACGATATCGGCCTGTTTCAAGATCTCAGCGACATTTTTTGTTTGGGAATGAACAATAGTGACAGTAGCATGAGCGTTCCTTAACAAGTAAGAGACAGGGCTACCGACGATATCGGAACGGCCTAGCACCACGGCATTTTTTCCCGCCACTTCAACGTCGGATACTTTAAGTAAATGCATGACGCCCTTTGGGGTGCAGGGAACAAAGTTTGGCGACCCTCCTCGTTTGGCCAACTCTCCGATATTCAGAGGCCCAAATCCGTCAACGTCCTTCTCAACAGCAACAGCATTTGTCACTATCGATTCCGAAATGTGTCCTGGCAAGGGCAATTGAACCAGGATACCATGTACACTTGTGTCCTCATTCAAGGTACTGATTTGATCGAGAAGCTTTTACCAAACATTAATCCCCCACCATTCATTTTAGCTTTATCTTAAAAGATTCCATATACATACCTCAAACTCAGTAATATCGTCGGGAAAGTTCTTCAACTCACAAATGATATTGGCCTCCACAGCAGCCTTAAGTTTCATTCTCACATAAGTGCTTGAATCAGGACGATTGCCGATTTGAATTATCACCAACGCAGGTCTAAATCGACTTTTGGTGCTTTGAATAGCTTTGATCTCATTATTGATGCGAGATCGAATATCTCTATATAGAAATCACGTTAGAACCCACTCTATATGCCGTATTTAGCTCCATAACCGCAATTATCACATGCTTAAACTCATCTTGTTCAAAAAATTGCAGAAAACCACAAGCCAAAAAGTCCTCATTTCAAAATTCATATTCCACATACTTTGCAATAGCCGTACCATCAATGATTTCAACCATATTCACCCTTTCTCAATCAGAACTCAGGGGAAAAAATTGTGTCAGTCGATAAATTTACTGCAGCAGGCCCGAGTAACAGTTGATCGCCGCGGTACCGAGTCAAGCCGCATCAACACCGCCGCATTCTGATCGACACAAACCTTAAATCCAAACTCATTTTAATCATTTTTATGATTCATTTATTGCCGTTTTGATTCATTTATTTGACTATGATTCCCTGCGAAGGACTGGTTAAGGTTCCTGAAAGTGCAAATGAATCCTGATGTTGCAAGTTTTGTTTGTTTCTTGACTTCTCACCACCATGGACCAGGATGCAAATGCTTGATTAATGGAATTCATTTACTTCTTCCTCTTTAACTTCCCTCAATAATCCTGACCTTTCCTCTCGGTATTCTCAATAATTTGTCTCAAGTGTTAATAACTGTGTTATTAGCCATATTTGTAAGCCTCACGAGGCTCTAAGCCTCATTCCATGTGGCGCATTCTTTGAATATGGTTTTTTTCCCTATATTGTAATATATATGATTCATTGTCGATTGATATCCAGTATATCATACTAGTAACAGACAGTAGAAATATTTCCAACAGTAGAAGTCTAGAATTTCAAGAAACTAGCTAAGAGCCGGATATATGGAGCAGATATCCTCTATTCGGGTGATGAACACAAATCCGTCTATAGATTTACTATTATGGACCTTTGCAATCTGTCTGAAGTCTATTGTCTACTGAGCAGTGAATCAATTTCTTGTTTTGAGATACGGGAGCAGGTTGGTTATTTTGACATGGAATAGTTCATTTCTACGGGGGAATTCCAGCTGGATTCAGCAATTTCGCTAGTTATATATATTACCAAGTAGTATTTACGAAACTTGAATTGTATATATTCCTATGGGTTTCTGAATGTTTTTATATAAATTGAATTGACAGATTACTATGGCTTGTCTGGATATATTTTAGTTAATTGGGAATGATTGTGGAGATTAGCATCCACCAACAACAAAACCACTCACCTTCCGCCAATATTTGTAGGTGGTGATTGGTATTGAATAATGGCTGATGATGAACTAGTTAGTTCACCCTGGGGAGATCAAGTCTCATCCAATTCACACAATTCTCTTTCATCTTTGAATAAATCGGAAAATGTGGTGGAGGAAGGCAATGCCAAGGGTCAAGATGCCCCAGAATCCGCTAATGATGATAATGATCATGAAGGTTTACAAGCCACATCCGAAACAGAGGCTCCTTTGGAGATAAAAATAACCGATACTATTCAACCTACTACAGCTACTAGTGTTAATAATAGTACCAATGTATCGCCTCGGAAGGGGCGATCGTTCCGCCCGTCCAGGTCTCGAAAGGTATCTCATCCTACTGTTGAGGAAGATACGTCTTCAAATCCTTTAGGACCTCTGGGAGATACTCCATTATCTGAACCGGTTGTTGAAGAAAGTAGTCCTGGTACATCTTTCCATGACGTTCCATTGGTCAGTCACCATGAAGAAGAGGAGGCCGCAGCAGCTGGTGTGGCTTCCAATAGAAACAGCATTGCTGAATTCCCCGCTTCTTCTTCACGAAATGAGGAGGCCGGCAGTACGGCCACAGGTCCTTCTGAAGATACCTCTTCGGCTGGTGCTTTCGATATATCTGTCGGTGACCCCATTAAGGTTGGCGATATAACGTCCGCTCATACCGTGTATACAGTCCATACCAAGACTTCATCGCCCAACTTCTCAAGGTCGGAAATGGCAGTCACTCGGCGTTACAGGGACTTCAGATGGGTCTTCCATGCTCTAGAAACAAGTAACCCAGGAATCATTGTGCCGCCTCCACCGGAAAAGCAGGCCGTTGGCCGCTTCAATGAGGAGTTTGTCGAACAACGACGTGCAGCTCTAGAGAATATGCTCAAGAAGATTGCCAAGCACCCGATTCTGAAGAATGACCCTGATTTCAAATTGTTTTTGGAGTCCGAGGCGTTTTCCAGCGACATTAAGAACCGCGTTGTGACCGCCGAGGAACTCGAATCAGCAAACAGCAGTGGTTCTGGCATTATGGGCACGATTGGCGGTGCTTTCTCGTTTAGTAGTAAGTTTATCGAACCCAGTCAGTGGTTTGTCGATAAAAAAATCTTCCTCGATGGCCTGGAGAGCCAGCTGAAATCCTTAGCAAAGGCATTGGACCTGGTAGTTCAACAACGGAAGGAGCTTAGCGACAATACAGGGGAATTTGCACTGGCACTACAAGGACTTGCCGACGTTGAGTTTTCAAAATCGTTGGCTGATCTGCTGCTGTCGTTTTCTGATGCTCAGACACGAATTCAAAACCTGTACAGTAGGCAATGTCTGCAGGACATCTTATCCCTGGCCACCACTCTTGAGGAGTATATTCGCCTAATCCAGTCCATCCGGTCTGTGTTTGCTCAACGCCAGAGGGCTTACTTTGCAGCGCAGAACGCCGAACACGAGTTAAGCAAAAAGCGCACGCATCTTGAAAAGCTTCTACGACAAGGAAAAACTCTACAAGATAAGATATCTGCAATGCAGTTTGATGTGGATCAGCAAGACAAGAAGGTGCTGAATCTGCGAGTGGCCTTTGATGACATCAGCAAGCTGATTATGACCGAGTTTGAGCGGTTCGAGCAGGAGAAGATCCATGATTTCCGCAATTCTGTTGAGCTGTTTTTGGAGAATGCGGTCGAATCTCAGAAAGAGGCCATTGAAGTATGGGAGACCTTTTATCAACGGGGCTTTCCTCAGCAGGCGTAGACCCCTGCTACATAGTTTACGAACGTAGTCCACCAACAGTCTGTATAAATTTAGACAACAACAACAACAACAACTATCTGCCTCTCTAGTAGAGGTTTTCCTGATATGTCTCGGTGTTTAAGCCTGCTTTTTGGATTTTCGCTGCTGACGCTTTGTGTGCCTTCTTCCTAATAAGACTTTGCTCAGCAAAGAGCTTTTCTATCTCGGCAAATGGGACTTGTTTCAGCGATGCTAGCGAGCCTGGTCGGCCTTCTTCTTGTGATGCTTCCTCTAGTTCGGGGTCGATTTCGCCAAGTAACGCTACATTCTCTCCTCGAACAATAAAAACCCCTCGCTTAGTTTCCCCATATGTATCACCTATATATATCCTTTCGATTGTACTCTGTAACACCAGATTGGCGAATTGGTCGAACGATCGTAATATTCCAAATAATCGTCGCCCGTCTCTTAGCGACACAACCACCTTTCCTACATTTGAACCTTTAATCGCTGCACCTGCCAACAAATCTCCCAGGACAAACTTACTGTCAACCGATCCTAGCAAAGCCGCTGCCGTCGTAAACGCCTGTGACGGCAGTAATTTGGGATCTTCTAATGGATCCATATTCACCGTCGTCAATATTATTGCCGTCAGTTGCGTCTATTCGAAAATATGAAAGTGATTTCTCACTATTCCCCGCCGGAGCAGACTTAAGTGATTCCAAACAACTAACTTGAATGACTTCTTTACATTCAACTATTTATATATTAACCAGAGTATTAACTGCAATATCAAACTGTCTATATATTCATTATAAAAGATTTGCTCAATACTACGTCGTATTGAGTCTGTATGATAGTAAATCACGCCGCATATCGTGCGGTGTATGCGGCTTACTCTTGATCACGTGACTGCTTATAAAATAAGAGAAACAGACATTAAGATCATCTTGAATCTCCTGCTGTAATCAAATTATATACTTATTATCATTTACACCAACACTTTGCCTAACAGAAATAACGACTAACTGCGTTCTCGCTGACTTTCGTTTTCACAATTTATGCCTTATGAGTTCTAAATTACTGGTACTTCCTGTGAGATTTGGAGGGGAAACTGGAAACTCTTACAAAGTTTGTACCGGGTAAGAGATTGGTGCGGCTCAATTTCAGGAAGCAGCCGCGTAATAGGAGGCTTATGAGGCTCAGAAGAAAGCATGTTTACAGGCTAATTGGAATCAATCTGAATGGATTTAGACTTTTAGAGCAATGTGAGCTTGAGATGGATCGGGGTTCTCAATGCTACATTGCTAGATGAGCGAATATGGCGGGCATTTCAATGAAGGAAAGACATGATGAAAATCATATCCAGGTTTTGGTTAGATTTTTATAGATATCTTGATATCTTTGATTTAAATATATACAGTCCTTATGCATAGTGCTTATGGCCCACGGTATCGTAACGTATTCTTCGGGCATGTCTCTTATCATCTCTCGAAGCACCGTAACGGTGACCGACTTCACCAACCTTTGCTTGAGTGAATCTAAATGCAAACCGTTCACCTTTTAGCTGGGGAGCATAAAATGAGATGTTTTTGTGTTGTGACTCTTCTTCTTTTGAAGTGTCTTCGTTAGCAGGATTTGTGAGACGTTCCAGGGTTGTTGAAGCAGGCTCGATTTTGAGCACATTGGCGGCATCTACGGGGCCAAACGGTTCACTTTCTGCGATGGACAAGAATCGTTGATGAGAAGTCTCCTTCAAGAGAGGAAGTTCACTTAAATCATCCACTGGTCGGATGGGGTGTTTTGTATCTCTATCGATGAAGATGGTTTTGAACATTGACGAAAGGGCAGTGGACATTTTCTTCATGTCTCTAGTGATTTTGTTCTAGAATAGTTATGTTAGTAACCGCGGTTTCTCTTTTATATTTTCTCCAATGTCGGCAAGCAGGAGAATAATAAGAATCAGAAATAAACGTTTTCTAACCATCAAAAGGTCTTCAAGACTAATCGAAAATTTTGGTTTGAAGCTCATCATATAAAATCCCTGCTTGCGTCATACACAATAATAACACTCACCTCTGCATCAAGATTCTGTTCCACTTGACGAAGTTTCACCACCGCCTCCAATCTAGGCAATGCAATTCCCAATGTAAAAGACAATCTTTGAAGTGGCACACCTTCATTATATTGTTGAAGTATACGGGTTTTCAAGTCGTCTGGAATCGCCAAAGCAGGTTTACAGAAGGGATTTTGTGAGAATGGTTTCGAAGAACTATCAAAGTCTCTTGAAAACACTTCTTGCCATTTGACCTTCTTTTTCACCTTATCCGAGGCCCGTACTGGATAACTTGGAATGAAGTTTTTTCGTGAATCATATTTGTAGTAACCAGGAGTGAAACCAAATGGGTTTTTCTTATGAAGATTTTTGAAATTCTTGGGTCCAATGAATCCTCCAAAATCTTTCCTTAAACTGGTAGGTTTAGTCGTGGCATATCGAACCAAACTTGGCTTGATTTGAATTCGTATCCTTGTCGTTGAAAACGCCATCCTTCTTGGTGGTGAAGGAAAATTTCAAACTTTTTGTGTCCACACAAAACTCACAGAAATAATAAATTCCAAACCCTGCAGATGCTCCAATATCAGATTCAGATTCAATGTAGTTAATCCCCACAATTATATTTAAAACAAAATCCTTTTGAAATGAATTGATATTTAAGAAATTTAAATCATTAAAGTTTTATAAGTAAATATTAATTCAATTGATATATTGTTTGTTTTGGACCGTCTATCTAAATCAATCACTATGATGGAATATTTGTTGTATAAACAGAAGTAATAAATATTTAGAGAATCTTTCAATGGAAATTCTCAATGATATATGAAGATTTCAACTTATTAATAATAGAAAATTCATACTAAGAATCAATATAGCGGTTGCAAATACCAAGAAATGAACTAACCAAGTTGAAACAACTTCACTTTTATGTTGAGCCAATCCATTGAATGAATGGATATAATTCAATAATCCTGCAAGTAAACCAACCAAAGAAAGAATGAAAAACAATACCCCTAAAGGAATGGCTATTCTTTCAAGAATAGAATCTCGGGTTGTTCCATTGCTTTGGCCTGTTTTAGGTAATCTTACATCTGCTATGATCATAAACCCGGCTATTCCTAAATATAATGCTAATTTGATCCAAGAAAGAAAGTTTCTTTCACTAGCATATAAATCTCTTGCTTCTGAAACATTATTATCAAACATTATAGGAGTAAAAAATGGCCAAGATAAAAATATTCCATCTTCGGATTCATTCTGTTGTTGAGCATCTTGTTCAATAGATTGTTCAAGATCTTCATTATTCAAAATCTCCGGCTCTTCATGAATAATATCCATTACAAAAGATGAAGGTCAAGGCATCCAAAATAACGGCCAGAGTTCAACAGTTTCCTCCCCGGATTTCCTTGTTAATGACGTGCGTGGGCGGCGTAACTTTCAGACTGCGGCCCCAGCGGCGGCGGCGGGTGGAATTTCAGCCACGATTACAACCAACAGCACGGACAACAACGTTAAGAGGCGACCAATTCATCAGTAAAAGTCATTATAATTGTTGTTATATAAGGGGAGGATAAGATGTCGAATGATCTTCCTATCAAATTCCAGGAACATTTGGTATTATCGGGTGTCAATGTTCCTGATTCTGCCATTGGTTTCAATACTTGCACATTAGAAAGTGATAAATATGTTTGGTAAGGGATAAACATTTAATATTGATATTGAATTGGAAGAAAGGAGGAGGTTTATTAACTATTGACTGTTCATTTAGTGTTCGAGAGACTTCCGATAGTGGGAATATGGTTGCTATCATTGATTTACAAGATAATAACAATGTTACACGAAAGAACATGACGGCAGATTCAGCCATTATGCATCCTTCTGATTTCATCATTGCTTTACGTGCTCAGGGTCGGACTTTACAGGTGGTTAATCTTGGAAACCGTCAACGTCTTAAAAGCGCTACTCTTGGTGAAGATGTGGTGTATTGGAAATGGGTATCGGACTCAACTCTTGGATTGGTGAGTGATACAGCAATTTATCATTGGGATATCACGGACACTTCTCAAGATGTACCTGTCAAGTTTGCTGACCGTCATGGATCATTGTCGGGTTGCCAGATTATTGGTTATTCCGTCAATTCCGATGGCAAATGGTCGGCTTTGACTGGAATTTCACAACGGGAAGGAAGAATCGTCGGAAATATCCAATTGTACTCCAAGGAACGCCAGGTATCCCAGGGAATCGAAGGCCATGCTGCTGCTTTCGGATTGCTACGATTGGATGGATCGAGCGTAGACACTAGATTGTTTACCTTTGCCAATAGAACCGCCACAGGCGCAAAACTCCACATTGTGGAAATTGACCATCAAGAAGGTACCCCCATCTACCAGAAGAAGGCCGTGGACGTGTTCTTTCCTCCTGAGGCTACAAATGATTTCCCCGTTTCGGTCCAGGTCTCAAACAAGTTTGGTATCATATATATTATCACCAAATACGGCTTCATCCATCTTTACGACCTTGAAAGCGGTGTCTGCATCTATATGAACCGTATATCCTCTGAGACTGTCTTCACCGCCTCGCCTTTCCAGGAATCGGGTGTTCTGGCCATCAACCGAAAAGGTCAAGTGCTATCTGTCACAATTAACGAAAACACAATCGTGCCTTATATCTTGAGTAACCTCAGCAATACCTCCTTGGCCCTTGCTCTTGCCTCTAGAGGCGGACTGCCCGGCGCTGACACCCTGTATAGCCAACAGTTCAACCAATTGCTCAATGCCGGCAATTATCTGGAAGCCGCTAAAGTGGCCGCTTCTTCGCCGCGCGGAATCTTGCGTACCCAGGAAACTATTCAACGTCTCAAAAATATTCAAGCTGCTCCGGGACAGGTTTCTCCTATCCTTCAATATTTCAGTACTTTGCTCGACAAGGGAAGCCTCAACAGATTGGAATCGATTGAGCTCGCGTTGCCTGTTCTGCAACAGAACAGAACTCAGCTATTTGAAAAATGGCTGACGGAAAACAAATTGGAATGCTCTGAGGAATTGGGTGACACTGTTAGACAGTTTGATCTCAGCTTGGCCCTGAGCGTTTACTTGCGAGCCAATGTGCCCCTCAAAGTCGTTGCGGCCTTTGCCGAATTGGGCGAATTTGATAAGATCTTGCCTTACTGCGAAAAGGTCAACTACACTCCTGATTATGCAGTCTTGTTACAAAATATCGTCCGGATCAACCCGGACAAGGGCGCTGAATTCGCCACACAATTGGTTAACCAAAATGTCGGCGGTCTAAACCTTGATAGAATTGTGGATGTATTTTTATCTCAAAACTTGATTCCTCAAGCCACGGCGTTTTTGCTCGACGCACTCAAGGATAACTTGCCGGAACAGGGACACTTGCAAACCAGATTGCTGGAAGTTAACCTGCTCAACGCTCCTCAAGTCGCCGACGCCATTCTGGGTAACGAGATCTTTTCCCATTACGACCGGACCAGAATTGCCCAGCTCTGTGAAAAGGCCGGCTTGCTTCAACGTGCCTTGGAACACTACGATGACTTGAAAGATATCAAGCGAGTCGTTGTGCACACCAATGTCTTGAACCCCGACTGGCTTGTGGGTTTCTTTGGCAAGCTAACGGTCGAGCAAAGTTTGGAATCGCTTCGAGAAATGCTCAAAGTGAACATTCGTCAAAATCTTCAGGTGGTCATCCAAGTGGCAACCAAGTATTCTGATCTTGTTGGCGCCTTGAACCTTATCAAGCTGTTTGAGGACTTTAAGACCTTTGAGGGCCTTTACTACTACCTCCAGAGTATTGTAAATCTCACTGAAGACCCTGATGTTGTATTGAAGTATATTCAAGCAGCTGCCCAAATTGGACAAGTTACTGAGATTGAAAGAATTGCCCGGGACAACAATCATTACAACCCAGAGAAGGTGAAGAATTACTTGAAGGAGGCAAAGTTGACTGACCAGCTTCCTTTGATCATCGTTTGCAACAGATTCAACTTTATCCATGATCTGGTCCTGTACTTGTATCAGAACCAACAGTTCAAGTTCATTGAGGTCTATGTTCAGCGTGTGAACCCCTCCAGAACCCCTGAAGTCGTTGCCGGTCTCTTGGATGTCGACTGTGACGAGTCAATTATTAAGAACTTGCTTCAAACAGTCGTTGGCCAAGTCCCGATCGAGCCCCTAGTCGAGGAGGTCGAAAAGAGGAACCGCCTGAAGCTTTTGTTGCCGTTCCTTGAAGCGGTTCTTGCTGGTGGATCGCAGGATCCCGCTTTGTATGATGCTCTGGCTAAGATTTACATTGACAGCAACAACAACCCTGAGAAGTTCTTGAAGGAGAATGAGTTTTACAACTCTCTTGTTGTGGGTAAGTACTGTGAAAGCAGAGATCCCTATTTGGCATTTATTGCCTACGAGCGAGGCCAGAACGACTATGAGTTGATTCATATCACCAACGAGAACTCGATGTACAAGCACCAAGGGCGGTACTTGGTTGCTCGTGCAGATAATGATCTTTGGGCTTATGTGTTGTCTGAAGAAAACATCCATCGACGATCTCTTATTGATCAAGTAGTTGGAACTGCTGTTCCAGAGTCGAGCAGTCCCGAAGATGTTTCGATTGCAGTTAAAGCATTTATGGCTGCTGACTTACCTGGTGAGTTGATTGAGTTGCTAGAAAAGATTATTCTGGAGCCGTCGCCATTTAGTGACAACCAGAATTTGCAGAATCTGCTTATCCTCACCGCAATCAAGGCCGACAAGTCCAAGGTCAGTGATTATATTGAACGGTTAGACAATTACAATGTGGATGATATCTCATCGATCTCCATTGAAAACGGTCTTTTCGAAGAGGCGTTTCAAGTTTTCAAGAAGTACGACAGGCATATCGAGGCGCTGGAAGTACTTGTCGACCATGTCCTGTCGTTGGACCGTGCTGAAGACTATGCTGAAAAGATTGACGAGCCTGAAGTGTGGAGTGCACTTGGAAAAGCTCAGATTAATGGCTTGAGAATCAACGACTCTTTGGAATCTTACAAGAAGGCCAAGGACCCCAGCAACTTTGCTGAGGTGATTGAGATTGCTACCCGGGCTGGAAAGGATGAAGAATTGCTCAGTTACCTGCAAATGGCGCGTAAGACTCTTCGGGAGCCACTGATTGACGGTCAATTGTTGATCAGCTATGCCAATGCGAGCAAACTCCACGATATGGAAGATCTATTGAATTCGCCGAATGTGGCTGATCTCGACTCTGTTGGAGACCGGCTCTATAGCCAACAACAGTACGAGGCGGCCAAGATCGTATTTACTTCAGTTTCGAACTGGGCAAAGTTAGCCAGCACACTTGTTTTCCTTAATGATTACCAGAGTGCGGTTGACTGTGCAAGGAAGGCTAGTAATGTCAAGGTCTGGAAGCAAGTAAACGAGGCCTGTATTGAGCATCGCGAGTTCCGGCTGGCGCAGATCTGTGGTCTGAACTTGATTGTTCACGCCGAGGAGTTGCGAGATCTTGTGGAACGATACGAATACATTGGATGCTTTGACGAGCTCATTTCACTGTTTGAGCAAGGTCTTGGATTGGAGAGAGCGCATATGGGAATGTTCACTGAGCTTGGTGTTCTGTACTCTAAGTACCATCCCGATAGATTGATGGAGCACTTGAAGCTGTTCTGGTCTCGCATAAACATTCCTAAAGTGATACGTGCTTGTGAACAGGCACACTTGTGGCCGGAGCTGGTGTTCTTGTACTGCCATTATGACGAATGGGATAATGCTGCCTTGTCGATGATCGAGCGATCTGCAGATGCGTTCGAGCACAATTCGTTCAAGGAGATTATCGTCAAGGTAGCCAATCTTGAGATCTACTATAAGGCCATCAACTTCTACATGGCCGAGCAGCCGCAGCTAATTACTGATTTGTTGACTGCACTGACGCCGCGAATTGATGTTAACCGAGTGGTAAAGATGTTCCAAAAGAGTGACAACTTGCCAATGATCAAGCCATTCCTGGTGGCGGTCCAGCAACAGAACATCTCTACAGTCAACAATGCCTATCACGACCTGTTAATTGAAGAGGAGGACCACAAGTCATTGAGGGATTCGGTCGACAACTTTGATCGGTTTGATCCTTTGGATCTGGCACAGAGACTTGAGAAGCATGATTTGATCTTTTTCAGACAAATCGCTGCTCATTTGTATAAGAAGAACAAGAAGTGGAACAAGAGTATCGCTTTATCCAAGGAAGACAAATTATGGAAGGATGCTGTTATTACTGCCCATGCTAGTGAGAAGACAGAGATTGCTGAAGACCTTCTCAAGTACTTTGTTGATATTGGAAACAAGGAGTGCTACGTTGCGACCTTGTATACTTGTTATGATCTCATTAGACAAGATGTTGTCAGCGAGATTTCATGGAGATATCGTCTTAAGGAGTACAGCATGCCATATTTCATCAATGTTCAGCGGGAGCAGTCTGATCTGCTACAGAAGCTTCATTCCGACAACGAGGAGCGCAAGGAGAAGGACCTTGCGCGTGCTCAACAAGATGAGCAAACGCCTATACTGGGTGGTGGTAGATTGATGATCACTCAGGGAACTGGGTTCTCAAATGGCTTCAATTAGAGGTTATTGACATAAACAAGTAGATTGAAATAAAAACAGGAGTTTTAGTTACCGGACATGAAATTACTTTTCTTTTAATACATAAGACTTGAATCTCTTTATAAGTATCTAAGCAACAGGTTGTTCAGGCTGGGCCTCAACAGGAGCGGCATCAGCAGCTGGCTCTTCAGCAGCCTGGGGAGCAGCAGCAGCCTTAGGAGTGTAGTCGATGACCTTTGGCTCGGCAGCAGGAGCGTCCTCCTTAGGAGGGTGAATGTTAACGTAATCGGGCAGGGACGACTTGGGGGTGCCGACCTTAGCATCAGCAGCAGGGTCTCTCATAATCTTAACCTTGATTCCCAAAACACCTTGTCTAAGCAGAACATGTCGGGTAGCGGTATCGATGAAATCAATGGCGGGTTGACCGGAGTGGATCATGAAACCATCTTGGAACTTCATGGCCTTGGCACGGGCAGCTCTCAGTTTACCTGAGATGACAACCTCGACACCCTTGGCGCCAGACTCCATAACGTATCTAACGACACCGTAAGCGGCACGTCGAATGGCAAGACCGTTAAGAAGCTTGTATCGGAGAGATTCGCATTGAGCGACGGCAGAGAGTCCTCGTTGTTGGACCTTCTCAGCATAGATGGCGACACCTCCATCAGGCATCTTGAAACGCTTTTGAACCAAAGAAGTCAATTCACGGATTCTTCGTCCATTCTCTCCAAGAACGTTTTGAGTGTGAGTGGCCCGGACAATGATTTCAGTCTTAATTGGAGTGGCTCGGACTTCAACACCAGAGTATCCTTCTTCAGCAAGTTCACGGGTAAAGAACTCGTTCAGTTCGGCGTAAAGAACACCATCAGCAACGTGCTTTCGCTTTTGAGAAATGTTGACCTTCGACATATTGTTGGTTGGATATGCACTTGAGTGTTCAAACTGTTGGATTTGAGTCTTTTCCACAAACTTGGGAGTTGTTCCCAACTCGAATAAATTGTGACGCGGGATTCCAGTTATAGAATTAGGGCTTAACCCTATCATCCGACATCACGTGATGTATGCAAAATACACTCTTTAATAACGACTTAACGACAGATTAGATAAAAGAGTTTATAATAAGAAATGCTTTGTATATAACATTCTTTTGGTTTGTACAGTTTAACTGAATTAGATTGGGTTTCTTTTTGATTTTATGTATTTGAAATTTCGTATGGAGATTATACAATTGGGGGAAAATATCGTGAGGTTTACCCCTGATATTGGTGATATTTGATCAATTATAATGAGTTAATCCTATAACTTGGAATAAATAGACAAGACTGAAGTGGGGAAAAAAAGAGTATAATGAAAATAAAATAAACAAGTCTAGAAATTATAAATTACAAAATGTTAAATATTGAGAATGTATTAAGGATTGATAAGGGATATTCAACCTTTTCAACCATGAAGATATGATTTTTTGAGAAAAATCACACGAAAAAGAACTTTTGACGGAAAAAGGTAGAAATGAATAAAAAAGATGAAAAAAAACCACAAAAAATGCCACATTAGAAGATCATAACAGTATAATTAATAGAAGCTTATGAGCTTAAAAGAGGAGAGCGGCACCAGCAACAACGGCAGCACCAAAGATGGAGCCAACAATGGTGGCAGCACCGTTGGACTCAGCAACACCGGTGGTAGGAATGGTGAAGTTGCTTCCGTTAGAAGGAGGAGGAACAACCACGGAGGTGGCAGTAGGAGCAGCAGACTCAACGGGAGCGACAGTGCTGTTGACAACAGCAGGAGAGCTGGTGGCAAGAGCAGCGACCGAAGAGGTGGTGGGGTAACAAGGACCAGCAGTGCAGTGGGTGATAGTGGCAATGATGGTAGAAACCTCGACATCCTCAGAGGTAGCGACAACAACAACAGTGGACTGGTTGTATCCTTGAGCGGCGGCAACTGCAACAGCAGAGGCGGCAACGGCGGCGGTTGAGAACTTCATTTTTGATAAGAGGTTTTGAGTTTTAAACGAGTGAGAGAGTTTGATTTGAAAACGAGAGACACGAAAGGACTATGCAGTGAAGAAAGAAAAAGGGAAAATTCTTGCGAACTGCCCTTTTATAACATATCAACAATTTTTCAGGAGTAATATAAGGCGCCATGTCGCAATAGAAAAACAAATTCCCATCTCAACGTTAAGGCCCTGTGCTAGTACAAAAATAGCCAACTTGTGCACTAAACAGGAAGTGACCGTCGATTCAATTCGTACACCGCATGAAGATCTGGAGATCGCTCTGCCCAATTGGGAAACCATCAATCTCAACTAGGAAGGTGAATTTTTTTTAGCACTTTAAATCTGAAATTGTCAATTGGCCCTGTACATCAGCCGAGTCCCTGTCATGATGATAAAAAAAGAACGCGAATGAGTCGCTATTTGGCAGTTTTTCACTTCTTTAGTGTGTCAATCCTACTATAAGCAAATATATCTTTTGAAAATGAGGCATAGTGATTAATAATCAAAACACAAGGTGGACGAAAATATTATTGCGCAGACACAAGAATACCTGTGAGTCTGACGCTATGGCCAGGCCGTGCAGTTTGCGCGCCTGCAGCGGAAAAAAACCACTGCAAAACATCGAACTAATGAAAAGATTATCGATCAAACTCTCTAGATTTAGACATTAATTCATGGTTTCGATCACTTTTCTAGATCGAGAATCATGAACTCAATGTCAAGCATAGATAGATCTAACAATTTATCGATCAATCAAGAAATTTTATTATAAGAGGAGGAATTCATTAGGTTCGTATCGTGCACTGGGCCCCTCCGCCCGTGCACAAGATGCAGGACCAAGTGGGGCCGAGTGCATATAAACACTCCCGAACTAGGCTGGATGTAAACAAAGA
Source organism: Diddensiella santjacobensis (assembly GCA_030574215.1). Taxonomy (NCBI): domain Eukaryota; kingdom Fungi; phylum Ascomycota; class Dipodascomycetes; order Dipodascales; family Trichomonascaceae; genus Diddensiella; species Diddensiella santjacobensis. The sequence continues at coordinate 162,020 of JAJMEO010000010.1, forward strand.
TAACACGAATAAGTTCCTTAGCCCCTGAAAGATTCGGTGCAAACTGGAACCAGCCATTGTGGCTCCCCGAAGAGCACGCGGGGTCTGATGCCGTTCGATACGCTTCGATAATCTAGCACCCAAAACACAGGCGGATTGCCATCAAGGCCCAGCACGTGCTTTTTCAGCTTTGCGCATATATGCCATTGGATTCGAGCTACCAGTTATCCTGGGGGGCGGGAGTCGCCAAGCTGATGCCTGTTACGCCAAGCTGTTGAATTACTGATGGCCCCTGAGTGCGGATAAATATATGTAAACTTCGTGAGGTTCCTTAAATCAAGTATGTTTCTGTTTCGAGTGGTTTATCGAGATTCAATTGGCTTGGAAAGGACGTTCCAACTTCCAAGCCAGATAGCAATGATCAAGAATAGCTGATTATAGTTATAAGAATAAGTAGACGTACAACGATTAATTTGACGAGAATATATCGCAGTAATCCGTGGAATCTCAGATCCATATTTACACTAGTTCAGAACTAATGATCCTTCGAATCTCACATAAGCGCGTCACTTTCAATTGACTTGTGACATCTGCTCTTGCTGCAATTTCTACTTCAGATGCCGTGTATGTAATGACATGTCACAAGTTAAACCGACTTTTAAGCAAATGACAAGTCCATGGAGTAATCTAATTGTCCCATTGACCTATGATATCTAATTAAAAAAAAGCTTACGTTCTTGTGATATAACTACTCGTAGCTAAATCATATAGAACCCCGCAGTACTATTCGTGCACGGCTTGTACTGCATGAAGGACATTCGTGGCTAGAGAACCGAGAACCGATATGTGCAAGGTGTATTCCAGCAGCAGTATTTACTTCAATATAATCTATTCAACATGCAAGATATTGCAGTATCTGGATTTATACAATCGTTTGAACTTTGGAGTCGGGTAGTCTGAGGTCTATCCTTGGGATAAACTCAGTTTACTCAGTTTACAGTTTTGTGCACAACGTTATCTTAGGAAAACTTGCACTCAACGACATTGAAACAATAATATGCCTACCTCTGCCACCTCGCTTTCGACGGGGCTTATATTATGTGCCACATCTTTTTCATTGGGAGTGATCTATTCCAATGCTGGTTATGATTATTATACATTGTGGACAAGTCCCACGGCTGAAGCATTTGCTCGGTCTTTAGATCATTATCAAACATGGGGAAAGATGCCATTGTTCTTACATCATATACATCATGGTATAATGGGCCTCGGTCTAGTTGGACTTTTTATGAAACTATATAGACCTTCGGAATCAAATACGCTTTTCGACGGTAGCAGCTTGTTTCTATACGTTATAGCCGTGGGATTCTATTTGACAAATATTCGTCGTGGAGTTGAAGCTGCTGTATACGGACAATGGGGTGAAGTCTCCGAAGGCACGGGATTGAACGTTATCGCCGCCTCCCAGGTGTTTATAACTGTCATTCTACTGGGTGTTGTGGGTCTACAGTTCGGCCAATATTGGGCAGAGTCTGAAGATGCCAAGCTGGCCGAGGAATTTGACAGTAGTGAAGCCAAACCTGAAGAAGAAGAAGACGACGAAGACGAGGAAGAGGAAGAGGAGGAAGAAGAAGAAGAAGAAGAGGAAGAGGAAGAAGAAGAAGCGCAGGAAAGCAAAAAGACCAAATGATGAGAAATACAGAACCGGCTGTTGCTTTCTATGTAACACAGGAATATATAATATAACTTAACATCTTTCAAGACTTGAAGCCCTTTATTCGTTCAAAGATATTGTCGTTTTGATGCGAGTTATCCGCGGCTGTCATGTCCAAAGCCATTGAATCAAACTTCGCTACCACCGCATCTTCCTGCTTCGTAGGAGTCGCTGCACGCTTATAAACATCATCGTCGGCGTGGTCATATCTTACAGACGTGTTCCCTAGTGGAACAATCGCTATTGGCTTCTCAGTCCTGACGACATTCCCACTGGAAAACCCTGTTGACGGGAATGAGATATTGTTAGAAACAATAGATAATGGAGAGAGACTTTCCTGTTCGAAATCCTTGGGAATACTGTTGTCTTGTTCATCCTCAATTGATTCAGGTTCAAAGACGGTTGCTTGCGGCTGAGGCGTTCTAGGCGCAGATGGAACTGGCGATGCATACTCATTTCGCACTGGATTCATTTCGGCTTCAGTCCGACCATACAATTCTGGCCACCACTTGAGATCTTTAACGTTAGGATTCAGCGGGTCATTCATGTTTTCGTCGGGGATATACTCGCTGTTGATGAATTGAGACCTCCGAGCCAGGAAGTAATCCCAAACCGAACGGGTTCGTGAAGACGCCCGGGCTTCCTTTCGCTCGCGTTCATTATTGTATAAAAAGGTTCCATATTGACATGAGTAGACATGATAATGCAATCGCCGCAGAAACCTTTCATTGTACTCAAACTTTTCGGGAAATTGTCTTAGAACTTGATAGACACAGTCCAAAAACTGGTGGAACACAGGAGAAGTGTACTTTATATGGCTTTGCGACACGATTTTGCTGCTGACTGTGTTGAAGACCTGCTGGGCATTGTTCTCACCGACTTGAACAAAGTGTTTTTCGCTGCTGAGAAACCCACATCTTTCGGCAAATCGGTGGCCAAACGCGAGCCATTCCTTTTCGACCAAGATCATGAACCCGTCCAATGTGCGGAAATACGGATCGACAAATATCTGTGCCAGGCTTGCCAGCTGCGAGGTTCTATCCCAGCCATCCGAGCAATGTATCACGACGTGTGAGAAATTGAAGTGGATCTGTTCAGTGATGAGAACGGCACCTTCAAGAATTGCAGTGAGATGTTTTAGCCAATGCGATTTGTGTAGCAGTTCGGTATTGGGTGGTAATGGAGATATATCGCCACTTTTGAGGGCCTCAATCACCTTTGAGAGAGAGTCACGCATGACATGTATATTTTCGATTCCCAAGTACACCTTTTTGGCAGATTTATAGTTTTCCATATTTTCAGTTCCGGCGCCCATAGCGGTTTGAGCCATTGCGTTGGTAGTGGGTCTTGCATCGACAATGAGGTTTTCCTGGCTTGCACCTATGGCATTTGCTGTCTGGGTGGTTTGGAAGATTGCTGATACGGATTTTTCATCCTGAACGGAGCGGTTTTGTTTCAGACCAACCATTGGTTGAGAACACCGGGTTATGGTACATTGATTGAACTTGTGGAAATAAGTTAGAGCCGGGATTCTGGATTTCGACCGGAATTTGGATGCATAATTGAGGACGTTATCTGATATTGCTTCTGGTACCACCAGATATGCTGGATATGTTGGAGAGAATGCATAATCCTTATTAATGGATGTGACACGCCATTTCTTGCCTTCATGAAATGCTCCCATTCTTTCGAATTCTGCTTGAGGGTTATATAGATTCCAACCGTCTTGGGCTTTTTCCAATGATCCTGGTTTATAAAGAAAGCCATACAATTTGTCGACCGACGAGACGCAAGTCAATTTCATGATACTTTCAAATACATCTTTTGAAAGAGATTCGGAATCAAAATTGAATGCCAAAAACGTAAAATCCCTACATCGGATTCTTATTGAAGAATGTCCTAGGACATTATTATATTGTCGTCGTTCAACATCGGCGATTATAGGATATGAGATCCAAATCTCCTTACGAGTAGAAGGATCATAAAAAATCATATGATGAGTGGTTAAATGCAAATCTCCTTTATTTGCATTTCCAAGTCGTATAAGAGTCACATTGGATGCCTTAACAATAGATTTAGCGAATTGATGATGCTTTTGATAAGATAATTCGGTCCTTACCTTAGCCACTTTAATGTGGTCCATCTCATGCAAAAACAATCTACTAATAATAACTGAAAAGAATTCTAATAATTAAAATAGAAATTAATAAATAAATCAAAACAAAACAATTCCCCCCCAACCAATCGTCGATAATAAAACAATATGGAATTCAATTTAAAGATGCCGGGAACTTGAGGATTTGACCAATCTTGCATGACTGGGAGTTTGGTTCCAATTTGGTCCAATCAAGCCAAAACATCTCGAAAAATTCATATTAAACCATCTTTAAAGAATCATGTCTACTGTTAATCCTGATTTCTGGAAACAACCGATTCGAGTAAGTGATTTGGGATGAATTGGGGTGGTGGAATTATTGATTTAATATCAATAGTATGTTCGACATGTATTATATTATAAACCTTATGTATTTTTTGGTGTAGGACTTGGACTTGCAGGTCCGGTGATTGCAATTTTTGGTGCTCCATTACGACGCAAATATCTATATGAAAATGCTCCTCAAGTTCCAAGAACATATCCATGTAAGTTTTTTTTGTTTGTTTTTTCAATTGTTTCGTTGACTAATTGATGGGGAACAAGTGCCTGATAAACGAACTCCAGGCCTAGTTGGATATGATGATGAAGAGTAATTATATATATTTATAACAATTGAATTTGATAAGATTCACATTAGATTTGGTGATTTTTGTTTCTTTATATACATTATGTAACCATTATTACCATCTATATTGGGATCCAGCATTGACAAATAAATCCCGTATAGGTTTAGAAGGCAATTGTTGCATTACTTTTCTGAAGTTTCGTTTTTCTCGTCGAGCCTCCACTTGAGCTTCTCGATCTATATTTCGTTTCAAAATCGCCCTCACATGGATATATTTATGGGTTATTATCCCCATTCGACTTCTTCCCTTAATATCCATTCGTCTATAGAATTTGCCATCTTTCCCCACCCAGATTTGGTTAATATGCAATTCTTCAGGATTCAATCCTAATGCCTTGGATTCATCCAATCCTCGTGTAAGCATGGCTGCCACTTCACGAGAAATCTTCTTGGGACTGAAATGACATTGGGTGATGGCTTTCTTGACGTCCATTCCATGCAACATTTTGAGGAAAAGAGTGGTTTTCTTCGGCGAATACTTGATTCGATATGATCTAAGATAAACCGACGGTTGTAAAGCAAGCTCTTCTTCTTTTGTAAGCTTAAGAGTGTATTTCTTCCCATCCTCCAACTCAATCACTCGTTTTGCATCATAACCACCAAGCTCCAACGATTTCTCATAAAGCTGTCGTTTCAATGGAGTCAACAATATCTCTGCTGCCGTCTTTGCCTTGGGCCGGATCAATTCTCTAACCTCGGGATCCATTCGTAAATCCTGATTTGTCTTGTATTTCAACAATCGCCCTGAACCACCCACATCAGTGGGCGCCAACCGATTCAAAAGTGAATCCTCAGTTTCCTTATTTTCTGTCACATCTCCAAAAAGTGATCCCGGTCCTTGCTGTTGTTGATAATATCTTCCATGACTTGAAAATGTCCTTCTATTAATGCATTGAATACTTGTAACTGGTACTAAAAAAAATATAACGTCAGCGTCAACATTAAAAAGACCATTCCAAACAAATATCCTTACTGTTTATTGTTAAACTTCTTCTAACCAGCCTTGAAACCAACATCGAAGACGCCCTTGGATTCAACTTTTTATCACCAACTTTGATAGATTTCGAAAGGTTGAAAAATAATTGAATCCGCCGCACGTGACCTCCAACCCCATACCCCACTTACCCTCCAATCATCACCATATTATCCGTCACAACAACCATTAACTGAGACTGAGACTAAGATCAATCATCTCTATAATGTAGATATCAAAGAGAATCATCGATTTGGATTCCATTATTCAATCGTAATAATACCAAGATCAAAAGCAATGATATGAACAACCTTGTTGAACTTGGATTTCTATAAATAAAAGATATATCACGTGATCGGAAACTCCCAAATTACCCTACTATACATCACTAAAAGCATGCCCCACGACGACCCCGCACAACAATTTTTTTTTGGTAGATAAAACTTTCCTTTCTACATATTCCTTTTTGTTGATATTTTGGTTAGATAATAATGTAATTGTTTTTTAAAGCAATATATATTGATTTGACATATTCATTTCTATCCATTATAATAAAATCAATTGATATTGAATGATTGAATTGGAATTGAATTTCTTGGCTTGACAGCTGGGAAACCTTCTTATAGGGCCAGGGTGCAAAAGTTGGTACCAAAGTCACCTGGGCCGGGAGGCAAAACCGTCCGCCTTTTAAGTGTGGACTAAAAAGGTTGTAACTTCCCTTTCTTATTAGTATCAACTTCAACGGGGAAGTGATTGAAGAACCGATTTTGATTACGATTATTTGAATCTTGTTTTGAAAGGAGATTTCTATATATATATAGAAAGGCATTGGATTGGATTGAGAAAGAAGAGTCCATTGAAACCATATTGAAATGGGCATTAAATATAAGGAATATCTCAACAATAAACATATTTATGGGTGTAGGAATTGCAAGACTCATTTGGCAGTACATGATGATATTATATCACAAGTAAGTTGATTTTATATATGAGTTTCTAATGGAATCAAATCATTTATTAATGATTGATTTTAGAACTTTAGAGGCCGTTTAGGAGATGCTTATTTGTTCAATAAGGTGTAAGTGATTTCAAACAGAGATTTTAAATGACTCAATAATGGAGATTAATTGCTTAAAAACAGTGTTAATATTGAACGGTCTGAATGTGAAGAAAGAAAGATGATGACAGGGTCATATGTGGTTCAAGATATAGCATGTCGGATCTGTTCAACCAACGTAGGCTGGGCTTATGTTAAAGCCCATCAACCTGGAGAAAGTTATAAAGAAGGAAAGTTCATATTGGAATTGAAGGCCTTATCAAACGTCCCATGAAACTCCCCGCTTTTAGACTTCATTTATATAACTTATTTGCATCTTCATCATCATTTTTTTTTATTTTTATTAGGCACTTGGATATTCATGGGGGTTTTTATATCATATTTTATTTAATTTCAATTTAATCGACATTTTAAATCAATTTAATCGACATTTTAAATATCATGATTCTCGTGGTAAATACCCCTCCATGTCATCTCCCTACATGGATTACAGACTTCCGGATTCGGTGAATCGACTTCTTGTTGATAGATTCATATTTGAAATTCCAGTATCAGGCTGAGATGGATAAACGGCTTGAACATCTGGTACTTCTGGCATTGATGATGAATCGGGATATAATAATGATGGGTTATCCGATGATGTTGGAGTATGACGAGCCGAAAATGGATCAGAAGCTTCTGTACTATCTGTAAGATGGGTTGATTGATGATCAAAGATCCCTCCTCCTCCTCCTCCTGCTATATCTGGGGAGATTGGTAATTTGATTCCATTGGATACCTTTTGAAATGAATGTCGTTTCGTTCGTCCATGCCAAAGATCCCATTTCCGGACTTTGGGTTGATTATTATATGCTGAAGAGGGTTTTTCCTTTCTATTATTGTCCGATTGATTCAATATACTAAATGTTGGCATTGATTTGCGATCTCGGTTACGATTGAATAGGATAAACACAAATACCAATATAAGTGTCAACCCCGCCACGGATCCTACAACAGATCCCACGATTGTTTTGGCCTTTGGAGGCGGTGAAGGTGCCGGTGTTGGAGAAGAATTCGTCCTTGACGTCGTTGATAATGCGGTGCCAGCATCATATGGTGTCCCTCCCCCTCCTCTTCCTCCTCCTTCTCCTCCTACTGTTGCAGTAGTGGTATCAATAACAGTTAGAATCCCACTGGAGAATCTTTGTTCTGTATTGGTTAATGTTGTTTTTATCACACTATGCCCGACAATGGTTGAAGATGAGGTACTAATAATGGTTGTTTCATATTTTTTGCGTGAATGCGCCAGACCAGCTGCCGCCGTTTCATCGACTGAAGATTGCAATTGACTTGAGAAGCTTGGGTCATGTTCTTGTGAAAAGCTACTACTGCTTGTTTGACTGGTGGTTGAAGTTACATATGTGGTCTTTGTGGCTTCATTTTGGCCAATACTATACCAAATGGATGTTTGACTTTCTTCCCCCACCGTATCTGAAGACGTAAAGGTGGTGTTAAGATATAATCCAGGCGGCATCTTGTCATACACCCTTGATGATTATGGATCTAGATATGAAGGGGGGAGCCCTCTACTTTGGAAAAACGCGTCTAGATCGCTAATAGTCATTCTATTACCATCATCTTCCCCTTTTTTGTGTTAAATTTAAGCTTTTATTAAGCTTCATTTACGGCTATTTTGAGCCTTAAAAATAATGTTGCACAAACCCATTCGGATGTTAAATATATCTCCCCCTCCCCTCTACCCCTCTTTCCCCTCCTCTACTTCTATATATCTATCATGATATCGCTTCTATCTCTTCTATCATCATACTTTTTTACAACTATCTCTGTGCATTGTGTTTGGTGTTGTTTCAGATTCTCGGCCGGAGTAGTAGTAAAAATAGTAAGAGATGTTCCCAGTAGTGGTGGAACTGTAAACAACCTTGGTGCAAAAGCCTAAATCGGTGACAATTAGTGTTTCATTGCCAATCACCCACAAAACGGTGCTGTTCAAAGTTTTGACATTTGGGTTGAGTTTTCTATAGGGTTCTTTTGGGGATCGGATATCTATCCAAGGATTATAGCTGGTGAAGGTCTTTCTTTTTCGTGGAATCGCTTCTGTTTATCTTTTTTGTTGTTTATTATTGTAGGAAACAAAGGGGATTAATAATGGCTGTTGAATCTGGAACTGATGTTAATGAGTTTCTATTGAGAATACGGGAATTGGGTGAGAAGACGTATGTATATGATGGAAAAAATCAATATATCTTGACTAACTTCAATTTCTCCAGAGATCGAGAAGATGAATTAAGAGCAAAACAATTGGAACAAGAAATCCTGGCTGGAAGACAGAGACGTCAGGCTCTTCGAGCAGAACGGGCCCGTTCCTTATCACCTGTCAAGAATGAAAACTCTTTTTCTTCCAGTCAGGAAGGTAACGGCAAAACCTCTACTCCAGTCAGGAATATAACCCCCAAAGCCAAACCAGGACCATTGAAACCAAAACCTGTGCAATTGACCCCCACTCCGAAACATGATCACCAGAAGGACCAGGCGGAAATTAAAGATACCATTGAGTTCCTGGTGGGCAAAACAGAAACAATAAACCTATCACCATCTCCAAAACCGAATGGAACCCCCCCACCAAGTCAAGCCTCCTCAAGACCTCTACCAGCTCTGAAGCCATCACCGGTCCCTAAACCGTCAATACAACCAAAACCGACATTTACACCATCTTCTAACACGACTTTACTGAAGCCAACAATAGCAACCCCTTCACCAAGATCATCCAATAGTAATGGGACTCCAGACCCTTCGAACAGGACTCCTCCAACATGGCAGCAACAGTCAACATTATCCCGCTCACCCACAAGAGGCGGGTTCGTACAGAGCGCCATGCTGAAACGTGAAGGCACACTGTCAAGAGCATCACCCGTACCTCCTGCTAAAGTCAACAGTCCATTTGGCGTTACAAAAGTGAACTCCTCGTCGCCCCCAGTGAGTCGCAATCTTGGTGCCGCATCGTCACTAAACAAGCTGGTCGACAGTCCAATCCTCCTCACAAGCCCAGTTCCAAAGCCATCTATGAGAATGACGAATTCCACGACCGATATACCATCTACCCCGCCCGCCGCTGCATCAAATGCGAATGATGCCACGCTTCAGCATTCGGACTCTAGGAGATGGAGCCCTGTCCGGCAGAATACTTGGCTAGAGAGTGCGCTGAAGAAAAGTAGCCCTCGGACTCCAGAAGCAGAGCTGGTGCGAAACAGTACACTAATCAGATCACCCACCCGTACTTCCCCTACTAAAAGCTCTTTAGCGAATTCGGATGACAGGTCCCGCTCTTACCTTGGTGCTTCACCTTCTGCCGCCTTCGTTCCGCAGACTTTGAAGTCTGCCGAGAAAGAATCATCACCGGCTGCGCCAGTTTCGACAAGGCCGCCGCCGAGTCAAAAGCCTGAAATCTTGAAGCCATCGAGTGCAGTCTCTCCTTCCAGTAATGCGCTGCCTAAGAAGTTGGAGAGTCCATCGACATTTCATGTGAATCTAACTAAGCCGTCGCCGAAGCCCGCGGTACGAAAGCCTTCGGCTGAAGCGATCAAGAAGCTACAGTCGCTGCGTTCAACGTCTCCCACAAAGCAAACTGTCAAAGATGAGGGTCGAGAAACTTTGGATCGGGTCCGAGCTGGTCTTCGTCGATCTAATACCCAGCAGCACAAACCTGCGGATCCAGTCAAGGACACGCTGGTGGCAGCCAAGTCTTCATTGCGAGCTCAGGCTGCGGCAGCAGGTCCGTCGCCAACCATGAGTCAGCTTGCTGAAGAGCCGGAACCGCCGCTGCTCAAGGCTCCACAAGCACGGTCATTTACGGATGATTTGGCGTCGGCGTTAATCCGAGGACCGTCGCCTATGACCTCGTCGACAGAGATTCGAAAAACTCGGACTATTGATAATTACGAGCTACCGACGGCACAGACATCGAAGAAACTGGATCATATGAACAAGAGGCGCGCCAAGGGACCGAAGAGACGACTTCCAGGCAACGTGCAAGGGGGTTTGAGTAGCCCTGGGGACAGTCTCAATATACCAAAAGTCCGATATGCTGTCAAGGCCTCTTCCTCCACTCCGATCTCAAGGGCCAAGCCTGTTGTCCGAAGGCCAAGTAGTACAGTTGTAGTTGCAAGGGCCTCTGCGTCACCGCCAAAGCCACGAAAGCCATCCAGTACAGTACAAACCACGCTCTCTGCGGTTCATTAATAGACATCTACAGCTGGCAGTGTATATCATGAATTAAATATAGCTGAACTAAATAGCACAACGGTACGGCTTATTTACTCTGCTAGGCCAAGCACATGGATACTGCCTTTGGCCGACACAGACACCAGGGTCTTAGCATTAGCACCCCACATAACTTCGACCATAGGGGTGGTGAAGCCGACAGCATTCAGCTTCCAAGCCTTATCCTGCTGGTTGTAGGCTGCAACTTCGACACCGGAGGTAGATGCAGCAGCTAGGAACTGACCAGAGTAGTCAAAAGCCAAAGAGTTGATTGTAGAACCTTCAGAGAACTGTTCAAATTGAACAATTGCAATCTGTGCCAGTTTGCGGAGATGCCATACTCTTGCGTATCGCTCTCCGGAGCTTGCAGACACCAGCCAGTAGCCGTTTTCGGAGAAGTCTAGGGCTGTGACTGCCTCATCATTGCCCTCGACGGAGAACGTCGCCACTAAGGTGGCTGTAGAGATATCGTAGATTAGAATTGTGCCGGCAGTCGTTCCCAGTGCCAGAAGTGCTCCATCGGGGTGAACTGCCAGTGAGACGATTTCTGCTTTTGTGTCCACTACCACGTCTACGCGCTGATCGTCCAAGTCCACGATTGCCCATATTCCGTCTCTCGCTGCCGATACTAATGCATTTCCTATGGGGAGAAGCCGCAAACCGGAGATCATTCCACTGTGGAGGCTTTCAATTTTGAAGAGCTCTGAGCCCGTTCCATCAAACACCTGGACTGTACCGTTCTTGAGTCCAAGTGCGAATGTATCCTCAGTCCACCATGCGAGTCCAGTAACAATAGCATCACCCTTAACATTAGTAACAGTAGAGTTCTTCGCGATCGAGTACACCGCAGCGGCGCCCTTTGCACCACCCGTCAGGATTTTATCAGTGTCTGCGTGATTGATAGTTCCATCTACCACACTTCCAAATAACTGTTTAGACTTGGATAACTGAGTGAAGGACTCTAGCTGACTGAGAACAACCCATTCTGAGCCGGGTTGTCGCTTCCTTCTAGTAGCTGCCAGCTTGTCTTTGATGTCATTGATCTTGTCGACGATTTTTTTGCTTGGACGTGGCATTTCGTCAACATCCATAGAATCTGCAGGGCCAGATCCGTCAGTTTTCACTGCAGCAGCCGGTTGTGGTTGTCCAAGACTAGCGGTGATTTTGGCAAGAGATTCGCGAGCCTCGTCGCGTTCTTTGGTGAGTCTTGCAACGACTCTAACGGCAGCGTCATTTTGATAAAGGGAGGAGGAAAGTTCTTGACGGGCCTCTTGAAGTTGTTTTTTGAGATTGAAGGATTCTAGAATAATAGCGTCCCATTCTGATTGTAATGAAGATAATAATGACGGGATCGACGAGAACTTTGGCGGGCGTGGTCTTGCCACATTTGGAGCATCTTTAATGTCGATTAGATCATTTATTCCTAAATCTTCACCTGATATCGGATCCTTTCCATTCTCTTCTATATAAGTTTCAATCAAAGATCTTTCAAAAATATGACCTAATAATATATTAGACCCACCCACCCATATATCATTCGAAAACACTTACCAGTCTTTGAAATCACAGGATTTTGGGCCAATTCACCAGAAACTAAAAACCTCAATTAGTTTCTTATATCAAATAATACATTTCCCTCAAAACTTCATACTTGCACACTGCATCTTTCAACTTTTATATCGAATCTCTCGAAATAAACCACTGAAATATTCCTCAACGTCGAGTATTTTTTCAATTTTCCCCCTCCAAACCCCAAATCACGTGATGTTGGGAATTCACCCACCACCAAAACAAGTTTGACAATTGTCTCAGGACGTATAACCTTACCCCTGAATGGATCACGTGGGTGCATATTTACCCTGCAGTTGGGATAAGGTTTTATTTTTGTTATTTTGTTTTTGTTTTTCCCGGTTTACTTTCGTGTAAATGACTGGGCGTTTTAAGGAGCGAAACTCGGATAAAATCTTTTTGACAGGCGTTAATTATCTATTGTTTGTCTCCTATAATTATTTTCAATTAACGGGGGGTTATTAAGATTGAAGAGGAATTGAAAAAGTGATTATAATCGAAATTATTCATCGTTCAAAAATAAGGGGATATCCTCCTTTAATTTTAATCAATCACATTCAAGAAGTTGTCTTATCTTTGGTGGTGCATTTGATATTTTTTCGGCGTTGGCTCGTTGTTGTGTGGGATCAAATACGTTGACATTGAGCTGAAATTTGATTCAAGGCTCCTCAACAATATAATTGGGTGATATGAGTCTACCATTCAAAAGTTCCGAGTTTGATAATTATGGAGGAGCATTTGCTCTAAATCGGTAAGTGGAATTAAATGATGATGATGATGATACGGCTGGTACAATGGTCCCTTCCCCCTTTCCTTCCCTTGAGGAATTGTCTTATTTATTAAGGTATGAAAGGTTTTAGGAGTTTAATTTGATTTTATGCAATGAACCCGGGGGGAGAGGAGAAGGAGGATTTGTGAACAGTTTTGAATATCTTTAGAATTTGAAATTCTTTTTTATGTGTTATTGGAATAGGAACTAACATTGATTCTATGATTAGATTTCATCCAAAATCATCCAAAAGTATACCGGGACTTTTGTTACGGTCAAGAAATGCAATCAAATTATTATCACTTCTTTTGATCCCGACATTTCTATTATTTTTAATTATTTCCCCGGGATCTAAACCCGAATGGGTCCCTGAGTTTGGTCTCAACCAACAACAAGATGACCCTCAGATAGCATCAGTCTCACATTATGATTTAGCATTATCAAGGGGTACGGCCCATGGTGCAACCAGAGGAGAAAGAATCCTTTTCTTGGTGCCTCTAAGAGATGCTTCATCCCATATTCCAATGTTTTTTGGCCATTTGGAATCTTTGACTTACCCGCATAATTTGGTTGATCTGGCATTCCTGGTATCGGATTCCAAAGATAACACCCTCGAATTATTGAATGCATATCTCAAAAAACTCCAGGAAAACCATGATGCCTCAAAACGTTTCGGTGACATCGATATATACGAAAAGGACTTTGGCCAAGCTATTGGTCAGGGCTTCTCGGACCGTCATGGCTTCGCGGCCCAAGGCCCAAGAAGAAAACTAATGGCAAGAGCAAGAAATTGGCTACTGAGTGTGGCTTTGAAACCAGAACACTCATGGGTCTATTGGAGAGATGCCGACGTCGAAGAAGTGCCCACTAGTGTTCTGGAAGACTTGATGGAACATGATAAAGATGTCATTGTCCCCAATGTATGGCGCCCGCTGCCAGATTGGCTGGGAAATGAACAACCTTATGACTTGAACTCTTGGCAAGAAAGTGAGACCTCCCTTCAGTTGGCTGAACAACTGGATGAAGATGCTGTCATCGTAGAGGGATACGTCGAATACGCTACATGGCGACCACATCTCGCCTATCTGAGAGACCCCTACGGTGATCCTAAAGTCGAGATGGAGTTGGATGGAATTGGAGGTGTTTCGATCCTAGCCAAAGCAAGCGTGTTTAGAAGTGGCGCGCATTTCCCTGCCTTCTCTTTTCAGAGACACGCAGAAACTGAAGGATTTGGCAAAATGTGCCGAAGAATGGGCTACTCGGTAGTGGGATTGCCACACTACACTATATGGCACATATATGAACCGTCGTCTGACGATCTAAAGCATATGGAATGGATGGCTCAGGAAGAAGTTCGACAAGAGAGAGAGAAAAAACTGAAGGAGGTTCGAGACAAGGCCTGGAAGGCCGGATATAGAGATGTCTCTGGCGAATGGGAAGTAGAAAAGGCCAACCTTTTCAAAAATGCAGAACCTCTATCGGATGATGAAAAACCCGTCTTGTTGACCGAAGAATGGTACGCCGATACTCATATCGTGGCTGCAGGCGCAGCGGCTGTAGCTGATGATCCAAAAGCTCAGCAGTTCAAGCAACCGGGAGGCCGTCCACAGAAACCCAAATAAATGACCTAACGTGACGACCATGATGACGAAATCAAAGTTTTTCTTTGCTTGCCTGCATATATATATTCTATTTCCTTTGCCTGGAATTTTGTTCTGTGGATGCCTATGCAACTACCACTACCTTTTTTTCTTCTTCAATGTATTATAGCCGTTTGGTTCATCTTTTTTGAGTGTTCTTCACTCGTAGTTACTGACTAGTTCAGAGCGCCAGTTAATAAATGTCGAGATTTCAAGCAATTTATCATCATAATCATCATCATTATTATTGTTACAGTTATAGTCAATATCGTTACGGTCTTGTTAATGTCTGCCACCTATACTGCGTCGCCATCGCTCTGAACCTCGGTCCATTGCCACGAACGCCATGCTTCTCCAGCCTCAGCTACAATGGACTCTATATCCTTACACTTTGTAACCTGGGTCAGAAATTGGCGAATTTCACTCTGGTCCAACTCCTTTAATGTTCCAGAGTTTGCCTTTAAAATCGCCAGACATACGAAGATATGCTGCGTATGAGGATCGAGAATCTGACTGGTATCAAAGTCTGTTGCGCTCCAAAAGGGGTCCAAGCCGAAATCAAACTCTTCGTTTTCGACTATTCTTGATAGGTTTCCACTACTGGCCGCTTTGACTTCCTCATCCCGAGGCCTCCAGCCAAAGTACATGTCCCATATCCGGGCCCTATCACTCTTATTCCAAACCTTTGCTCCAAGCCATTTAACCCACCAGACAAGCCATTCGTCTCCGCCAATGCTAGACAGTACGTCCTCATCGTCAAAATGAGCACTGAGATCCGGTAGAATATTCCGGAATGCAGAAAGAAAGAACGACATGCGATCAGTGAATTGAGAGTCACATGGCCCCGAAGGTCCGTCTGAATTTCTTCCTGGAGAGTGGAACATCACCAACATCAGGTTCTCAAATGTAGAGGAAAAGGAGAAAGTTGAGCTGGGTTGCCAGGTGTTAATTGGCGTCAATTCTGGCGAGTTTGACACACTTCGGGGATCGGTGCCATTTACTAGTTCCATCTCGTAAATGGGGTTGAGCCAATCTGACAGGGCCAACGCAGCCCAAATCATGCCTGATTCGTATGGTATACTTGTGCCCCATTTGGCTAGGAATTTCTCCACCGATTCTTCAATTGCTTCGAACCGTTTATCCACCAATTGCTGATTTAGGCTTTCTGCCATAGCCTTTGCCACCACGTCTTCATGGTCAGGATCATCATCATTCAAAGGTGGGACCTGGGGTGATCCTGGTGTTTGCGTGGAGTGTGCAGAATGTTGATGAGACAGGAGAAAATTTGAAGATGCCATGGTTGATGTCATGCTATTCTTCAGTCGCTTGCGATATCTGCTAATATCTCCTCGAATGCGTTTATATGGTACAGTTTCATCCTCAATGGGTTCTTCAGGGAATTCTGCCACGATTGAAGGGCAGACGCAATAAGGATGGGTTGCCAATAATAGTGGCCAAGCATATTGTCGAAGAGCTGGAGGTAAGCCTCGATTACGGGCTATTCTTGCCAATCCGTCCACATTTCCCTGGTCGATATAAGTTTGGCAAAGGGAGACCAAATGTGGGGAATCTGTGACGGTTGGTTTATGATAATGTTTAAATCGCGATGCAGAGATGGTCGGAGAGCCTGCAGTGGCGGATTCGGAGCCCGATAACGATGAAGATGCCGACAATGTTGATGACAGAGCGGATAAGGATCTACCACTTCTACCCGTCATAAGGCGGCCATCATTTTCAGAGGCTACCAATGGTTCTTTTATGTCATTATTATCACTCATATCGGGGTTCGATTGGTAGTCGGGATATTGATACAGATCCGTCGACATTGAAAATCTTAGAAAGGATCCCCCTCGTCACACAAAATAAGAAATAATGAAAGTCCTATAATAATAACACAAGATTGGCTATATTTGCCACTTCAAACCTGTGATAACAAGTATCGACCACGAAACTTAAAGGTATTGATTCATCATATTGATCAAGATGCAATAAGAAAAGAACAATTCACCAAAAAAAAAGACTTGAAGTATAAAATTCGAAAATAATAAACCTCTTGTTACTAAAGAACAATGTTGTTAAGTCCTCCTCCTTTTTTCTTTATAACAACTGAATCTTATGACCAATAACCCAATAGTTATTAAATCAATCAATTATTATAAATAATTCACACTTGATTTGAATAAATCTTTAGAAAAGTTTCACTTTCTAAGATCTCTTAATAAATTGGACCTTAACAAAATAGGCACTAAGCCGATAGTGATAAGTACGCGATTTTATAAACCGATTGGTCCAAAAAATTGAAAGAAATTACAATGGAAAACCTCCGCCGTCGTACGACCAATTCCCAATTCCGGTGCGAGGTCACACGGTCAATCACACTTATGCTCCAACCGGCACGCGCCAACTTTCAACCAACCAGAAGCTTTCTTGAGACATGTTTGAAAGTATATTGTTTTTATTTATTTGTTTTGGGTTTTATTGTATATTTAGTTAGTAATTAAGTTATAATGATCTTTGTCTCTATCTTGTTTCAATATGAAGCAAGCGTCGTAGCATTGTTGTTGGTATTCATGACTGAAGTATTTCATATTATTATCGACTGACTACACATATCTCACTATAGTTGAATCGTACGAGGTGTTGCTCAAGGTGTTCATCAAGTAACATTAATGTTGTTTAGTACAATGATGTTCCTGTCATTGAGTATTCATAATAATCTTTAGGTCCACTCCATGACTATGATAATTAACTGTATACAGACAAAATAGTTTCTGCTAATATGAGTTTTTCTATAATATCGTACTCTAGATAACGTTATCTATCTATCTATATATTGATTTGATTAATAGGTATTTCAGCAATGATTATAACTAACATAAGATATTCAAATCAAATCAAACCGGCTCAGTGATTCTACCACTACAAAACGTATTACATCTAGATATCTAATAGCATTATGAATCTTTCCATATCTGATAGCATTATGAATCTTTCAAAATGATAATCCAAATCAATTGTCCTACTACGCTACTAGCTATCTAATTCTCGAGACCTACTTTATGGAGACATTTGTTACTATTTATATTATCCTATAAACGAGTTCATAATAGTTCACATGACTATTAAATAGAATAGAATTGAATTAAATAAAATTGAATTGAATTAAATAAAACTGAATTGAGTGGCAATAAATGATTTGAATTGATTAGGTAAGTAGTGGGGTAATATAGTGGCAAGTTGACGATCTTCATTACCTCACGACATCTCGATTATATTTTATTCAATTGAAAAATGGCAGAAGCAGAGATTGCTTTAATTGATAGAGTTGATTTGAAAATAGCTTTGGCTAGTACTGATAAGAAGCTTGAATCACTTTTAGGAGTATATTTATCTCCTTTATTATTGAAGTTAACTTCTCCACATGCCGATGTTAGAAACAAAGTGCTTGGAATATGTTCACATATAAACACCAGAATTCCTAAAAGGTAACTTTGGATTAGAAAAGACAAAGATTCAAGTTTATTTTGGTCTAATTTCTTTATAGTACTGGGTTTCAATTCCCTATTGAGGCGTTGATCTCTCAGTTGAAGGATGCATCCAATAAAAGTGATGCTCGGCTTATGCGATCGTTTGATCTCCTTTATATTCAATGGCATGTCAATAGTATGACGGATCCAGACAAGGCCGCTGAACTTCTTCCTTTGGTTATTGCAGGAATTTCAGATATAGATGATTCAAACGACCAATTGCGTCTAGTGTTTGTATTTCTAAAGCTCATGGCACTTTGGAATCCCCCCAAAGTAAGAATCTCTACTGGAGATGAACCTCTCTTTCCTAATATAGGGCTCAATTCACCGGATTCAAACGATGCCAAGTTCTTATGTGAGGTGATATTGCAGATCCTAGCCGGGACGGTGTTCTCTCAAAACGCCGGAGTCGATGCAGGGGATATAGACGTCGTTGCAGAAGCTGCTCCTACTGACTATGAAGTCGCTACAACTTCTGTAACGCCTGATATGACCTCCAACCATCCGAACAAGCTTTATTTATACTCAAAGCCCCCAAACGTCAGGAAAAACATGGTGGAGTTTATAATCCGATGCCAAATTCACCCCACTTACGCATTTCTTCCTCTTCTGGCAGCCGTCGAAGGACCAGAATCGGACTCCATTGCACCGTCAAAAGGAGTGATCAAAGAGATGGAGCCTAAAGTCGACCTCGAATCTGAAGTGGTAATATCACAGATTTATACGCTCATAACAAGATCAGGTCCGGCTTCCACAGCTTTACGATACCGTCTTCTTCAATTATGCTCTAGAAGCAAATATGCTGCCAACCACGGGCCACTGCCCATCATTGCACTTTGCGCGGATTTTCCGTCAAAAAAAATAATGTTGGCCGCCGTACAGTTCGCGAAGTGGGTCATTAAATCCGCCACAGATGAATCATTCGACCCTATTGCCAAGCAATTGTCTGACGTAATTACTGAAGTCATTGGCTATCAGACCACAAGTTCAAGTGAAGACTACAAGGCCGCAGCATATGAATGCCTCGGAATGTTGTCCAAGCGGTCGTCAATACTGGGCTCTTCCTTGCCATTCGTTAAAATGCTCTTTACACATTTAAGCTTTGAAAGCCCGAATCTAAAGCCTGCTGTTCAAGGTGCCCTGTTTGAGCTGCTGCCAGAAATATCCAGGCTTTCGGAAGAATACAAACAGGAAGTTATGACGGTCTTGTACGACTATATGATAAATCCTGGTCAAGATCAGAGCTGTAAATATGTTGCTGTGCGCTTTTCTGTCCGGTTGGCCGCTTTCAGTGACAGCGGCGCTCGCTTTTTGTGTCTGCTTGGCCTTAATAAGGATAACAGACCAGATGTAATAGAAGAAGCAAAGAAGGGCCTTCATCCGTATTGGTACAGCATTGTCAATCACGTCGAAGAACAGGACGGCGAGATAGCATTTCCTGGACTACGGGATATGCTGCAAATCACGGCCGTAATTGCTGAGCGTTCGAAGCAATCCCAAGAAGAATTTGTGTCTAAGCTCCCCTCTGAGGTTTTTGGTGCATACGCAGTCTTTCTTGAGCAGACTCTGGTCATGGAGGCTGTGAAGGGTACCAAAAATGTTCTCGCACAAGATTCGAGCTGGGATTCACGGTTAGAAACTGCGATTTCGCTGGACAAATCTGTTAGAGGTCGTGTGAGCGAATACCTGGCTCTCATGGTAGCAAATGAGCACGCCTCGGAGTTAGAGGGGCTCATCAACCTAGCTTTTGGTGGGCTGCAGAAAAACGAACCTTCACTGGACAAGGTAGCTGAGATTTGGCTGAGAGTTATTTCGTTGGCTCCTCCCGAAATTGTTATGTCTCAGGTAGATCGGCTGAGTATGGTTGATGAGATCTTGCGCACCTCTAATAGACAGCAAATTTTGCGTGTGGCCGCCAATGGGCTCGGAATTATTGGCACCAGCAAAGGTGCCGCCAATATCGAAGACACGATAAAGAATTTTCTGAACTCACCCCCTAATGTGGGAATACGCGCGAAGCTACTTGCTGTGGGGTTCATTTTGTCACGATACAAACTGCGAGGCTATAACCCGGATCCAGATCTGACCAAGCAAGTATGGGATTTCATCATTCACAATTTGGAAACGTCTCAGGACTCCTTGGTTATAGAGTCAGCTTTGAATTCTGTATCTCAGTTGGCTCTGTGTGGAGTCAATCTTACAAGCTCCGATATGAAGGACAACCTAAAAGACTTGGTTTTTAAGCGTGCCAAGAAGGATAATGATGCAGCAGTTTTTGCCTTGGGCTGTATTTCTTTCGTGGACCAGAAAGACAGGCAGGTCTATGCTGACCTGTTGTTCGAGCTTTCGACCAGTAAGCATATTGAATACATGTTCATGAGTGGCGAGGCTCTGTCAATTGTGGCATGCGGATGGGACTCGTCCGTGACGGACCGTTACAGTGATATTCAAGGTATCAAACTTGAATTGACATCTATTAAGGGAGATTCATATCTTGGCGTTGTGCTCGATCGTGTGATGGAGGCCTGTAAATCTCCAAAACCAGCGCTTCGCAAATTCTCGTCCATATGGCTGCTGAGCTTTGTACAATTCTGTGGGCACCTTCCTGAAACCAAAGATAGGCTGGAAAAGATTCAGATTTGCTTCATGAGATTTCTGGCGGATCGTGATGACATTATTCAAGAGTCTGCATCGCGTGGATTGAGTATTATATATGATCTAGGCGATGCAGAGCTCAAGTCTGCTTTGGTAAGAGGCTTGGTCAAATCCTTCACGTCAGATTCAAAATTCGGCCTCAGCTCTGGATCTGTATCAGCCGAGACCGAGCTATTCGAGCCAGGCGTCTTGGATACGGGAGATGGATCTGTATCCACGTATAAAGATATCCTTAATCTGGCTTCAGAGGTCGGAGATCCCAGTCTTATATATAAGTTTATGTCGCTTGCCGCACATTCGACGCTATGGGCATCAAGGCGAGGAGCTGCGTTTGGTCTGGGTAGTATAATGGCCAAGGCTAATCTGGATGACTTGTTCAAAGACAATGCAAGGCTTTCAAAGACCTTGATCCCCAAGCTTTACAGGTATCGGTTTGACCCCAATTCGTCTGTACAGGAATCCATGAGAGGCATATGGGATGCCTTGATCAAAGATAAGACGGCTACCATCAACAACAACTTTCCCGACATTCTGGAAGAGCTCCTATCCGGCATGGGAGATCGTGAGTGGCGGGTTCGCCAGGCCAGCACTGTAGCTCTATCTGATCTACTTCAAGGCCGGCTTCTTGAAACTTACCGGGATCAGCTTCCTAGAATATGGCAAATGAGCTTCCGCGCCGTCGATGATATTAAGGATAGCGTTCGAAAGTCTGGCATGCAATTAACCCGAGGGTTAGCATCCACCCTTGTGCGAAATGTTGATATTTCGTCAGGTGCGTCAGAAAAACAAGCTTCCGAAATTCTCGAGCACCTGATACCATTTCTGACTGGAAACTCCGGTCTCCAGTCTGAGTCGCAAGAAGTGCAAGCTTTTGCTTTGGATACCTTGTTGAAGCTCTGTAAGCAGGGTGGCAAGCCACTGACTCCTTATATACCTTCTCTGATAGAGGAGCTGCTTGGTCTCCTTTCGACATTGGAACCTCAAGCAATGAATTACCTTGCCTTGAACGCCGACAAGTATGGACTGACTTCGAAAGCCATCGATGCTTCTCGTATGGCAAGCTTAAGGGGGTCACCGATGATGGACGCTATCGAGCAGATGATTGACCGCATTGACGATGAAATGCTCAAGGCCCTGGTACCGAAGCTGAATACTACTATCCGCAGATCAGTGGGCTTGCCCTCAAAGCTCGGTGCAAGTCGAGTTCTGGTCACTCTAACATTGAAAAATATCCAGCAAATCACGCCTTACGCAGATATATTACTGTCCTCGTCAATATCTCAGATGAACGATCGTAATGACACGGTTGCACAGTCTTATGCTATATCATCTGGTTATCTGTGCCGGGCTGCCAGTACCAAGGCGGTCCTAGACTACAGCGCCGGTCTTCAAAACCTGTATTTTGAGGCCGAAAGTGATCGTCCACGGCTCATTGCGGCGTTTGGATGTAATGCGGTTTCGAAGTACGCTGCTGACAAGTTTTCTTCTCTTCTGGCGTCTTTTCTTCCGTTTGTGTATGTCGCAAGTCACGATCCTGATAAGGCTGTCAAAGAAAACTTTGAGAGAGTTTGGAGTGATAACACTGGGGGTAAAGGAGCCGTGAAGCTGTATTTCAAGGAGATTTTGACTCTTTCAAACCAGAACCTTGGAAATCAACAGTGGACTGTCCGGCAGGTGGCTGCTCAGAGTGTTGCCGAAGCTTCCAAGATTATAGGACCCGAAGATGATACTGCTGGTATCTTTGAGGTTCTTATGAAAGCTGTGTCTGGAAAGAGCTGGAAGGGCAAGGAACTGGTCCTTGACGCGTTAGTAGCCTTGGCGGTCAAATGCAAGGAGAAATTAGGCGGCGACCTCGAAACGAAGTTGGATGATATTCTGACAGTAGAAGCTAACAGGAGGAACAAAGAATACCAAATAGACGCAATTGCCTCTTTGGGGAAGTACATTGGTTCATTTCCCAAAGCACGGTTGTATGAGGTTTTGTGGGCGGTAACTGAGCCGTACCTGAGCAGTCATGATAAAGACAATGAAGACGAGGACGGTGATGTGGCCATGAAAGGAACACAAAAGAGCTTGGAGCAAGAGGAGAGCAGAATAAAGATTCTCACGGCCATCGTCGAAAGTTTTGCATTGTCCGGTATTGCCCTGGAAGATTCAGTTAAGCAACTCACAAATATTGCTTCAACTCTATCTGAGAATTTGATGTTGGTTTCGTCTTCAGATCTGCATCTGACATGGCGTACTAAGATTGCAATTGAGCAGCTTATTATCCAATTGGCCGAGAACGTCGCCAACTCAGAACAAAAGCTGCCTTACTCGCCTGCGCTTATGACTCTGTGGATCAGCGCTGAGAAAAGCTGCAGCAAAGACCAGGACCTCGAGAAAACCCGTATACTCTTCGCGCGTGCATCGGGAGCGGTCTTGAAAGCTGTTGGTCCCACTGATACAGAGCGCATTCGTATTTCCCTCGCTGAAATCCTACAAACTGAGAGATCAACTATGGTCAGCACTGAAATTAAGCGTGTACTAGAATAAATAATTATTAGAATGTAGAGATGTTACGTAAATAAGCCAGAGTCCATTTATTTTTGATTTTTCCTCGCCTTCGGTGGTACAAACCTAGTGGACTTGCCTCCAAACTGCGTCGAGACATGAAGTCGCTGCCCGGAGAAAAGCAGACCCTCAATTGCAAGAGAAGCCTTTCCTGCATCGGGTATAGACTGATATACCACAGACGCAGACCCTGCCTTCGGGTTCAAATAAATACTTTCAATATTTCCGTACTTTTGCAGTACCTCCTTAAGCTGTGCTTCGTTCGCTGTATCGACGACATTAGAAAGGGTCACTGTTCTCGGCCTCACGTCACTGGAGGCCAGTGTGGCGCTTGTAGGTAGATTCAATGTAGATGTGGTTTTGGTTGTCTTTTCAGCAATTTTCACTTGTATAACGCGCCCGCTTAGGTCTTTTCCGTTCAATTCGACAGCTTTCTGAGCACTTTCCTGAGATATAAAGGCTATAAAGGCGTACCCATCATTAAGACGGTCTTTGAACCTCTTTGATAACGGTATATTGACCCGCTCGATTTCTCCGCATTCTCCAAATAGTGCTCGAAGCTCCGAATCTCCTACACTGTGAAAGTCCAGCCCTTTCACAATCACTTCTCTGCCCTCTTCAAGGGCACCGGAACGCTCCTGCTTTCTAGAGGGATCCGATATTTTGACAACCAGCTTCTGCCCATCCTCATTGAGGCTCTTTCCGTCAAGGTCTGAGACGGCCCCGTGACTGGACGATGCGTGTAAGTATTGGATATAACAAAATCTTCGATGAGTATTGTATCGTAGCGAGGGAAAACGCATGCTAATGATTTCCCCATACTTGGAAAAGTGCTCACGCAACGATTGCTCCGTTTCAGTGGCGGGAAAATTTGTTACCCATATAGTAGTGGAGCTTCCTGCGTTTACTTTTATCTCACGTCCAGCAAGAACTTTTTTATCCTTCGTTAGAGCGGCCAAGGCTCCTTCATACTCGGAAAATTCAACACTTGCGAGTTTGGTATCTGTTTTTTTGAATAAAGAAAGTTCGACAATCTCGCCACAATTCTTGAAAAATGAACGGAGCTCTGGTTCTTCTATGGAAGGATCGATGTCGGCGACGATTACCATGTTGTGCTCACGATCTCTTTTGGCAAAGTCCTCTGATTTCGAGTTTTTGGCCGGTTTCGCGTTGTCAGGAACTGTAGCTACTTGCTCACCTGTATCATAGACTTCTTCAATTGTTCGTTTAGTTGCTCTAGCAGTAATCTCACGGCTCCGACTCTGCAGTTTGATAAGAGACGTCCACATTGATTTACCTGTCCCTGCCACTCTCTCGTACTCGAGAACTTCCTGGAATATTGGATTTATATCAAGCATTTTGACCCTCAGGGCCTCCTGAACAACGGCACTATATGTGTGGTAACTTCCCATCCTTCGTTCCCATTGTAGACGCTTTAGCCAAAAATCGGCTTGCTGATTGGCCACCTTCGATATAGACTTCCAGACACCAGATGCAAGGTCCATTCGGCCCATTTTGGTGTAGATCTCTATGATGAGAAGCTCAAGTCCAAATGAGGTATCTTGCTTCCTATTTTTTCTTGAAGTGCGTAAGATGTCATCACATTCTGCTTCCAGAGCCGACTTATCATCCAACAGCCTATTCAACGCCGCAACACGAGCAGTAGCAGCTACTTGCCAGTTACCATAATCGAAGTCCTTGAGGCCCTCTTTGGAGAGAATGAAATCGGAAGCCCTAAGACTATCATTCGATTCCTCAACCAGCAGTCTCAGACTATAGAGAGTGCCTGATACAGGGCAATTACTCTGCGCTCTTTTAATCAAATCAAGCGAGTTGCCGACGTAAAGGATATAGTCGTACCATATGTTGGATTCATACTGATAAATAAGTAGTGTGCGTTCATATAAGGCATTGCAATATGAAGACGAGTTGTCAATCCTGCGAGGATTTGCTCTTAGCCACGAAATATATTGAGAGAAGTTGATTCCGGAAGGGTCTTCCTCAACCTTGTCTTCCCATGGTGATAAAAAGGCCAAGGATTTCTTGGATTTGGCATAGATAATGTTTGCTTCCATCATTTCCCTCTCATATTCAGATGGATCTGCATTTGAGGAGACATGTGAGGACGAGACAAATGTCGAAAACTCTTGGAAGGTGGATTCTATTTGCGAATGAACAATACCAAGTCTTTGATGGTATAATGACTTAATAGATTGGAAAACGTCTTTTCCCGTATAAATATAACGTTGCTTGAATAATAGGTATATTTCCCAGAACTCTTGACTATGAGGGACATTGTATTGAGTGACATTTAGGCCCAGATCAAAGTCATTATTAACTTCATTGAGATTCAACTTGTCAACATTTTCCAATAAAAACACGGCAAACTTGCACCAAAGCTTCACACTTGGGCAATTTCCGACTGCTTTTTGAGCAATCTCACAGATACTCGAAAGATCAATCCTATCAACTACATCATCCAACCATTCTATCCAGAATTGCTCGGGTGGGTTTATACTGTTAGACAGACTTTCCCGTAATGATCTCAACAATTCATAGTTTTTGTCCAAATCCTCTCTCAATCCTGATATTCGATCCAAATACCCATTTATATCAAATTGATCCTCGTTCATCGTTGGTGATGAAGTTCCTCAACGGCCGTGAGCCGCGTCGGAAGGAACTTTTTGGTTTTGTTAATTTTTATTTTTTTATTTTTTAACTTTCTAATATTTTTATATTTATTTATTGGATTTGTCGTTTTTGTCTGTTTTTTTTGATAATAGAAAATGAACTCGGAAGAGTATTTGATATCTTATGGTTGGAGGAAAGGGGAGGCTTTAAGACAAGGTGGTCTCCGAAGACCTATTTTGGTCAAGCATAAGAAGGATACAAAAGGACTTGGTCATGAAGTTGATAATCAAGAAGCATGGTGGGAACGGGTATTTGATGGTCAATTAAAGGGTCTTGATGTAAAGGCTGGTAAAGGAGATGTTTCATTTATACAAAGAGAGATCAAACCTAGTGGGGTCAGTCAAAATATCTCTCCATTATATCGAATGTTTGTTCATGGAGGGTTATTACAAGGAACTATTCCTACTAAATCGACTCCAGATGCAGAGCGATTGAAGAAACGAAAACGAGAAAGCTCTAAAATTAAAAAATCATCTACGAAATCCAAGAAGGAGAAGAAGTCAACCAGGGCCAAATCTGCTCCTCCTCCGTCGTCATCGACTTCAGAAGAAGCTTGGATACGACAATTGATACAAAGTAGAAAATCCCAAGAGGTTTCTGCTTAAAATGGATCTTAACCTTTTTATTCGTTTATTTATTTAGGTATTGATTACCGTACCACCATTCGGATGAAGTACTTGACCACTGAAGTAACTACTGTCGGGTCCAGCTAGGAATACATATGATGTGGCTGCTTCTACTGGTTGACCACCACGACCAAGAGGGACACTTTCTTGCTTTTCAATATGCTCCTCACTAAATGTCGACACAACCAAAGGAGTGTTGATAGGTCCTGGTGCCACGCCATTGACTCGAATACCCTTTGGAGCCAGTTGAAGTGAAAGTGCTCTTGTAAAAGAGACAATAGCGCCTTTGGTGGTGGAATAATCCACAAGTCCAGGGCTTCCTTTATAAGCATTGACACTGGTGGAATTGATAATGACACTTCCTGACTTCAAGTGCTTAAGAGCCGCTTTGGTGATCCAAAACATTGCATACACATTGACCTTCATGGTATGATCAAACTGCTCATCGGGAAGTTCCAATAGATCCTTTCGAACATATTGGAACCCGGCATTATTGACTACAATGTCCAAACCACCGAGCTTTTCAACGGCAAACTCCACCAGTTTCTTGCAAGTTTCTGATTGTGTCAAATCAGCAGCGAATAAAAAGCATTTTTGGCCATGTTTTTCTACAAGTTGCTTTGTTTGTTGCGCATCGTCTTCTTCATGCTTGTTTTCGGCAACATAGGTAATGACTGAATCAGCCCCCTCCATCGCATACAAAACTGCTACAGAACGACCAATACCAGAATCTCCACCGGTAATAAGAGCCCTCTTACCCTTCAATTTCCCACTTGCAACATACTCCCCGTCAGGTAACTTTGTGATCTCCGGCTTAGGCCGCATGCTATTGTGATGCCCCGGAAGTTCCTGTTGACCTTGTGCATATGTTTCATCATTACGATATATATCCGACATTTTACTTTTGTTGTATCGAGGAACAGTGGATCGAGTTGAATAAAGAATCTTCTGGCCCTTATATATGGCAAACCGTACCCTTAACTGATGAGCAAGCAAGTTTGATCTCGCTATGAATAACCGCATTTCCTACCCAATTTCAATCAAATATGATTCCCAACAATCTCTTAAAGGTTTCCTAGAGACATTTACCTCCCTTTTATATACTCCTTGAGCCTTATGATTGCAAGCAAACTTGAAGTACCCCTCTTCAAGAAGTCACGTGACACAATCATTATTTATGAACGCAAACTCGTTGTTCGGATTATTACTCAGATATCAATTGAATATAGTTAGTAGTAAATGTACATAAGTTACTTACAAATGAAAGCTATGGTTTCATTGCGTTCCTGAACATTGGCGGGGTTTAAGTGGTTTTGTGTTTTGTGGAGGTTAATCTCCGTCACTTCGAAGGAGAGGTTTCTATGAGATTATCTGCGTTCACATTACGGCAAAGGATATCTAATGAAGCTCTAATTGTGGCAGTGGGTGGTGCTCTTGTGTTTGGATATGTATTAAAGGCATTTTTGTCGAAAGTCGTGGGCCATATTGTTGAGATCCTCTTTGGTGCATTCTTAGCTGTCAGTGGGGGGTTATATATAATATTTCATTTACCGGAAGATGATAAAGATATAGAAAATGTCCGGAAACGTAAACCGCTGTCACAGATGAGGCCTTATGCATTTTCAAACGAGAAGGCTTGGGTAGAAGAGATGGTAGCTCTTAGTCAGGAGAAACCATTACCAGAAGCAGTGTTCCCGTCTTCGTTCGTGCTTTCGGATGTCATTGATGTATTTCTGGAAAATATCATGAGAGACTTTGTTCTATCATGGTTTCGAAAAATCTCAACAGATAGTTTGTTTCCTGCTCAAGTCGATGCCAGTATTAGATACTCTTTGGCAGAGCTGGGCCGTCGAGCCGGACAATTGGATCTCCCAGACTTTATTATCGGGAAACTTCTGCCTATTTTCACTGATCACTTTGCTGAATATGTTCGTGCCGATAATGCTGTAAAGCAAAAGTCATTAAGCGGACAATTGACCCAGTCTCGAGAACTGGACTACGCTATTGCCTCTGAATATAGAAACGGTAAACTCCACGAGGCAGTGGTTCTGAAGAACTTCGAATATGCTGAATACCGGAAACAGTGGCTTAGGAAAAGAATACAGGCCATTCTGCCCCATATCATGCGCCCATCCGATATTAATAGCAGCATAGTCGTCTGGATCGTGAAGGATATCGTAGCTTGCTCTGTTCTGTTTCCAGTCTTGTCGATGTGCTCGGAACCTGACTTTGTCAATCAAACAATGATTAAACTGGGAGGTAGTACTCTACAGGACCAACGAAAGGTGGAGAAGTTGAGGAGGGCCTTGGATACACATACCGGCGCATCTAGCCTTTCTCCACGCGCAGTTCGCAGAAGCGGCGCGTCGGCAATCGATAAGCCACCAATCAGATTGAGCCCAACTGCTGATCAAAGCTCATACGAAAGGTTCATGAAAGATATTCTCCGATGCAGTTCGTTGGCAGAAGCACGACAGGTACGGTACTATATATCTGTACAGCTAAAGCGTGCTAAACGGGATGGTATGAATGAAACATATATGGAACGGCTGGAAAGTGCTGAGCGGTCTATTGAAAAGAGAATTGCCGAAATCTCTGGGGATGGCAATCTAGCCGAGAGGAGACTCGAAGCGGACCCGCGCGAAGACTTTACATTGGAGCAGATTCTCAATGATCCTGCATCGTCTTTGTTTTTCATGGAATTCATGGACAGGAGAAAAAGAACAGTACTTTTGCAGTACTGGCTTACCGTAAACAGCCTGAGAACTCCCCTAGAAAATGAAGATGAAATCACTGAAATGAATGACAAAGACTCCAATACCGATCCGCTCGGAGGCTTTTACGTCGAAGGAGTCTCGGCCAGACCAACCGTTACTAAGAACGACTCGGACCTTGCACATAAGAATGATCTATTGCAGATTTTCGAGCACTATTTTACCGATAGCGAAAGTGCAGCCATAATTGGAGTTGACAAAAGTGACTTGAATGCCGTCCATGACTTTGCTTCGGCGGGATCAACTTGCACGGCTGAGCAATATAGAGCGGCAAAGGCTGCTGTTCTGCGTACGCAAAGGACTGTATATCGCAATATTGAGGCTAAGGATATGCCCAGGTTCAAAAAGTCGGATTTATATATTAAATATCTGGCCTCCAGCGGACAATTCAACACCGCTGCCAAGAATATGCAAAGTTCCAGTGTCGATAAATTGCAAATCGATGCTATAGATGAAACACAAAATGGCTCCGATGATGAATATGGACAGACACTACTGCAAACAAAGGGTGCTGGTAGCGAAAGTACCATTCTCGCAGTTCAAGAAGCTCTCAGTGATATTATGAGAACATCTTCTGATACGAGCCGGTCTTCACTAAGAAGCGAGGCCACTAGCTTGAAACGGACCGATCAAACTTCACCACCTTCCCTTTTGACGAACCGGGCTCGGACTGCCAAACTCTTTGGAAGCGATGAAAGCGACTCTCAGACCTCAGACAATGATGAACTGGAAATTGATAGTGAATTAGGCGATCTTGTTTTCGGCAATAGCGATGTGCACATGGCAGCTCCCGGAGACTTGAATCTCACAGAGGCCATAAAGATCCTTACCGCTGACATGGAGAAGCTCTATAGCCAGGAAGGCGTACTAGACTCGCTCATACGAAAAGCGGAGCTGACCAATGACACGAGCGAGCTTAGAATCCTTCGAAAGTCACATTCGAGCTTGGAAAGAGAGATTCAGAGAAAGGAACTACAGCGACAACAATATATAGTACAGGAGAGCGACAACAGTCTTTATGGCAAATCCAGTATAAGTATACCCACTTATATGAATAACGAGGAGAGAAACGGCGGTCACTTTATAATGTACATTATAGAAGTCCAGAAACTGGCCACTGACAGAAGTGTATCTGCGGGGTGGGTAGTTGCCAGACGATACAGCCAGTTCTTCCAGCTCCATCAACACTTGAGAGACAAATTTGTGTCAGTTAGGGTCTTGGACTTCCCGCGGAAACGAGTAGTGCTGAAATTCCAGCAAAAATCACTGGTGGATACTCGTCGGTTGGCCCTCCAGACATACTTGAAGGAGTTGCTGAAAATCCCCGAGGTCTGTAGCAATAAGGCCTTCCGGCTCTTTTTGTCATCCGAGACCTTCTCTGTCGATTCTCTCAAAAGAACGGCGACTCCTCGGTCTATTGAAGGCTCGATTGACTCTCTGTCAGACGACACATCGTCTAGCGCTCTTCCTGTTTTATCCTCGTCACGGAGTACCAAAAGTGCTGGTACTTCGGATCAGTTGGTTTTGGAGGCAGAACTGGAACTGGATCAAAGTGGAAAACGGCCCTTCATACAGCCAATCATCGATCTTTTTATTGCGGTATTCGGCTTCAATACTGGGCATAGGTGGATCAGAGGCAGAGCTGTTATAGTAGTACTCCAGCAGCTACTCGGTGGTACAATCGAGAAAAAATTACGAGAGATGATCAACAGTATGACTGATAGTCAAAGAATTACAGAACTGGTTCAAACGCTTCAAGGCTCATTGTGGCCGTCGGGTGTTCTTCGTAAATCTGGAGTACCTCGAACTAAGTCAGAAATGGCCAAATCGAAGCACGATGCCATGCTTCTTTTGCATCAATTAATGAGTGACTCTAGTTCAAAGGTTGTTGGGGCCTCCAGCGCCCGTTATGCTTCTCGGCATTTGTTTGGCATGTTCCAGAATGAGGTTCTAAATGCCCATCTAGTATACACAATGCTGGATTGTGTTCTGGATGAGCTGTTCGAAGATCTGCCAGAATCATAGATTATTGTACAATTATTTTCGAAGTTTATCCGATAGTTTTAGAAACTGAAATCGCTCGGTCGCATATTGTGCGGCGTGCGCCGCAGGGAAATTTGTCTTTGTGATTACCGCTTAATTTTTTTTTTTTTTTTTGGTTCCGGCGATATAGCAGAGATGGAAATTAATAGACCAGCTCAGAGGTCGCAGCCGTCGCGAAAAGGCAAGAAGGCATGGAGGAAGAATATAGATATAGAAGAGATCGGTGAAGGTCTCGAAGAGTCCAGAGAACTTGAACGCACCCTGGGGTATGAAGCTGTGCTTGTATGTGGGCGTGAGAATTCATGCTAACTGAGGTAGAACCAACAATATTGAGACTATACAAGGAGATAGCCTTTTTGC
Source organism: Diddensiella santjacobensis (assembly GCA_030574215.1). Lineage (NCBI taxonomy): Eukaryota > Fungi > Ascomycota > Dipodascomycetes > Dipodascales > Trichomonascaceae > Diddensiella > Diddensiella santjacobensis. The sequence continues at coordinate 193,987 of JAJMEO010000010.1, forward strand.
TATTGATGTCCAAGGTGATGACAAACTAAAGTCCAAGTATGATAGTAAACCTTTGAAGGCAGATGAGATACTGGGCAGAAGATCTGCTGTACCTCCTCTGGAGGGCAAGAAAAGGAAGCCTGTACAGACTGGAAAAGTCAAGCGGGTTGAAGGAGTTAGTGGCAAGGAAATAAATAGGCTCATGCGAGTTTCTGGAAGAGACGGTGCGAATAGCAGTGCAGCGGCCCTTTTAGAGCATGATGGTATCGCTCGAAATCAAAGCTACGACCTTTGGGATGCTCCCGAAGAGCAGAGTCCAGTTCCCTTTTTAGAGGATCGTAAGCAATCGTCAAGTTTCAACAGAGCAACTACGAGGCCAGGGACTATGACAGAGAAGCCAATATCTTTCAACGAGGCTGAAAAAACTAAGCCGATTACAATCCCTGATGGGGGTAGATCTTATAATCCATCTATTGAAGCATGGAGAGAGCTTATCAATAACGAGCTTCAGAAGGAACAAGAGCGTGAAAACGAAAGAATACGCCTTGCAGAGCGCCAGAACCGTATTGAGCAGATCATGGATGAAAGTGACGGCGAGAGTGTGCATTCCGAAGAGGAGGAGGAACAGCATGGAACTGGTGATAACAGTCTTCAATCTGTCAACAAACCAGTTAAAGTGAAGACCAAGACCCGTCAGGAGAGGAATCGTCTGAAAAGACACAAGGAGCGGGTGGCATTGGAGGAGGAACTTAAAGAGCTGAAGCAACAGATCCGAGATTTGGAAAACATTCCTAAGCTGTTGAAGGAAGAAGAGGAGAAGCTGAAGAGCCTTGAATTAGAACAAAGCTCGGCGAAACCGAAGCTTCGCAAGAAGAAGCTGGGCAAATATCATATTACCAATGCCCCATTGGAAGTAAAGCTTTCTGACGAACTTACTGACTGTTTAAGACGGCTAAAACCGGAAGGGGATCTGGCAAAAGACAGATTCCGCAGTTTACAGGAGCGTGGACTCATTGAAGCTCGTATCCCTCTTGCCAAAAAGCGAAAGTACACGCCAAAGGTTACTGAAAAATGGGGCTACAAGGATATTAAGATAACTACTCCTCTGAAATAGATACCGACTATAGCATGTAGCCCTACAAGGGTTATATATAATGTAAGCATTCATGGTTAAAAATCCCACTAGTAGGCATGTTTTGAATCAACGCCGTAGAATGGCAGATGCAGTCGGATAATTACGCATCCATGATGCTTAGCAGATCGGACGGAGGGCCGACTGGTCCGAGATTTTCTGCTAACGCGCATTAAAGTTTCAAGTTCTTATACCGAAGATGGAGGCCAGGGCGCATTCGGACCGACCCGTCGGGCTATACCGGAATCTGATTAACCGAATCGAGACATGAAAATTTTATCAGATCAGATCGGCACTGGCAAAGCCTTCTGGTTGGACAGTGTGATGAACCGATGATCGCTTTGTTGGATTTTCCCAAACGGGAATTATCAATCTAACCAGCTGCACGACAAAATTTTCTGAAGCAAGTGCATAACAAGCGGCTCTAGACGAATTGGCTTCTCTTCGATGTTTTAATCGATAGCACTGGATGTAAGTGTCTCTAATGGCTCTTTATCTACTAAATTAGAGGGGTTATCTTTTCTGCTCGAAGTTTGAGTCGCTCAACTTGAAGCCAACTCCGAAACTGCTTGGGCTACAAGGAGTGTGCGTGGCTGCATGTTAGCGGCTAATATCTGTGTGCCAGTTATATTTAAGATGCATCACTCTCTCTTGGCGCAGCTAAACGGTAGATTCTCGCCCATTGGCATCCGTCTCCCTCAGCTCTTTCCGTGCTCTGTAGCGGGAAGTGATAGTCACGAATGATTGCTTCCGACGAAAATTACCATGGGGTTTGCATTGCCTGTTATAAGATCTGAGGTTCATATGAGGTTGTCGGCAGGTGTCACAGATTATTTAAGATGCACATTGCCCAAACATCTCAAGTTAGGCATGTGAGATGGATCGCCCTAGTGGTCTGCAAGTCTTTCTTTTTACGATTTTCTCTCCTTCCATCGTGCTTTCATCAAGTGCCCTCGCAGTTACGTGACATGTTCTCTAATACAAAAGCGTCTAAGGCTGCCCAACAAAATGCTCTGGGAACCTATCCAGTTAAATGAAATCTCTTGCAAGTTGCCTGTGTCTGAGTACACTACTATTTCTGCGCCTAGTATTTGCTGAGACAGTCGATTTATATGGCAGTCCATGTGCGTATACGGCCTTCGATTATAACTTCGGCTGCCTACCAATTGCAGGCTCGCCTAACGTTACATGTGTCTGTTTGAATTCGGTGTTCCTTCAAACTGTTGTGTACTGTATTGAGCAGCAGTCTCGGGGCCAATTGTCATATGAGCAGGCAGGGTATCAGTTTATCATTGACGAATGTGGCTACTATGAAGTGGATCTTACTGCAAGTGAACTGAAGAAGCTGGACGAAGAAGCAAAAGTCCGTATTAGATCTCCGACTGCTGCAGAATTGAATGGAACAACTATATCTACCCCAATCCTTCTGCCTCAAACAGTGCTTGATCTCAACATCAGGGCCAATGCAGCCAACAACTTTAGCACCTGGGTAAGTCAGAGGATGGGGGCAGGAATATTGGCATATTTCGCCGGTGTATTGCTACTAGCCAGCATGGTGAATTTTGGGAGCAAGTTTGTACCAAAGACTCTTCAGTATCTGGACACAAGAGTAGCGAGGCTGATCCGCAAGCACATTCTGCTGCCACCTCTCTTCAGCTATCATCATTCAACGACCAGGTATATTGGCAAGTTCAGTTTTAAGTTACCAACACGGGCAGTTAGTATTATCGTGCTTGGGTTTCTGGTCATGAACTTTGTGATGTTCTTCGTGGATATTCATGTGGTCATGCCGAACTACATTTTTGGGAACCGATCCATGCAGGTGTCTATGTACATCGCAAATAGAGCTAGTCTCATATCCATTTCTGAAATGCCTTTGCTGATTCTGTTTGCAGGTAGAAATAATATCCTGCTATGGGCAACTGGCTGGCCGTTAGATACCTTCAATATCCTTCATAAATGGATTGGACGGACGGTTATCGTTCTAGTTATTATCCACGCCATTGCATACTCAATTTATAGATGGGTCCAAGAGTACTATAGTGAAATGTGGACTACGGCTTACTGGATATGGGGCTTTTGTGCTTGTGTGGCAGGAGGGCTCATATTTGTTCAATCTTTACACTACTTCAGGGTCCGAAAATACGAGGTGTTTCTCGCTCTGCATCTGATCCTGGCTGTGGTATTTGTTATGGGTACCTGGTATCATTTAATATTGTTAGAGGAGTACCAACAGTATATTTACGCTACTGTTGCGGTTTGGGCTTTTGATAGGACTGCCAGAGTCATCCGTATTTTTTGGTCGGGTATTACATCAAAGGCAAAGCTCGTGCTGCATGGTGAGGATATCATCGAGATGAAGGTCGATTATTCTCAAAGATGGAAGCCTTATGCAGGGAGCTATGTTTTTATTCATATACTAAGAAAGAACAAGTTCTGGCAATCTCATCCGTTTACAGTAACTGAATCGCCTTCAAGTGAGGATAAGGGAAAGCTTATTCTATATGCCAAGAGTAAGGCAGGTATAACTGAGTATACTCGAGACTTTCTGGTCTCAGCAGAAAATCATTCTGCCGACGTGCGCGTTCTCATAGAGGGTCCTTACGGCAGCCATCAACGTTTGAGCAACTATCCTAACGTTGTCTTTGTGGCAGGAGGGGTAGGAGTTACAGCTACTTATGCTTACGCAAATGAGCTTATGAGGACGAAAGGTTGCACTCAAAAAGTTTTGTTTTTATGGGTCATACCTGATGACAGGCCTTTAAAATGGTTCAGGCAACAGCTTCAAAGTCTTCAATCTGATGAAAGATTCGAGCTCAGCATATTTATATCTCGAGATGTTCCACAATTAATAGAAGAGGTAGACGAGGAAATTTCAATCACCTCTGGAAAAAAAACTGCTGAACTAGACAATGAAGAAAGGACATCACAAAGCTCATGCGAATTGAATTTTTCCTGCAGCCATAACAGGCCAGATCTGAAGCAACTAATCAAGCAGGAGATACGTCAATTGACCGGGAATTTGGCAGTTATGGCTTGTGGTCCTGGTGCACTTAACGATGACGTGCGTCTCAGTATTTCGCATTCCATAGTTGAAGCACCACATAGAGTTGATTACTTCGAAGAGGCTTTCTCCTGGTAGCTCAATAAGTAATTTTGAATAACTGCTCCTCAATTGAAAGGACCCCTGTCACGCTTCCAAGGTTTAGGATTCTGGAATCTGAACCCATTCACGGCCAGACTTTTAGAATTGATATTCAGCATTAAAGTTAACGATAACTGTGATCAATAGCTTCACAAAATCGCAATCAGTGATCAACTTATAGGTCTAAAGGCTCTAACCGGTCTAATTATTCCAGGGATTTCTGATAAGAATCATGAGAATTATAACAACCATTAACAAGCAACTTTGAAGCAACTCTGCAACTTCTGTTAAAGAAAACTTGAGCGTCGACGCTACTGTGTTTCTCAAATTGCGGGGACAATGCCGGCCATTGCCGGGTGCAGGGTCGGACTCGAGCATGGATGATGAAATTAAATCCCGTAATAAATCGAAAAACTGAGCGTGCATTTACAAAACTTCAAAGCACTGTAAAGTCTGTAATTTATAACGTCATTTTGCTTATATCAGTCATAGTGGCGGGCCACTCGTGGCATATGCGGCAGTTCTGGGCGGCCGCCAATATAGGTGTTCGAGGTGATATGTATATAAGTACCAGATAACCGATCAGCGAGTACTGAATTGTGTCGGATGACGTTCTGCGGTAATAATTCCTGAACAGAAAGAACTTCTATACTATTGGAATGTCCGAAATATTATATTGTGAGCTTGCTCTGCATTACATTTCTCACGATGACATGCTGTGTCAGGCGGTTTGTTGAGGATCCGCACGGCACTGACGGAACGAGAGATCGGCAGGTCCGCCCCTCATATATGTCATGAATCTTGACGTATTCCTACCAGACTGGAATCATAGAGAGTGATTTGTATTTGTGATAAATATTGATCAGTCCGGGAAGAGTTGCTTTTCCGATAAAAAAACACTGAACAGATTTGAGGTCAGGCCGTTTTGATGTGATGATCTTGAAACTCCGACGGCGATGATCATCGAAGGTAACAGCGGGGTTCTTATCGCAAGGCTTTATCAACCATCACTACCACATTTAGCGTTTAAGGTCGCAATTAGGGATCCCAACTCGCAGTAATGCATTCTGAATCGGATATATGCAAGTTTGCCTAATCAATTTTGTCACATGCTATACGGTGCTTTCGGCGGAATCTGTGACGGGAGCTGTGATCCGTGCTGCAGGCGTTTGCTTATAGGGCCCTGCAGTCAAGATGATGGATGTAACTGTTACAGGTCAACATGACTCGATTAATTACTTGCGGTACGACACCAAGGAAATGTACTTAAAGGTCACCTCAGTGTCCTCTGATATGTAAAATATCATATCATCAATGCGTCTCATACTGGCAATTGCCCTTGTGATTCACACAGCATTGGCCATCTCTGCCCCATTCAAGTTCTGGTGTGGAAAAAAATATAACTCGTCGACGCCAGCATTCGATGGGTATAATCTGGGATCTCAAAGTTCAACTTTGGATTTTCCCCATGGCCTGGACTTCCATGACATCAGAGTGGTGCAGGAGAAGCTTCCGTATCTCGAATCTGACACTAATGCATCGGTGACTGTTTTCATACCAAAGTCTGTCTTCTGGGCACACATGAACATGGAGATTACAGTGACGCTACCCCAATTGAATGGAAAAGGTGTGATACAGCCTCAGAACGCTACGGTAGGTGTTACAATTCCTGTCGACATATCGAATCTCACCCTTGGCAAGTCTGTTGTGGCTGCCAACTTTGCGAATGCATACTATGAAAATGGTACTATGTTTTCAAACTCTTTCGAAACGGTGTTTTTTGACTTTTGGAAAGTTCCTGCCAATGGCACGACTGTCGCTCTACACGCGTCTAACAATGGCTATTCTGTCAATTCCAGCTCGCCATTTGTTCCAGTTGGATATTATGTCGATAACGGGGCCGTTTTCAATGACTCTGCGTCAGATCCTGTATCAAATGCGGACTATGTCATGGCACAGTATGCTTCTGAAGGATATAATTTTCTCATGTACACCGGACCTATCAACAGTAACGATACTCAAGTTCAAATGACGCTCGATTTGGCCCTGAAGTACAAGCTCTATTTTCAAGCCGATGTAACGGACATTACGTCGAACATAACGGCTCTGCAGGTATTTATTGATAAATGGGCTTCTCATCCGGCGTTCTTTTCATACTATATCGGGAACGAGCCCGATGGAGATCTAGGAATTGGGTCATTTGAGCCTGTGCAATCTCAGGCTGCTCACGAGTTTATAAAAATGACGGACCCATACCACCCAGTGACTTTGGTGACCAATTGTGCGCACTCAGCACCCTATTTCGCTTATAACTCTGATTTCTATATGGTGGACGTATATGCAGTCGGAATACCAGATCATTATAATGGGCTAGTATGCAATAGCACACAAGGTGATTGTGGATGTGATCTCTGCGACGGCAATAACCCGGTGAAATCTGTTTACGACAGATATAAGCATGTTTACAGTGATCTGGGGGTTCAATACCCGTCAGTTATGTTTGTTGAGCAGACGTTTTATGACGACACTTCGTATTGGTCCAGGCCGCCTACGTATTCTGAAGAAGTGGCCATGGCATGGGCATCTGTCGTTGCAGGTGGTTCCGGTATCCTTGGATATACTTGGCCTGTAACAGGTCTCCCTGCAAACGACACTAGGTTGCCAGAAGCTCTGAAAGACTTTTCTACCGCTTTTTTGAAACAAGGACTTGCAGAGAAAACAGTTCTAAGCGGCTTCAGAGTGGATCACGGGGTATTCGAGGGAGTACTATACGCAGTGTGGAATGATGCGATCGTTGCAGTAAATTCCAAGGATCTTTCTCAACCATTGGCTCTTCTTGTCAATAAGTATGGATTCAACAAGAATTTAAAAGGCTCAGACGCCAGTCCCCACGATAACACGACATCTACCTTCAACGTGAAAAACGGCGTACTTCTTGATACGCTTAAGCCGCTTCAAGTCAAGATCTATCTGAGATAAATGTCTTCTATTAGTATTTTAGTGACGATCAAACACGGATCATTGCAGAAGTATCAATATAAATATTTTTTATTGTAGCCCTGGATAACCTCTTTTTGGTGCATTCCGACAAGAATTGTCACCGGCGACCTTATATTTATGCTTTGTTAATTGACAGTTCCTCAAGTCAGCCATATGCTTAGGTGTCTGATTGGCGTGGCATTCTGTGTCCATTGCTTAACTCCGTTCTGTGCCCAGATAGTAGACCTTGCATATAGATCGGCAGGAGATAGAATCTTCGTCTGAATTTACGCTTAAACTCCAAACAAATGGCATTAGTCCCGAAACCTGGTATTTTCCATGACCGATTAAGTTTCATGCATCGCTACCAAAGGTATGCCATATTCTATGAGCAAGCAAATCCTGATTCCTGAACGTTAAATAGTGTTTTGCCAAGTTTAACTGATTAACGAGCAAGTGGAGTGAGCCGCACCACATCCGATGGAATAGAAACTCCGCAGTGAACTTGTCTCATGGACTTCATCTCTCAAGACACGGTGATAAGCGCCCGTTTTCGTATCTCAAGCCATGAAAATCTGGCTTTCGGCAAGAATGGTTGTCTTTAAACATCTTCCAGAACTTCTTTCTGCCATTATTATGCAACACCTAAACATGTAATGCGTATAATGGACTTCCGTTGTGCAATCAGCTGTTAGTCCTGAACAAGCAGCGCCCGACGAGTCTCCACCGGATGCTAAACCGGGTTGGAAGCCCCGCGTACTGTCGGATCGGTTCACTATGAAAGGTTCAGCATTTATATAAATGTTCCCCGCATATTGTATCTATTCATCTTAGTCTCAATTTACCTTTCAAAGATGGTTGAAACAGGGCAGCGTATCAAAGCTTTGCGCTTCTATGCGAGACGGGATATCCGAATGGATTTAATTCCAACACTACCATGTGGAGACAACGATGTGCGCATAAAAATTGCTTATTGTGGTATTTGTGGATCAGACCTTCACGAATATGATGCTGGTCCACTTGTCGCACCGAAGGCAGGAGAAAGTCATGAAGCCACAGGCTGTAAATTACCAACGGTTCTTGGCCACGAAATGTCTGGCACTGTTATTGAGATTGGTAAGGATGTTACGCACATCAAGGTCGGTGACAATGTTGCAGTGTTGCCTGCACTTACGGATCGATCATTTGGAGGTGACCTTTGTGAAGGTTGCTCAATTGGAAAGTCAAATATATGCACTCGCATTGCTTACTATGGCTTGAATGCACCTTGTGGTGGATTCTCAGAACAGGTGGTAATTAAAAGCGAGAATGTATTCCGTTTGTCAAATGACATCCCTCTGGATATCGGTGCTTTAGCAGAACCTTTGGCTGTCGCATGGCATATGGTTCGAGTTTCTGGGTTCAAAAGTGGCCAAGACGCTGTTGTATTAGGTGCGGGTCCTATAGGATTGGCAGTTATTCAAGTCCTCAAGGTATGGGGGTCTAGAAAGATAATAGCCAGTGAAGTACTTGAAGCCAGAGCGGAGCAGGCCCGTGAATTTGGGGCGGACGTAGTAGTAAATCCTTTAGGAAAGCCTCAAGATGGTGGCCGAGATGTTGTTTCAGCGCAAGTATATCAGGCTTGTGGATCTGGGGCGCATATTTGTTTCGATGCCACGGGATTGCAGTCAACGCTCGATACTGCACTAAATTGTACAAGACCTGGAGGAGTGATATTCAACATCGCTACACACGAGAAGCCACTTTTGATCAATCCAACCACTCTATCCATTGGAGAGAAAATCTTCACAGGCGGAATAGGCTATACAGACGAAGACTTCAATGCAGTTATTAAATCTCTTGCAAGTGGTCTACTGAGTCCCAAAAAGATGATCACTTCTGTGGTTCCTCTATCGGACGTGATAGAAAAGGGCTTTGAGGAATTGATGAATAAAAAGGGTAACCATGTGAAAATCCTGATTCAACCTTAAGTGGTCGGCGTGTTATATATAATAGCACAACTGGTATTGATATAAGACTACTCCATCAACTCTGCAGAAGAATAAAATAAATGATTGCAAGATCATCTTACAACTTGATGAAAATTTATCCTCGTCCTAAAATGGATATACATGTAGAGTTTCGACAGCAGTGCAAATCGAGTTTCATGAAGTTAGTCTACTACAACTTCCTCTAGCCTCCAGATCAGCTTTGGTTTCGTCGCGGCAATACCTCCAATATCGGGCACACTTCCATTAGCCTCTCACTCGTACATTAAGCAATCTTTAGCTGTTGAACTAGTATGTCGATGGAGCAAAAAATAGTCATTGCGGCTGGAATAAATAAGAAAGTGTGCTGCACGGAGGAGATGGTATCATCTTCCAACAAATGGAAGTCGAGTTCTTTTAGAAAGGTTGATTTCTTAACGATCTTCATTATCAAGAACTAGTTTACATGTTTCGGAATAGATCTTTATTAAATCGTGTTCATACTATGCGACAATCCGCTGATTGAACTACCAAGGAAGGATAGTCCCATCATAGTTATAGAATTTATCATTATCTTCCGGAGTCAACTTATCGAAAACGTTTTCAACCTGGTATTTTGCGGACTCTTCAGGAACTAGAGAACTTTCAAAAAACTCAGCCATTGCTTCGTTTTGCACACTAAGTCTGGCTCTACCTACTTTACCCATATCGGTGCCAACAGCTCCAGGATGAATAGCAATAACGGTGAAGTTTTCGGGCGCCAATTCAGAGGCAATATACCTTGCAGTATAATTCAGTGCACTTTTTGATTGCCCATATGCAGAGCAAGCAGCGGGCATCACGACTGAAATTGATGCAACAGCGGTCGACACAAATATTACCTGGCGGGTAGGACGCTTCAGCAGTAAAGGGTACAGAGCTTGAAAAGTGAGAATTGGTCCTAAAGAATTTGCGGTATAATGATTGAGCCAGAGATTAGGATCAGTTGCATCAAGAACCTTAACATAGGCTTCTGCTTTAGCAATTCCAGAATTGAGAATCAGAGTATCGATCCCCCCTGTAAGTTTTTCAACTTCCTTTGCGACATCACGAGCTTGAGATTGGCTGGTAACATCAAGCTTCAAGATATGAATATTCTGTCTCTGCTTTGATAATTTCTGTAACTCAGTGGCTTGATCAGGGGTTCGAGCAGTTGCAAGTATTATAACTCCAGAACGAGCACTTAAGAGATTCACAAGCTCAAACCCAACACCCCTGTTTGCACCAGTAATCAGATAAACCTTATTCGCTGTCATTTATTATCACGACACTTCAATGGATATGGATAAGAGCTATGAAATAAAGCTCAATGGCTGACTATAGTTTATATAACTTCGGATCTCGCATTTAGTCCTAGTGATCATCTTTTGCGGGGTCGGGGCGATCGCCTGCAGCAACCCCAGTTCCACCGGGAAAGTTAAGAACCCCGCATCTCGGAGAACAAATCACCGATGAAGCGGCCCACTCGGATGTTTCAACATGTTCAATTACATGTGATTTAATACCGGGAATTTTTATGATGGGACAGCCTTCACTCATCTGGAAAGTCCAGTTCGGCTGGAACATCTAAAAGACGCTGATTGGAAGAAGGCGATTAATTCACATTAGACTTATGCCTCTATAAATCCAAAAAGTGCCCTAATAAAGCAGCGTTACTGAATGATGATTAACATCGCTACCAAGTACTACGTCGTCGAGTAGAACCCAACCTATGAGCTAACATAACAGCTTGTCATTACAATACAACCCGATCGTAAACCCGTAAGCTTAACAATCAGCAGTGATATAGATAACAGGACTAAGTTCGATTAGTTCAAATGTCAGGACTGATTCCGACTGAAAGGAGATTCATTTAGAAATACAAAACTAAGGAAATTATAAGAACTCATGATTACAGAAAGCACTAAGAGGCGTGCGTATCAAGACAAAAGAAGAATGTATTGAAAATAGCCACGCGGCCCACACATGACATACAAGGCTTCAGATTTGGTGCAGAGTTTAGACGCCTAAAAAGAGGAATCTGACGGCCATGAATAGATAGGATCAATAAAATCTTCAGAAAAATCTGCAGCTAAAAGATAATTTTAACGTTAGCCAAGAAACGACGCAGTATTTAGCGCCCAACAAAGTCAGGCTACAATTATGCTGGAATATTTGGATTAACGGAGAGAATGTAATCTGCAACTATCAACCTAGTATGGAGATCTTAGTTGATTCAAAGTGCAGTTCTAGCAGTGCCAGTACTTTAAACAAGATTTGATCGTACTAATTTAATTTTACTGCAACTGTTTCAACCTTAAGCAAGTCTCCTATTCAGATGAATACAGAACTTGGAGTTTTGCTTTCAAAGCCTTGTTTGAGCGTCAGCGTGCCATTGATTCAATTGCATTACTTGAACTCAGTAGGTTCATATAGCGGGTTACGGATACTCGTCGCTTAGAATTTCAAGCTGTTTCTCATAACTGACTAGTATTGTATTCTGTGAACAATACTCCAACAAATACACCTATTAAGTTAGATGCCATCAACTGGACTCTATCTGGCACTACCGGAATGGATGAGCTAAAAGCCTTCTGCAATTCCTATCGTGATCGGTTTAAAGAAGAATTGGCAGCAGTTTCCATGTCTTCAACCAATACTGTCATAGTTAGTTGCACGTTGATCATTCCGGAAAACCTTCTCTACTATCTATGCCTATAATGAAGCTTAGAAATATTCTAATAGTTTAACACTTGGACTAGTGTAGTAGTATTTGACCAAATAAAACCCTTTGAAGACCCGGAGTTATTTTCTTTCACTCAGCAGCATCGAGAGTTCTCTCTTTAAGAAACCGCGCAGTACCAACTCAAATGGCAGAAAATTATAATTTGTTATTATTACACATATGCCTTGCTTAAGTATCAAGTACACTGTATAAGCTGCCGAGCTGTCGGAGACTAGGCAACTTACTAGTGTACTAACTGTAACAATCTGCCGAATAAATCTATGTTCTTGATCATCTGCTAAGAACAATAGAAAGAAAGTAATCCAAAAAGTTACAACTAACTAAACAATACTTAAAAGTAAGTAAATTAACTGGCCATCCTAACCATGACCGAATTATTTCTCGGATTCAAGTCTGATTTCGGTATGATGATCCGCATCGAGAGAATTATCGGAGCTTGCAATTGTGGGCAATAGATTGCCATGCTTCTCGTCATACAACCTCTCGAAGATTTCGTCGATTTGTTCTAGGGTTTGCTTAGCTGTTTCGATGTAGCAGAACCACACAATAGGTGCGAACACGAAATTGACCACCGCATAGATGATATAGTACTTCCATGCGAGATTGGCAATACCAATAGGTGTAATCAACACAACAGTGTAATTGGAAATCCAGTTAGCTGCCACACCAAGAGAGCCTCCCAGACTCCTATAAACCTGAGAGTTAATTTCGGCTGGGTATATCCAAGGGGTCGCATTGATAGTCATCGAGAATATAGTATTATACAAGAACATGAAGGCAACCGCAGTAAACTGCCAGTTCCTTGTTCCAATACCTAATCCGACAGTGACGAAAATAAAAGCAATTCCTTGACACAGTAGGCCGATAGCCATCGTCTTCCTTCTTCCAAAGCGATCAATGAGAAACCAGGAAAACAAGGTGAAGAAACAAAGGTTCATACTATTACCGGCTGTAACGATAAGACTCTTTGAATGTGTAAACCCAGCTGAATCTATAAGAATAGTTGGCAAATAGAACAGAACCATGTTAATTCCACTAAATTGCTGGAAGACTTGACTGCTTATACCAAGCACGATTCGTCTCAAATTTTGCATACGATCTTTCCCGGAATATAGATCTGAGAACTTAGTGCTGGCTCGCAGCAGCTTCTCGTGCTCGACACTGGCCACCACAGTCGACTTCATGTCAGTAACAGCCTCGGACCCAATAGGCTGTTTTAAAATCTTGGAAAAGCTGACGTCTGCTTCGTCGAGTAGTCCATGAGTAATGAGCCAACGGGGCGATTCTGGGAGGTATGTGACCATAGCAAAACAAATAATAGGGAAAATAATTTGCAGAGCAACAGGGAATCGCCAGGAAACCGAGTTCGTAGAGTTCCGGAACCCGAAGTTAATCCAAGAAACAATGACAATACCGAAATCGACCAAAAATAATTGAATAACCATGTTTTTTCCTCTCTGATGTGCAGATACAGTCTCGGAAAGCCATACCGGAATGGTACTCGATAACATTCCACATCCTATACCAGCAATAACTCTTCCGAATATAAGTTGGACCACATTGAAAGCGCTTGCTTGCAAAACACCTCCAATAACATGGATAATAGCTCCAAGAAACATGGCCTTCCTACGGCCAAGCCTCTCACTTGAATAAGCATTCATCACACAGCCTATAAAGGCACCCAGAGCAAAAGAAGCTGCAATATGTCCCGTTAAAGTGCTTCCCGGGTGATTGAAAGTCTTTAAAAAATTCACATTCACAAGAATTCCACTGAACATGCCATCATCATATCCTACTAGGGTGAACCCGAATGCGCCACACAGGGTGATTTGGGTTGTAGAAGATAGAAACCATTCCAAGAAACCCATCGTATATTATAATAGGTTTGCTGAGGGCCAAAAATAACGACTGTTCGAGAGATTACACTTGTACTTATAGAGTATTTCCCGGGGTAAACATCGCGGGGTAAACAATCGAGGAGAACTGCATCTTCGTCGCAGGTGATGTATTTTTCATTCTGGGATTCAATTCCGGTGGAGTAGAGCCCGGTGGGCTAAAGCGCTCCCGGTGGTCCCAATGTCGCAGCCACTTCCCGCACCGTAACAAGAACAGACCCGATATTTCGTATTGCACAAGAGAACGAGAGCTAAAGTTACTAGTATATACGTTTCTTCTTCTTCAATATCAGTCCAGATCTATAAGCGTAGACTACACATCCTCTATGAGATTTCACTACCACTGAAACTACTGAAATACTCTAATGCTTATGAAAATGCCAATAGAACTCTCATGCGGCGACGCGGCGTACAAAGAGAGATTGACTCGTAGCAGATCGAAGCCACCGCACATCCGGTGGCAAACTTTTCAATGAATCCGGCGGAAAATCTGGAATTCACTTGTAAATATAAAAAACCGTTTACGCCATTAATACGGACTCGGGTATTTCTCGCTGCCCGATCAATTTACTAGTTTGAATATATCAACGTTAGCACTAAAGTTATAATTTACTTATTTTCTATTGTTTACCGTGGCTTATCCTTGAGCGCTCTAATTCTAATTTTAATTTACCCCGGACTCGCAGCATCAAATGTAGCGCTTTTTGCTGTCTTGTTCCACCGGCCAGACCTCTAGTCATGCAGCAGCACGCATGCAGCAGTACAAGTTTTTGGTGTGCCAAAATGCCGATCTACCCCGACTTTCTTGTTACGGCATGTAGCCGTGTGCAAAGTTTCATATGACCGACCAGGGACCTAGATTCAATAGCCTACAGAAACCGTTGCCTGGGTTGTTTGTTACATAGTGTTTTGTTGTGTTGAAGAGTTTATTATGCAGTTGTAGTTAGAGTACATGTGAAGATCAAACCTGTTATGTATTCCACATGTGTGCATTTTTCTTGGCGAGATATTATCACAAGTTTAATTGGTTTCGCGACGAAATTCGCGTGTTAGTTACCGATTATGCCAATTTCTTCTACCAAGTAATTCCCTCAGTCAGATGTGAACACGAACAGTCGGATACGGAGAACAGAAACCGTTTCGTTTCGGCTGGATAGAGGATTGGGTTCAGCCGGAGTCACGTTGACAGTTAGTTCGGCAGCTTCGGCGTGTTGGAAAACTGCGCAGTTCCACCGGATACCCCTCTACCCCACAGACTCCGCATGGTTCGCAGGAACCGCGCGATCGAACATCAACAAGAATTGCACATATAACAGGGTAGAAGCAGAGCCCATCTAACCAGATATTCAATCTCTTAGGATGTCATTGAGTTTGCTTAAGAAGACCGTCATTGTTACAGGAGGCTCTCAAGGAATGGGCAGAGCAATTGCTCTTGGCCTAGCCACTGCAGGTGCCAACGTGATTGTCAACTACTATCCTGATAATGATATCCAGAAAAGTCACATAGAATCATTACAAAATGATTTCTATAGCATTACCAAGAGCAGTGACAAGCTTTTAGCTGTGCGGGGAGATATTTCTGTGAGGCAGACATCACACGATCTTGTAGAGAAGGCAACGAAGAGATTTGGCGAGATCAATGCATTGGTGTGCAACGCTGGCATATATCCTAGAGCAGAATTCATCAAGACTCCTGAGAGCTTGTATAGAAAGACACTCGCCATAAATCTTGACGGGACCTATTTCGCCACTCAAGCAGTTGCAGAACAGATGATCAAACAGAAAAAAGGAGGTTCTATTGTCGCAATATCCTCTATGACAGCTCTTGTTGGAGCTTCAGAACTTGTACACTACACTGTATCTAAAGCTGGGGTAATATCTGCTATGAAGTCTGCAGCTGTTGCACTCGGTTCTCATGGAATCAGATGCAACGCGATTCTGCCGGGCACATTTGATACAGAGGGAAACCACGCTGAGTTGCAAGACCCGGCTTACCGCGCTGATATGTTCAGCAGAATACCGTTGAAACGCTTTGGAGAGCCTAAGGATGTCGTTGGCCCAGTAGTATTTCTTGCCTCGGATCTGTCTAGTTATATGACCGGTTCCTGTGTTGTTGTTGATGGTGGCGCTCTAGTATTCAACCAGTAGGCGATCTCATAGGTATAATCCAATAGTTCAGCATAGTAGGGAATAGATTACCTCGCTTTCATGCTCGGATCATGCCATAATGCGGAGTATACATGTGGGTAGTAACTCCGCAACCCCGCACTAGTTTTGCGCAAAAGCCTATAAGTCCACCATATCCGGTGGGAAGACGCCCCTTCCCCACAAGTATCTTTGTTACTTAGACTGCGTCGAATCTATAGCTAAACCGGTGGAGAAAAGTCCAAAAAATATGGCTAGCAATAATTTACCTAGCAAGGTGCCTCGAATTAGACGAGCATGTGAACGATGCCGACGACAGAAACTGAAATGTGACGAGGGCCGGCCGTGCGTGCTCTGTCAACGGGCTGGTGTACAGTGTCAAGAACGAACAGATACACGAGTATCTAAAAGAGTTAAACGAACACCGGTTGCTGTACCTATTCCGTCGCCTGAATATACATTTGATGATACCTCTGCTATTGAGTCAGCTCCTGTTAGGCGGTCAAGTCAACCGTTGACCGGGTTGGAATCACTGGGGGAAAGAGACCGACTGATACACATTCGAAGCATGTCGTTTGACCGAAATATTCCTTTCAATAGTATAGAGAGTAATGAACGGGGATGCCGAAGCTCTAATACTCCACCCGAAAGGAATGTGGCTATGGATAATGATGACCGGAATGAAAATGACGAATTAGGAGGACAACCGTCTCCTCCTACGAGTGGGGCGGCTCTTACACCTGTTTCATTGGAAGGTGTTCCGGCAGAAAGTAATATAATTAAACCGAGTTCTGTTTTGGAATTAACCGAAAGGGTGCTTCGGATTCATCATGTCGACAACTTTTTTCGTACTCAGACCTCCTCACTTATAGGCGGGGTCTCTGAAACTCCTACAGGTGCTATGTCGTTAGACGAGTTTCTTGGAATAGCAATGCCCCCACAAGCTATGCTGGATGCTCTGGTTGACACGTATTTCGTCTCTGTTCACTGGCTTATGAATGTGGTGATCGAGGACAAATTTAGGCAAAGATATAAAGAACTGATGAACACAAAACGGTTCGATCGCAGTCAGCAGGGGTTTGTGAACTGTCTCTGCTCTATACTTCTCATTGCTTCTCGTCTGGCGCTGGAATCTACACGAAAAGGATTCCCTAATGTTGACTTCAAGCAGTTTGAGACCCACATTCTTCAAAGGTGTAGCAGCCATTTTCTCGAAACTATTCAATCACCGAAGCTTGAGACTGTCCAATTTGGTGTCATTTTCGCGACTTATCATCTGTACTACGGGTCTCCGAGCGTTGCTTGGTCAATTTTAGGCTCGTCTATTAAAGTTGCTGTGGCGCTAAGGCTTCATTTAGAGCCTCCCTCTAATGTCAGTAGTGTGCAGAAAGAGGAAAGGAAACGCTGTTGGTGGGCGTTGTATGTTACCGACAGGTATTGTTGTATGGCCTATGGTTGTCCAGTGGGGATTTATGACCAGGATATTACAGTGGGTTGCCCGTTTTCCGATAGTAGCGTGCTTGAAAGCAATACAGACACTTGTCTTTTTGTGTACCACGCGAGAAAGTTCAAGCTTTATCAGATAGCCTCTGAAATCCTTGAAAAAATTTATAACCGTGATAAGGCATTTCTGGAGATAGTGTCACTACAAAAGACGCTGTCAAAGCTATACACCAAACTTCAAACCTTCTATGAAGATTTGCCTGATTTCCTCTGTCTTGAGAAGCTCCCGGATCTTATGCCTGGTGACAGCAGGACGACTAAAGTGCTGAGACTTCAGGCCATGGCTTTGCAAATGGCCTTTGACAATATTCAAGTCATGCTATTAAGGCCATTTTTAGCAATGAAAGCCGCTCGGTCGTTGGAGAACAGAAAGATCGAGGTAAACGAGGTGAATGACCTTGTTCACATGAGTACGAAGCGATGCATCGAGTCGGCTCTACGGACATCAAGAATGAGCAGCTATCCTGTCTTAGTTAACACGTGTTTGGAAACTCATGCGGTGTCTTTCTTTAGCCTGCACATGTTTACGGCTGGCGTGGTACTATGCATGTCTATAATTATGGATCCTCTAACTTCTGATGCATACGAGATAAAATTGGGTATTCAGAGAATCATTGGAATCCAGAAGCAGATGGCAAGGGGAGCTAAGCTTTCGCAGCAGTCATTGAATATTTTGGTCGAGCTCACAAAACTAGCATTTTCAAGAGAGATGGGCTCGGTGATCCTGCAGAGTGAGGAAGATCCATCTGGCTCTAACAATACCGGGAATATCGCGCAACAGATGGACTTCATCCGAGGAGATAAGCTTAGCATGCAAGGAACAAATCCTTTGGTCTCGACGGATGAGGTCCTTCAGTCCTCAGTATTCTCAGAATCTTGGCTTTGGGATTTCGATGACTTCGAAATTTCAAATGACTTCTTATCATATATGAACCCCTAATTAAGATAAATAAATCATAGTCTCCTAATTTACGTGTTTGGGTTTTGTGGTGAGATTTGCGCGTCCCGAAGTTCCGGCGGAAATTGAAAATGTGGGGTCCGATACAGTGCCTTGGCAAGAAAAGAAAATTGTAGGCTGGCTTGTCAGGTTCCACCGGTCACTTGTAATGGTGGACATGGTTCTCCGAAGAGCTTTAAAGGGGAAATATCGCTCACCCGTTTAACTTTTGCAATCAACAAGATGACAACTCATGAACCGCGTCTTATAGTCATTGGCTGTGGAGTATCTGGCATTGCTTTGGCCTGCAAGCTCAAGGCCATCAACTATCACAACTTTGTTATCTATGAGCGTGAAAAGGATTTTGGTGGGACTTGGTATCTTAATACATATCCTGGGGTTGGCTGCGATGTGGAGTCGCATTATTATTCCTTCTCTTTCAATCTTAACCACAACTGGTCTCGACGGTTTGCCGCCCAGGAAGAAATTCTGGAATATGTTCGGGATACTGCTGAGAAGTTCAAGGTTACTCCTCATATTCAGACCTCTACCGAAGTAGTGGGAGCTGAGTGGTTGGGCAAATTCTGGAGAGTAACACTTCGCAATGTGGATACAGGAGTAGAATACACTCGCGACGCTGAAATGGTGGTGTCAGCAGTTGGCGTCTTTAATGAGCCAAAGGACTGCGTTATTCCTGGGGTCGAGAACTATAAGGGTGATATTATTCACACTGCCAAGTGGAATAATGAATATGATCTCACTGGAAAAACTGTGGGCGTCGTTGGAAATGGATGTAGCGCCGCCCAATTGGTACCGACAATTGCACCTAAGGTGAAAGATATTGTACAGTTTCAACGCACTCCCCAGTGGTTCTTCGTGCGCCCCAATAGATTGTTTTCATCCTTTGAGAAGTTTTTGTTCAACTACGTGCCATTTTACGACAAGTTGTATCGCGCGTGGCTCTTTTATGACACGGATTCGTTGCATTATCTATATCAATCTGACACTGCCAGACAGCGTAATGCAAGAGCACGAGTCCAAAAAGTGGCACAGGACTACATGTTTAAAACAGCACCTAAAAAGTATCATGAGATCCTCTTGCCGAAGTTCCAACTCGGATGCAAGCGCCGAATTTTCGATCCCGGATACTTGGAGAGCTTGCACAGGCCAAATATATTGCTGACGACTGATCCAATTGTGGAGTTCACCGAGGAAGGGTTGCGAAGTGCTAGCAAGGAGTATAAGTTCGATACAATCGTTCTTGCGACCGGTTATAAAATTCAAGAGTTCTTGCAGCCTTTGCATATAGTTGGTGTGGATGGAGTTACTCTTGACCGTCACTGGCAGGAAACAGACGGTGCCCAGGCATACAAAGGCACGTTTGTATCTGGGTTCCCTAATTTTGGAATTGTTTTTGGTCCTAATTCATTCCCCGCCCATAACAGTGCTATTTTTACTAACGAAGTCTCTTGCGATTACTTGATCAGGACGATGATCCAACCCATTTTGAACAATTACTTCAATGTGATTGATGTTAAGGAAGCATCAGAGATGTATGATGCAAACTATGTCCAGCGAAGACTAAAGAACATGGTATGGAGCAGCGAATGTGCTAGCTGGAATGTTAATGAAAAGGGTCGAAACACTACAAGTTATTACGATTACGCTTTCATGTACTGGGTTCGACTTCTCTTCCCCAAGTGGAGTGATTTCAATATCAGTGGGGGACACAACAAGACCCCCATGCATCGGTTGACTAAAGCTCTAATCTATGTCGGCAGCGGTGGTGCTGGAATTACTCTTAGCTACCTTTTTGCGAAGGTGGTGGTTCCATTCTATATGAAGAAACTTGCTTAGAAAGTAGTCTACTTTTAGTTTAACATGATCTTAAGAACATTTCGATACATATGGTTCATCAAGTAACTTTCATGTAGCGAGTTGATCGAGTAAAGCCCGCTAACCCCGCAAGCTTGCAGCGGAGAAATCGATCGGATTCTAGGAATGTGGACTGCGGGGGGATTGATTTTGGTCCGGCGGAAGACAAAATACTCCACCAACAAAAGTCTAGTCCTAGGATGCGATATAAGGAGGCAACTGCCGTCAAAGTCGAAAAGTATCGAGAAATTCTTTAATATGGCAATTCCAAAGTTTGAAGAGCTACCAAAGGTGGCAAATATGCCGGTAGGATGCACTTGGGGAATTTTTGACTCTGACGGAACGAAAGATACTCTCGGAACTATCAATTACTTGACAGCGGAGGTTGTACTGGAAGCTCAAAAGGAGATCAAAACTGGTGTTCATGTGTCTCTCGATTGGCCATTGGATGCACTTAAACCCCCAGGGTTTAACCGGAAAAAGTTCACGCATGAAATTTTAGATAATCGGGGACCTGGTGAGACATCTTGTGATGATGTCTTGACTTTCAATCCCCAAAGTAGTAGTCAATGGGATAGTCTCATTCATGTTGGACACAATGCAACGGGACTGTTTTACAATGGGGTCAAGCATTCCGACGTTCTAGCAGGAAAACCAGGCTTGCAGTCCGGAGTCGATTCTTGGGCCAAACGCGGTGGTATTGTTGGCCGAGGAGTATTGCTCGACTATGTCGAATATGCTCGCCGTCATGGTATAGAATACTCACCGGTAGATTTTCATGTGATCACAACAGAAGTGCTTGAGGAAATCGCTAAGGAGGAAGATGTTGCATTGCAGAAGGGAGATATCTTGATCATCAGAAGTGGATTAACTGAGTGGTACGACAATGCTTCTACAAAAGACAGGGAACTCATCAACAAGGGAACATATGTCGGTGTAGAGTCTGGAAAATCAAGCGCAGCTTGGTTCTGGGATCATCAGTTCGCAGCCGTTGCTGGCGATACAGCAGCTTTTGAAGCATGGCCACCAGCTAGGCGCGATGAGCATGCGCTTCATTTCTTCTTACTCGCGATGTTCGGAATGCCTATTGGTGAGTTGTGGGACTTGAAGGCTTTGAGTGCAGTGTGCTCTCAAACGAAACGCTACTCATTTTTTCTCACAAGTGCTCCCTTAAATGTTCCAAACGGAATCGCCTCACCACCAAACGCCATTGCAATATTCTGATATGATAATTTGTTTGAATTGAACTACAGTGTCGTTTACAACGCTTAGGCTAGGATTAACAATTTGAGACCTATATATGATATTTTGTATTGATCGAACAAGCATCTAGATTATCTCGTGATAGTTATTTTGATAACACCATCCGATCCTGTAGAAGCTAATTTAAAGGCTTCGTCGGCTTTGTTGACATCAAACTCATGGCTTACCAAACGTTTTACATCAACTTGCTTTGACTGTACCAGTTGAATTGCATGAGGATAGGTATTCGCATACCGAAAGACACCAACCAAATTAACTTCTCTCAAAGCCGCGTATCCAATATCAAGTGTTTGCATAGGGGTTCCGAATCCTACTATGACTAGATTTCCACCAGGAGAGGTCAAATGAATGCCCAGCATAGTGCAAATAGGAGCACCGGTGCATTCGAAGACGCAGTCAGCTTCTCCAAAACCTTCTGTCCCGAATAACCGGCTCACAGTATCCTTAGTATACTCAGTATCGGATTGGCCGTCGCGCTTGCCTTCAATTACAAATGTTCTAGTCGCAGCATACGACTTGGCAAAGGCAATGCGATCAGCCCTGGTATCCAGAATCGTGATTTGAGATGCGCCTGCGCTTCTGGCAACAGCAGCGCATAGAAGGCCGATAGGCCCAGCTCCTATAATCGTTACAGACTGTCCAACTTTGATACCTGAATGATTTACAGCCTGAATAGCGACAGAGAGTGGCTCCAGCATGGCACCTTCATTGTATGACATTCCAGAAGGCAGAAGATGGACGAAATCTTCATCATGACAGTATAGCTCTTGTAGCATGCCTTGACAATGAGGATGAATTTGCGCCGAACCGGAGAATCTCACTTGCCTACACAGGTTGTAGCGACCTGACTTGCAAAGCGAGCATACGCGACAGGAGACCTGTGGTTCCACTGCAACATTATCACCAACCTTGAAGGCCCTAACATTCCTTCCCACAGCCACGACTATTCCAGCACCTTCATGACCCAAGATTAAAGGATCTTTCACTGCAAAGGTTCCGTTTCTAGCGTGCTGATAGTAATGAATGTCTGAACCACATATTCCAACCGATTTAATAGCAATTTGGACTTGATTATCTGCGGGTGGAGGTGTCTCGACTGTTTGAAGTCTAAGGTCACGCTCCTTATAGAGCGCTACTGCTGAGTGAGTGTTGGCGGATATAGTCATACTGCTGACGGTAGTTTTGTTACTGGTAGATAAGTATCCTGAGAACAGACTTCCAACTTGCTCCAGAAACGGTACAGAACTAGTCATTTATTGTAGAAGACATAAGGAGATATAAACACATAGGTTACTTCGTCTGGTAGACCGATCTCCGCCGGAAGGGACAGATCTGCGCTGCTAGTGCCAACCGGCGTTGCCGCTCTCCGGTGGAGAACAGCTTCTCCTTCCACCAGGTCACGCTGAAACCCCAGAAAGCTGTTCAACAAAGGCACTGTCACTGCACCCCAGATTGAGCCGGCTAAGACTTGTTGCTTTCCCCGCTCAAACTTGATCCAATTGGGCTGATCATGTGGCATTAAGATTTGTTGCCCCGCGCGGGTCCAGAATCCGGACTTTCCCCAGATTTCGATCTTATCCACTTGACCGAAAATACGAGATATCGACAAAATTGTAACATTTAATTCTACTAACATTATTTAATTAATCTCCATTTGACTACTCTATTCCAGGAGGGCAGCGAATCCAAGTGACGCTCAACTTTGGCAGCTATAGACTTTGGATCGATGCCGAACCGAATGTAGTTACTTTCACCTGTAGCACTATAGCCCCACGAGTCCATGCCAATACTTGCAGTACAATACCGGGCCCATACAGTAGGAATATATGGCTCGACACTGATAATATGCTGGGTAGAAAGAACTGAGTCCTTATAGTCCTCCTTCTGCTCGTCGAAAAGCTTCATGCAAGGCATACTAACGACACGTGTGTGGATTCCCTTGCTATCGAGAATATGGGCAGCCTCTGACGCCAGAGATAACTCAGAACCGCAACTAACAAGTGTTACCAAGGCATCCGCCGTCTCTTTTATCACATAGCCGCCAAGCTTCATCTTCTCACGACTTGTCGTAGTAAGTACTGGCATCGGGTCTCTTGCAAGCGACAGCATAGTCGGTCTCTCTCTGTTGGCCAAAGCAAGACTCCATGCACCCACGAGCTCTTCCGCATCAGCCGGGCGGATATACCACAGAGAAGGCATGGCCCTAAAAAGTGAATCGAGCTCAACTGCTTGATGAGTGGGACCGTTTTGACCCTCTGCAAATGAATCGTGAGTCGCCATATGAATGACTTGAAGATTGCTTAGGGCCCCCATACGAACTCCAGGAGCAGCATAAAGATAAAACATGAAAAAAGTGGCAGTAACCGGAATAAATGTGCCCGGATTGTACGCAGAAATACCATTAGAGACCGCAGCCATGGCATGCTCACGAATACCGTATCTGATAAAGCGACCCGCAGGATGCGAAGCATCAAAAACTTGGTCAGGGCGATCTCCTAGTTTGGTTGAGCTCGACAGGTCTGCACCTCCGCCAATCATGCTCGGTATGCTATTGAAGAGCCGATCAAAGATAAACCCATTCACCTCGCGAGTGGCTACCGGCTTTGTGGGAACTTCATAGCTCTCAAGTATCTTAGTATAGTTCACATGTCCATTGATGCGATCCAATAAAGTCTGAGCTTCATCAGGATACTTGTCTCGATATGCTGCAAATTTTTCATTCCACTCCAGTTCTACTCGCTTTCCGTGCTCAAAAGATTGCTTGAAGTAGTCTCTAGTCGCAGCAGTGACTGTATGAGAAGGTTGAGAGTTCCATCTAGCAGCATCCTCCTCTGAAAACGTACTGTGATGAGCCTTAGATGTACCCGCTCTTGAGGTTCCATATCCAATAGTAGTACGGACGTTCAAAAATGTGGGCCGCCCCTCGATTGACTTCGCCTTAAGGAGAGCATCTACAATAACCTGCACAGAAGAGTCACCATCCAAGATGTCGATAACGTGCCATCCGGATGCCCTCATTTTAGCATTAACATCCTCCGAAGTTATCCAATCTAACGGACCGTCACAGGTGACACTGTTATTATCGTAGATCAGAGCCAAGTTATCCAATCGCAAGTGTCCAGCAAGCGAAATGGCTTCGAGCGCAACGCCTTCCTGGAGACATGCGTCTCCAGTTGTACAGAAAATATGCGAGTTAACAATCCTGCCATCAGGTTTATTGTATGTCGCGGACAACTGCTTCCCTGCTATAGCCATACCGACCGCATTGGCAATACCTTGACCCAAGGGGCCAGTTGTGACTTCTATACCAGGAATCTCAATTTCAGGGTGCCCATGACAAATGGTCGTGTAATCGTTCAACTTCGCATCGCAATATCCCTTAAGCTGATCCATAGTCATTTCCTCATAGCCGGTCAAATGCAACATTGCATACTGCAATATCCCAGCGTGGCCATTAGACATGACAAATCGGTCACGATCAAACCAATCTGGGTTACTCGCGTTATATTTCATTACGTATTTCCATAGGGCCACGGCCAGAGGTGCCATGCCTATCGCGGAACCTCCATGCCCTCCGCCGTTCTGCCTACAGCAGTCGATGACCAATTTCCGAACTTCGGCCACAGCCTGCTCATCTGCAGACACTGTCATAGTTACTGTTGTGATTTTTGATGATTCGAAGGGCTTGACAGCTGCACATCTTTTAATACTGGTTCTGTTTTGAGTCTACCGTGGAGGACTATTGCGCAGTGACCTCCACCGGACTTTTGTCAACTACCCCGCTTTTCTACCTCTAGCCGAACAAATATGCCCCACATCCAAACATGTGACTCGCCTTGATTGCCCTCTTCCGAGACAGGCAGCAGCGTCAACGAAAAAAGCGAACGTACAGGAAACTCGGATTGGACAAGAAATTGCCACCTGGTGACTTCTCAATGGAACTATATTGCGATGAGCTGAATCAGACATGTTGCTGAGGCGGTTGTTGTTGTTCCGACCAGTTTAGGGTGTCTCCGCAGTCGCGATTTGGTCAAAATATTTCCACCGGAGCTTCTTCGTACTTATCCCAACCCCGTGCATGATGGTCTATCGTAATGATCTATATCTACCCCATATCCTAGTTATACTCCTTTAGGCAGGCTCTTCTAGAGAGAATACAACCTAATGCCTGTAATTAAGTCACCGTGGGGTTCTCTCAGTGTCAGCTACACTGGCAACCTGGCGCAACTTGTTACGACGAGCCCTCATATAACTAGAAATGCTGACAAAAAGGTGTTGCTGGACGTTGAGACGAAAGACTTTCTGACTGGTGGTGACATAGTTCGCTATGCCTCAAGGGCCTCATATGTTCTAAGGAAGAAGTATGGAATTGGCCTAGGTGATGTGGTGTGCATTTGCAATCCAAATTCGATTTTTGTTCCTGTGGTTCACTATGGGATTCTATACCAGGGTGCCATTGTCAGCCCTGTGAATATAGCATACACGCTCGATGAACTGACTTACCAACTTAATGCAGCTAGTGCTAAACTGCTGATCATTTCGTCTGCCAAACTCGCGGAACTAGGAGGTAGGAATAAACTCCCTGTGACGATCGAAAATGTAGTCACCTTTGAGGATATTGTAAAAGATATTCTCGCGTGTCTTTCAGATAACGAGGGCCCAATTGACCTTCCTAGAGAAGAATGGACACATATGGCTGCCTATTATATCTTCTCGTCAGGTACTACTGGATTGCCCAAGGCGGTCATGACAACCCACGGTAATATCACCTCCAACTGTCAACAGCAATGGAAAAGCGCAGGCGAGCTCTATTCGACCAAGAACGTATATGGAGCCGTCTTGCCTATGTCTCACATCTTTGGTCTCTCTAAGTTTCTGTATAGTGGAATGTATTTCGCGCCGCTTATGGTAGTGTTGCCAAAGTACAACTTCGAGACGCTGCTGAAATCTATCTGTGAATATCAGATTGACTCTCTACATTGCGTTCCACCCATATTGCTGTCTCTTGCGAAGAGTCCTCTTGTAGAGAACTATCCGGTTGCAAAGCATCTAAAAAACGTCATGTGTGGTGCAGCTCCGTTGAGTCAATCTTTGATAGAGGCAGTCAAGGAACGATTAGGAATCAACGTGAAGCAGCTTTATGGACTCACAGAGACATCCCCTATTACACATTTTTTCACTCACGACCCTGAAAAATACGACCCCCGGGGTATCGGCTGGCTCGTGGCATCGTGCGAAGCAAGACTTGTAGACGCTGATGGCAAGGATGTGCCAAAAGACCATCCAGGTGAGCTCTGGATAAAAGGGCCGAATGTCATGAAGGGGTATCTTGCGAATCCAAAAGCTACGTCAGATGCAATTACCCCAGACGGATGGCTAAGGACTGGCGATGTGGCGGTCATTGACAAGTCTGGTCAATTCTTCATTGTCGATAGGGTGAAAGAGCTCATCAAGTGTAAGGGTCATCAGGTAGCGCCGGCAGAACTAGAGTCTATTCTCGTTTCTCACCCGGACGTTATTGATGCTGCTGTAGTTGGATTCAATGATCCTGAACGAGCTACGGAGTTGCCTAGGGCATTTGTGGTTATTCGAACAGGCACTGACGCTGTATCTATAAAGAAATGGTTTGATGAGAAAGTAGCTCGCCACAAGAGACTAACAGGTGGTGTGGTTGTGCTAAATGCAATCCCGAAAACCGCCTCAGGCAAGATTCTTCGCAAAGACCTTAGGAACCGAAGCGGTGACATAGTTTTGGGTCAGCAGCTTTCTAGGCTTTGATGATTCTACATGTATACTTAGACAGACCTTGAAATCAAAGCACATAGTCATATTGCTAATACTCTTACAATTCTCTAAGAACTATCTGACAAACCGGGATATTGATTGAACTGAGGATAAGCATAACCGAATAAATATACGCTAAAAGGAAGCATTGAATTCCTTTCACTGGATGAACAATTTGTTTTGCATTCAAAAATCGTTGACCGGATCAAAGCTCTTGCGCGTGACAAAACTCCGGTGGAACGCGCGAATTCAAGATTCCCTGACCGGAGAAACACCTCCACATATATCCTCGGTACCATGCTGTCCCGGAAACAAGATGGATCTATAACTTCTGAGGTTCAGGCTGATTGTATCAGTTATATCAAATGACATCTGGTACTGAAGTAGATACAGAGGCTGGTTTAGCAGAGATCCGGTATGAAGCAGCATGTGGTACAGATTAGAGACCTAGGATTAATAACATTTAGGCACCCTGTTAATGTCAAAGCATTAGAGCTATACTTGAGTGCAGAATGTCCGGAGAAGTTCTCAACGCCCTTCACTCTTAAACAGTTCGGCTTCGGCCAAAGTAATCCCTCATATCAGCTGATTGATGCCCGTGGTAGAAAGTACGTTCTCCGGAAACAGCCTTCAGGCAGTTTATTGTCGAAATCGGCCCATCGCGTGGACCGAGAATTCTACATGATCAAAGCTTTGGCAATGGCGAGCGACTTACCTGTTCCTGCTGTACATGTGTTGTGTCAAGATCGAAGTGTTCTCGGGTCGGATTTCTACATTATGGATTTTGTGAAGGGCCGGATCTTCCAGAATCCAGAAATTCCAGAGCTTGAGCCTAGAGACCGATTGGAATGCTGGCAATCGGCAGTGGATACGCTTGCTAAATTACATGCTGTTGATTGTACTAAGCTAGATCTGCCGGCTTCCTTCAGTAAAACGATTGGTAGCCACTTTCCACGGCAAATAAAGACTTTGAGTAGAATCGAAGAGGCACAAGCCAAAGTAAAAAACCGGTCTAACGGTAAAGCACTTGGACCTATTCCGCATTTTGAAACAATTATCGATTTTATCAAAGCGCATTTACCTCCTGACCGAGCGGGAGTGGTGCACGGGGACTTCAAAATTGACAATCTCATATTTCATCCGTATGAGAATAGGGTTATTGCCATACTAGACTGGGAGCTCTGTACGATTGGCCATCCATTGGCAGATGTCGGTAATTTGTGCCATCCCTTTAGTATTCCCCATGACATGGTCGGACCAGTGGCAGGAATGGGCAATACCAAGCTTCTACCCGGCGTGCCTTCTCAAAGGGACGTTCTTAGTAGATACGCAATGGAGGCATCGTGGGATCCAATGCCATACTGGCCATTTGCTGTGGTATTTTCTCACTTAAGACTTGCGGTGATCTGCCACGGAATTGCAGCTCGATTCATACAAGGGCAAGCCTCTAATAAAAATGCTCGAGAGATTGCTTTCTCTTACATAGAGGTTGCTGAACTGGCATTAGCAGAGATCAGCCGCACCAAAGAAATCAAAGCCAGGTTGTAGTACATGATGCGATTCATTGAATATCTAGCCATAAATTTACATTAAATGCATGGAATGCATGCTCTTCTCATCAGATAGCGGTGTTTTGCAACATTAGTGTGTCCACAGTCGCACCATCTTGTCTTTTCCACCAGAGACGACTCTTTTTCCGTCTACGCTCCAATCTACTGCGTAAACCTCATCTGCGTGTCCTGGAAGATCGACCTGAAGCTTTTTAGTCCGAAGATCCCAAACCTTGAGGGTTGTATCTTTTGAACAACTTACCAGCAGTCGACAATCAGAAGACCATGCGCATTGGTATACAGCAGCCACATGACCACGGAAAGTTGCAATGAATTTTCCGTCTCTACCATCCCACAGCTTTATAGAGTTATCAAAGGAGGCGGAGGCGATATATCGGCCATCAGGCGAGAATGCAACATGGTTTACGAGTTTTTGATGTCCAGTCAGTCTCGCAATTGGCTTGTTGCTCTTAGTGGGCTCCCATAGATACATTGTGAAATCGTCACTTGCAGTTGCCATACGTTCAGAGGTCACTCCTCCAATGTTAGCAAGCTTATTGAATCGTTCTTTTGCCTTTTGCCTAAGCTCTGCTGGTGGTATATCTGACTTGCCATTTTCGTCGAAAGGGCCTGTTCTTAGCGCATACTCGGTCGACAATGCAATATGATTGACCCAATGCGCGTGGGCTGAAAGTGTATCAAGTAATCTTCCATCTTTTGCATTCCATACTCTTATGGTCTTATCATGGGAGGCAGAGTATATATTCCCTAATCCACCCCATTTCACGCAGCTCACTGTGGACTTATGACCGCTGAAGCAATATACCGAGATGTGTCTCTCTACATCCCACACTCTCACAGTACCATCCTTCGATGAGGAGGCCAGTCGAGGCTTTGATCCTTCTGCAGTCAGGTGATAGGGCTCCCAAGATAATGATGTGATCCATTTGGAATGACCCTTCAAAGGAGGGCCAACTTGTTCTCCGGTCTTAGGGTCCCAAATCCGAACTGTACTATCCATACTGCCTGTAGCAATCAGAGTACCGTCCGGACACCAGCTGACCGACAGCACCCAGTCACTATGGCCCTTCAAAGTTTTCATAGGTGTTTGAGTCTCGCAGTCCCATATCCTAGCCGTACCATCACCACTTCCAGTCACCATTCTTGACGAGGAATTTGGAGCAAATTGTGCAGCCAGGATGGTTGTTCCATGGCCCGATATACTTGCTGATGATCTAGTAATTGCTTTAACCTTGAACACGGCTCTAGGTGTATACATCAAGGTGAAGTGATCTTCCGAAGTCTTGTGACCTGGTTTCAACACTGAGGTATACAGATCATCAGTTATATCCACCAGAGTAGGAGCCGAATCAGCGTCTTTCGACTCTGATTTGAGAAGAGAGAACGTATATGGAACAGGATCATCTTGGGTTTGCAACAGTTGATTTAATAGAAGCTCAAGTTGTTTTTCGGTAGTGTTTCCTGGCACTCTGATATTTCCACCGGTACTTTCACCAGAATCGGAAGCTTGGAATTTCACTAAAACATGAGGCAGGTCCTCTGGAATGGAGTTGACCTCTCGAGGCTGTTGAGCCAATCTCCTCTGTTTTTTGGACGGCGGAGGAACTACTGTGGCCATGAGATATTAAGTTGTTTAGTTGAATCTCTGCATTAAAGTTCCTCGACGGTTAACAATATTTTTTTATTTTTATTTTTTTTTCGGAAAAAAAGTAATCACGTGCAGATAAGTGAAAAATGCGATTAAAAAAAAATCCCAAAACTTTATTACATAGGACCAAAAGTCGGGTGATTTTGTGTACGATATATTTATTTTATCCATCGGATCTAGTTTGAAAGATAACAATGGACGAGTTACGTCAGGCGAAAGGAGAGCATGATAGTCTTGTTTTGTTGCGAAGCACGCTTCTTAATGAGGATAATAAGACCCCACTAGCTCATCGGTTCCGGGCGTTATTTCATCTCAAGTCACTTGGTAGTGAAGGCAATGATGAGGCCATCAAGGTCATGGCAGAGGGGTTTGGAGATTCTTCCGAGTTGTTGAAACACGAAATCGCCTATGTGCTTGGCCAGACCAAACAATTATCTGCCATTCCATATTTAGAAGAAGCGTTGAAGGATGTCAAGCAGCAGCCTATGGTTCGTCATGAGGCAGCAGAAGCTCTTGGTGCTATTGGAAGTGATAGTGTCATGGGACTTTTACAGGATTATTTCAAAAATGATCCATTAGAGGTGATTCGACAAACATGTGAACTGGCGATTGCTAGAATCGAATGGGAAAACTCGGATTCAAAGTTCAAAGAAGACCTTCAGAAAAGTGCGTTCACATCGATTGATCCGGCCCCTCCATTACCCAATGAAGTATCGAAGATCTCCAGTCTTCAAGCCATGCTCAACGATCAAACAGAAACCCTATTCAATAGATATCGAGCCATGTTCCGTTTAAGAGACATTGCAAGCAAAGAAGCGGTTGAGGCTCTTGCATCGGGTTTTGATGATCCTTCGGCATTATTCCGACATGAAATCGCCTATGTATTTGGACAATTATGTGATCCTGTCAGTGTTCCATCACTCATCAAAGTCCTTAATAACACTAATGAGGAAGGAATGGTTCGTCATGAAGCAGCCGAAGCATTGGGATCTATTGCCACTGAAGAGGTTTTCCCAGTATTAACCAAATTCGCCAAAGATAATGAAACAGTTGTTCGTCAATCGGCAGAAGTTGCCCTTGATATGTATGAATATGAGAATTCCAATCAACTGGATTATACTGAAGTGATGATGACTTCTAATTAACTTATTGTGTAATAAATATTTGTTCATTTTAATTATTTGTTCGGAACCGATATCCACATTTCTTACAAGTATAAAATACAGTGGCTCCTTCATCAGCACTTCGAAGCTGTAAAGTATGATATTGCATTTCATTATGTCCACATTGAGGACATTTCTCAGTGATCTATAGCATAAAACAGTTAATAACCAACTTTTTTTCATTTATGAAGAACCAAAATATTAAAATAAAAACTTACTGTAGCTCCATCTTCAACTTCCTTTTTCTTTATTTCGCCTTTTACTGAAGATCGTTTACTTCTTAATCGTGATTGAAACATATTATCACTAGATGTCGATACATATTTTACACCTTCAAATGCACTTCCTGGATATCTAGACCCACAATCATCACATTGAACATCATTTTTAAACTCTGAAACCTCATTCAATAACCCTCCACATGAATAACAAAATAATAATCCTCCTACTTGTGCCATTTTCCTTCAATATGTCCTGTCCTTCCAATATTTCTCAAAAAAATAAAAAATTTAAAGATGTTTTTTCCAAATTAATTTTTCTAAGCCGCACCTCGACTGGGAGAATAGACTGACAATTACTGACACGACGCGAATCAGCACCAAAAACTTCGATCGAAGGTTTCTGAGTTAACAAACATTTGAATTACGACGATGGCTCAACAGATGGCGATGCCGGATCTTTCCAATGCGATTGTTGCACAGGATGAGATGGGGCGACCATTTATCATTGTGAGGGAGTAAGTAATGTATATGTATAATGGATTTGGGGAAAAGGATCTAACTGATTGATTATTAGTCAAGGAAAGAAACAGAGGTATAAATATATTTTGGATTGAATGGACTAAGAACCGATTATTAATAATGTTTTTATATAGAACTCATGGAGCTGAGGCTACAAAAGCACATATTCTTGCTGCTAAAACAGTTGCGAATATTGTCAAGACTTCATTGGGACCCCGTGGTTTGGATAAGATCTTGATCTCTCCAGATGGAGATATAACAGTCACCAATGATGGAGCCACGATTCTCAGTCGGATGCAGGTCGAGAACCAGATAGCCAAATTGATGGTGGAATTGTCGAAATCACAGGATAATGAGATTGGTGACGGTACTACTGGTGTAGTTGTTCTGGCAGGCTCGTTGCTTGAACAGGCCTCAGAACTCATAGACAAGGGCATTCATCCTATCAGGATTGCCGATGGTTTCGATGAAGCTTGCAAGATTGCTGTTGCCGAGCTGGACAAAATCGCCGACGTCGTAGAGTTTTCAAAGGAAAACACCGTGAACCTGTTTAAAGCTGCCAAAACCAGTCTGGGAAGTAAAATCGTCTCAAAAGCACATGATTTGTTTGCCAATATCGCCGTCGAGGCTGTTTTATCTGTTGCCGACCTGGAAAGACGTGACGTGGACTTTGAACTTATCAAGGTCGACGGCAAGAATGGTGGAGCTTTGCAGGATACAAAGATTGTTCAGGGAGTCATTCTCGATAAGGACATGTCACATCCTCAAATGCCCCGGGAGATTCACGATGCAAAGATTGCCATTTTAACGTGTCCGTTCGAACCACCCAAGCCCAAGACCAAGCATAAGCTTGATATCAGCTCCGTTGATGAATTCAAAAAATTACAGACTTATGAACAAGATACCTTCAAGAAGATGATTAAAAGCGTCAAAGACACTGGTGCAAACCTTGTGATCTGCCAATGGGGTTTTGACGACGAAGCAAACCATTTGCTGCTTCAAAACAACCTTCCGGCAGTGCGATGGGTTGGGGGGCCTGAGATCGAACTGATAGCCATGGCCACGCAAGGTAGAATTGTCCCTCGCTTTGAGGATCTATCTGCAGCGAAGCTGGGGTCTGCTGGCGTCATTAGAGAGCTTGAATTCGGCACCACTAGAGATAGAATGTTGGTGATCGAGGAATGTGCAAACTCCAAGGCCGTTACAGTACTTGTGCGAGGTAGCAACCACATGATAATCGACGAGGCCCGACGGGCTTTAAATGACGCTCTTAGCGTTGTGCGGAACCTGATTACTGACAACCGAGTTGTGTATGGAGGAGGTGCAGCAGAGATTGCCTGTTCACTGGCAGTGGCACAGAACGCTGACCAGAGAAAGGGTATTGATCAATATGCATTCCGAGCGTTCGCTTCGGCTCTGGACGCAATTCCCATGGCATTAGCAGAGAATTCGGGTCTTAATCCTATTGAGACCCTGGCAACCGTCAAGGCCAAGCAAGTCAAGGAAGCAAACAGTAGACTGGGTGTGGATTGTCTAGGACTCGGCAATAACGATATGAAA
Source organism: Diddensiella santjacobensis (assembly GCA_030574215.1). Lineage (NCBI taxonomy): Eukaryota > Fungi > Ascomycota > Dipodascomycetes > Dipodascales > Trichomonascaceae > Diddensiella > Diddensiella santjacobensis. Next base: position 228,037 of record JAJMEO010000010.1, read on the forward strand.
GACAACTTTGTGATAGACCCCTTGATTGGCAAGAGACAACAACTTCTGCTCGCCACACAACTAACAAGAATGATCCTCAAAATCAACGACGTCATTGTCAGCGGTAACGATGAATACTAACAAAATTTTTTTTGTAATTAATTACTGTTGTAAAATTGAAAATACAAGAAACCTGGAAGTTGTGATTTTTCATCTTTTCTCCCACCACCAAAGAGGACCTGAACGAACACGACCAATGGCAGTTCCGGATCTAGTGCTTGATCCCAGTCTTCGACAATGGGTATTATTTCCCATTCTATTTGTTATGATTCTAGTGGGTGTGATCCGGCATTATGCTACGATTTTGCTCCAATCAACGCCACGAACACCGGCTGTTAAGGCCATACGACAACAGTGAGTAAAGTTTGCGACATGATGAGATAGAGCATACTGACGGAGAATGTAGACAATATCTACAATATAGTGCAATGATTCGAAATGGAGCCAATAATATCCCCGAGGAGGCGTTTAATGCTCGACAAGCGTATTATATTGACAAGTTCAAGTCTGGGGAATACCTGGAGGACCCGAATGCCGCGCCAGGGCCATCTGGGATGCTGACCGATCCCAAGAGCATGGAGAACATGACGGGAATGATGAAGAATCAAATTATGATGTTTGTTCCTCAGACCATCATGATGGGATGGATTAATGCCTTTTTTGCCGGCTTCGTTCTCATGAGACTTCCATTTCCATTGACAGTAAGATTCAAATCAATGTTACAATCCGGAGTGGCCACTACCGATCTGGATGTGAGATGGGTTTCTTCTTTGTCATGGTATCTATTGAATCTATTGGGGTTGAGATCAGTGTATATTTTGATCCTTGGTGACAACAATTCGGCAGGAGGAGTATCTACTATGGCAGGAGGACCTCAAGGAAACCCAATGGCCATGCAACAGCCTGGTACAGACTTCACCAAGTTGTATCTTGGCGAGGCGGAGAATCTCGAACTTGTCCAACATGATTATATACTCCAAGGCATTGAGGATAGAATTATCAACACATATGAAGGTGTGATATTGTAGTTATCTACGAGGAAAGATTATAAGAAAAGAAAAAACAAGACCATTCAAGAGTATAACCCCTCTTCTACTCCTAAAGGTATAGCCTTGCCGTAAGCACCTTTCCATGATTGAGGACGAACCCATTTATTCTTGAATTGTGGGATACTGAGCACATCTGCCAATTTATCTGCAAGCTGTTCAGCATCATTGAAATTGTCTCCTTCATATGCATACATCACCACGGCACAGAGAGACATTAGATGTTTGGCAGCATGTAGAACGTCAAGAACAATGCCGGATTCAGGCAATGTTTCTGGAACAGAAGGAAGAGACTCAATCGATAATCGACTCAATCGTTCAGAAATATCCTCGGAATAGATCTTAATATTACCTTTCTCGGAAGTGTACAATCCAGCGTTGGTGGACCCCACTGCGATGACCTCGGAAAACGCCCGTAATTTCATGAATGGTAATACCGTTTCTTGTACAAATCTCTTTCTGTATCCAGGTAAAGTAGGAGATCTTAGTTGTAGAATTGTAAATCCTCCATTCTCACCACTAAAATAAACATCACACGCCGTACTAATGGAGGTGGCGACGGGAGCTTCACCATCACGAATATCCACCGGACCAGCAAAAGGATATAAATACCGGTCATCCAAGGATCCTACTAGCTTAGCATCCAGAGTATGTATCAACAGATCCACTGCCAATTGTGGGATATTCCCTGCCGAAACGGCCGGAATCACCAATATACTTCCGTCCAGATGTGGGGACATTTTTTGGTATAAGTTTTAAGGATCGTCGCCGCAGAAAGGATTTTTGTTTCCGGAACCAACTTATCAAAGAAATTAACCAGAACAATGGCTCCTGCTACGGTGATTTGTATTGGTATGGCCGGTTCAGGCAAGACCACCTTCATGCAACGGTTGAATGCTCATTTACATCAGAAAAAAATGCCTCCGTATGTAATCAACCTTGATCCGGCGGTATTAAAGGTTCCATTTGCTACAAATATCGATATTCGAGACTCGGTCAACTATAAAAAGGTTATGAAACAATATAATCTTGGTCCAAATGGTGCCATTATGACATCTTTGAACTTATTTGCTACCAAAATCGACCAGGTGCTTGGAATAGTGGAGAAAAGAGCCCCGGAAGTCTCACATGTCATCATAGACACTCCCGGTCAGATCGAATGCTTTATATGGTCTGCATCCGGTGCCATTGTCACCGATGCTTTGGCCTCGTCGTTTCCCACTGTTATCGCTTATATCGTCGATACTCCCCGAACAACGTCGCCGGCTACCTTCATGTCGAATATGTTGTATGCGTGCTCGATTCTTTACAAAATGAAGCTCCCCATGATCATAGTCTTCAATAAAACAGATGCACAGGATGCCCAGTTCGCCAAGGATTGGATGTCTGACTTCGAGGCATTCCAAAAGGTTCTCCGTGATGACCAGGAACTGAATGGCGATGGAGAAAATGGCTCGGGATATATGGGCTCGTTGATGAACTCGTTATCCCTAATGCTCGAAGAGTTCTATCGCCACTTGGACGTGGTGAGCGTATCTGCATATACTGGAAGCGGCTTCGATGAGTTTCTCGACGCAGTGGATAATAAGGTCGAGGAATACAACAGAGACTATAAAACAGAACGAGATCAAATATTGAAAGAACGACAAGATACCGCTGCTAAGAAGAAAACTCAAGACTTGACCAAGCTCATGAAAGATATTGGAATAAAGGATAATGAAAGCAGTCAAGCAGCTCAAGACCGTGTGGACTCCATTTCGGATACCGAGGAGCCAGACGAAGATCTTGACGGTGAGGTCGAACGTGATGAGTTCGAACCTCAACGAGAATATGCATTTGGTGATGAGCGAGATGACCGTTATGAGCCTGAGGAAGCTGGCATTCAGAGTCGATACGAAGAAGCACTTCGAGCATCTGATAAAGAGAGGGAAAAAATCCAGAATTACATTAACAAAAACATCAACTAACTTAATCTTGTAATAATTATAACATTACTATTAGAAACTTTTTATTTGGGCTTATTTTCGATCTGTCAACTCTTCCTTCTCGATTTCTGCAATCCGTTCGCCAGGATCATAGAAAATCAAATGAGGCTTCCGTTCAGCAATATCGAACATAGTCTTGGCAAACTCAGAGTTTGCCCAAGCAAACCATGATCTCGTATATGAGAATGGCTTGTCGACATGCACAGTTTCGTGAATCAAACCAAGACCAGACGTAGACTTCTTGATCAAGTCCAAAAGAGCTTCAATCTCATCTTCATCATCGCTAGTACGAATCGCCACCAGATGGCTCATTGGCCAGGCGTTTCGGATGCCAATATGGGGCCCACCGATTCCGTGAAAGTAACGACCTTCTAGATAGTAAGGGTTGCCGCTTTTGGAAAGAATCATTCTTCTAGTATTCTTGTACACTCGATGAGACTTGTCGACAAACCCCATATCTGGAAGCGCAAGCAAAGACGGTATGTTTGCATCATCTATATTATTGATGCCTCCATATCCATCAACCTCATATGCGAAAACTTCTCCAAACACCGGGTGATGATAGACAGCATGGTCCCATATGCCCTTCTCAACACGTTGACCCAATTCTAGAGCAATTTGAGCGAGATCTTTCTGCCCCACATCAGTTAGAAGCTCGCCGGCTCGCTTGAGTTCGACGGCAGCCAGAGCGTTCGCAGGAATGAGGAAAGGAAAGATAGTTGCATCATCCGAAGGTCTAAATGACGAACGAATCAAGCTAGTATTGGCGTTAACGGGGTTTCCGGTTCCACCGAGGTTCAGAGTCTCTGTACCGATGTTTGTGTTTCGCTGAAACGAATAACTGGGCGGCATGACGCTACCATCGTCATTAAATGTTGAAAACGACTGATCCCTCAAGACAACCATCATTCTGTTGAACGCCTCTATCCATCGGTCAGTCACAAATGATGAGTCCCCAGTAGCCCGATAGTATTCGTTGGAAATGCCTAGAAACGACGCTAAGCTGTCCAATTCGTACTTGCATTCAAACACCACACGAGGGTTAACGGGAGGATACACGGCATCACCGAGATTAGAAAGCGGGAATCTGATCCCGCTGGCAGCAGGAGGGTTGAAGGCATTGCAGTAGGGAAACTGGATTATAAACTCTGCCTGGGTATTGATAGCACCGCGAATCAGCTTATTTATCGCAGGGTCTTTGGCGGCAAATCTTTGATACGGGGACAATTGTCTGTACGAGTCACGCAGCCACTCTGCATCAATATCTCCCGTGACGACAAATGTCTGAGGTTCATCTCCGTTACTACCATTATTGTGCCAACCGATAGTAGTATCGAGAGTATTGGGGAACGCATTTTCGAACAGTCGAATCAAATCAAGATCGGAAATCCTGCTATACATCTCCTTGATGACATCCTCGACAGTTTTGGATTTGAAGGTACGACATCTTTCAGGTGGTCGTTGATAAGGAAGTCTCAATGGGCCCTTGCTTAATGGATAGTGGGGCACCGCCGAGTACTCGCCATATTCCGGGCAATCCTTATCATCATCGTCCCGAGACAAAAAGTCCCCTTCATCAACCTCCTCATTATTCTCCTCATCCTCTTCTTCAACCTCGCTTTGACTGTGGCCTCTTCCTCTACCCACAGGTATGCCGAAGTAGTAATCTTTCTCATCTCGAGCAGCATGTTTTGTATACTTCCAATCGGGGGACAGTTTATCAGTCAGAGGACTGTTAACAACATCATTGTTATTCTTATCTGATATCAGACGAACAAATAAATAGAATAGTAGCACTGAAAAGATGCCCATGGTTGCCAATTGGCGGACTCGAGACGGTCTATAACCTGGCATGTTCCGATCCAAATGTCGCCAGAAATGAAATCAAAAGTGAATCACAAACCAAACCCAAGCTGTTTTAAGAGAAAATAATAACCCCGAGATTACAATTGGTCTTAAGCTTTCTATCTGCTTAAATGGTGCACGGAGCAGTTTCATGCAACTGTGACCTGCCAAATGTGACACTTAAACGTTACATAACCCTTACCCAGCTTCCAGCATGGAAAAATATGTCGTAAATGAGCGCCGCGACTCTTTCAATTTTTAAGCTCGTCCATTATTTTTAGTCGCTTCATTTTGGATTCAATTGCTTGAGCATGTGCTTGTTTAGCGGTCTGAATCTTTTTACTGTGTTTGATTTTGACGTTAGTTTTCGTATGTCCAATTCCGTGACGGTCATTTTTCATTTTTGTCAATGCTGAAACTGGAGTACGTAGACCTTCTTTTCCAGCCATTCCCAGTCCTTGTTTCGAATGGGGTGACCATCCATATTTCATTAGATACCTAGATGGTAAACTGTGTTTGGGAAACATCAAGGGCCTTGCAGGAGCCTCAATATGTGCCGTGCTTGCCAGATGCACCGCAGAAAGCTCGTGCCGCGCCGTATCCACCACAACAATGCCACATGATGGACATAATCGTGGCGCATCCTGTCCCTCGGCCGGGGGCCCGGTGACTCTAGACTCGTCCCGGTCGCCACCACCCACGAGATTTTTATAAAATGCCGCCGAGCTCGAAGATGACTGTTCAACGGAGTTTTTCGAATCTACACGTTCAACCTCTAACCCACTACTAGCAGGCTGAAACTCTATAAAAGGCTGACGCCATTGGTTTCGAATAGAACCTCCCTTCACAGACCGAAGCTGGCTTTTAGTTTCCTGATATAAAGGATTCATGCTATTCATGAATAATACAAAATCATACTATTATAGATATAATGTTTGGGAGATCTAAAACTCTACAAATCCTCAGCAGCTGATTGATGTCTATGTTGTCTTAGACTTTTTTTTCCGCCTTTATATACTTTTTACCCACGAACCACGTGACTATTGGAAACTCACGATCTTTTCTACGGCCCATAATGCAGCTTATCTACTATTGAGTCAAGATTTCAAGTAATGAGAACGTGATATTGAATAAAAATAAAAGAATCCACTTGAAATGATTCTTCAAAGTCATAATCAAAATATCACGTGACATTAACACGTGATGGTCGATATAGAAGCTCAATGATCAATTGTTTGAATTATAAGTAATTAGAGTAATTCATTGCGAGAAATGTCTTAGAAATCGGTCATGTGTATTAATTATGCGGGTTAACGAAACAAAATGGTTGCATATTGCCTGTCAGTCATATTGCATGCATTCTTAGAGGTCAGAAGTGAGTGAAGTCCCACCTGACAGGACCGGTACCAACTTATCAATATATAAACATCTATATATAACAGCCCGCAGCAGCATAATTTTGTTTGTTTAAAGAGTGAAAAGTGTCCATTGGTATAAGATCGGTAATCCTGGGGTTTCACTGAATTTTGATAGTTGATTTTTAAACTTGTATACTGGGGATCTGCCCCGCCCCTTGCAACTGAAGTCACCCACATAATATAATATTGAATGGACGAACTTCCACAATCGATATATACGCCGGTTGAACGGTCACCGTCTATACCAGATGGTTATTTATTCAACTTCTTATCACCTCATTTACGAGAGGATATTCAAAAGTCGTTGCCAAAATCGTTTTTGACCAAGGTTCATGATAGACAAGAAGAGCTTCATGCCGAGATTGTGAAATTCATTGAACAAAAAGTCAGCACATTCTTTGAATTCTCACAGGCATTGGTGTTAAGTTACAAACTTGAGGAACAGGAACGTGAAAATGAACGGAAACAGGCCGAATCATCGCCCGCTTCCTCTGCATCAAATACAGCTACCCCGCCTTCCATAGGAAACATCAGTCATGACACGTCTGAAATCTCCGTGGCATCCACTGACTCGAATAATGCATCGCCAGATTCCCGACAAAGGATCGCCAAACCTCTCAAATCCAGTCTTGCCAAACCTAGAGTCTCGTTTTCGGGCTCTGATTCAGATAATAGCCTAACCAAAAAGCGAAAAAAGGTCATGTTTGCACTCAAGGATGAAACATCAACGTTTCGAGTCGATAATGAAGGTTCTACAGAGGAAGACACCTCTGACGACTCCGACCATGAAGGAACAAGTACTCAAGCTCCTGATTCACAGCCACCGCCGGATATACCCACCCAAACACTGAATGATGATGACACTAGTGAACCTACTATAAACTCCACTTCTCAAATTGAGACTCCAATAGCCTCAGATGCTCAGTTTCCGACAGATGATGATGATGGTTCTTCATCACAAGCCACAGCGAAGGAAGATGGTGGAATTGGTGACTCAAGAACAATATCATCCGACTCAGGAGATGAACTTTTCGAGTTTGATGAATCGCTTGCTCCGGAAAAGAATTTCCCCGATGGAGACACTACAACAGCTCCAACGGACCTTGGACTCGACATTAATGAAGATCTGGTGAGTCCCTTTTTGGCATCGTCATTACCGCAATCACAGGTATTGGTTGGCTCTTTAACTGGGAGCTTTAAACCGCGCTCGAAATCAAAGTACCTTGATGAATCATCACCGAGCCAAATGACCCCTCCAATTGCCCTACCATCCCAGTCGAATCCCACACCGGAAAGTGTCGGCCTTGTGTCGTCATTTGCCAGTAGTTTACCAATTGAGATCTCTCATGGCAACTCCTGGAACAGGAGACCGGTGACTGAGGAAGCCAGTCCTGTCAGTGGCCGAGAAGGCTTTGAAATGCTACATTCTATGAGACGGTCTGGCCTGGAATTCGACGATGACGAAGATGAACTTCCAAATGTACCGTTAGAGTCTAATCAAAATTGATGAAGCATGAAACGAAAATAAAAATGTTGTATATTAAATTAATATTGAACCAAAACTAAGGCTAGAAAATCCCATGCTTATGATCGGCGTTCCGCCGCTCCCCACCAACTTCATTTATCAGCTATGCCTGAAATTGTTGAATCCGTAGCGGATAATGAAGATATATGGGATGATAACGATGGTTCTGGTGCTGTTTCTGAAACGGTGAGAATCCGTAGAGATCACTATAATAACGGTTACCTTGAGGGGATCACTGAATCAAAGGAAGATGCTCTTCAAAAGGGCTTCAATAACGGATACCCCAAAGGCGCTGAGATAGGTTTGCAAGTAGGACGTATAATAGGCACTCTCCAAGGGCTTGGTTTACATGACCTTGAGAGAGCCGCTACTAGAGAACTGTCTGCTGAACAGCTATTTTCGTCACAGTATTGGGACGCTAATGCTCAACAGACCTGGACAGGAGTACACCCGTTGATCCTCAAATGGAAAGAACTCGCCGAGCAAATGCTCTCGTCGTCATGAATAAAACAAATCGATACAGTTAATATCATATATAAATACGCAACGAAAACATAAAAGATTATGTGAAAACCAAATCACCAAAAAGAACACCATCCGACGAAATGCTGGCAAAGATTTTCAATATTCGTGGCTTCTTGAATCAACTTGTCGACTTGGTCTGCTACATTTAAATCTGTCAGCCGTTTGAAGTCATTGCCCGTAAGCTTGTCGGTAATTCGCTTCAACACTAATTGCGCTCTGGCGGTCCGGATATCCGCTTGGTGCTGCTGTTCTATCTTCGAAGCCTCCGTCTCGTCAAGTTGAGCTCTTCGCTTAAGCTCAGCCGGATCCGTTATAGAGGTATCGTGCGTCACACTGGCCCTTCTCTCCTGACTATCTAACTTCGTGGGAATATCAAATCCCCAGTTGATCAACGGGTCGTAAGCAAACGCTTCTAGAATCGCCATCAGAGATTCACTATTGTCTCGTAGCAACGCCATGACATTCTCGCATGTGATACGGAAACTTCCTTCGATCCCGGAAACCTCCATGGCGTAGGTAAGCATTCTTGTCAGTCTAAACGGCACCTTTTCAGGGAATTTCTCTCTCAAAATCGCTGCTTCAAAACAGTCCCCAAAGTCAATATGAATCACCTTTCCAGTAAACCGGTCAAGCATCAGATTTGAAGGATGACGGTCTCCCAGTCCAAGTATATATCCAACCATGGACATCACTCCTAGAGATCGCGTGTATTGCGTCCGCCTATCCAGCCAAGCCTCGGATGACCTACTCTTCAACCATAGAACACGGTATAGATCCTGACCACGAGTGTTATCAAGCGCATAGGTGAAAACCTCAATTTTCTGCAAGTGCGTCAAGTTTTCGTAGTCAGGCGCCATCTGTAACATAATCCTGTGCTCGATATTCAACAATATCTTTCCATCGCGATACTCCCGGATCAAGTAATGGAACGTATCGCTATGAGGAACCCATCCTAGAAGACCGGATTTGGGTGATAACGGAATGGCTGAATATCTCTGGATATTCAAGTGTCTTTTGAAACACTCAGGGTCATCAGCCAAAAGCGTGTTCACCAATCCAAACAGCTGCATAACTAAATTATCTTGCCGCATATCTTCATGGCCCTTGAGAACGAATCGGTAATCTTTTCCATCGCTTCCTTTCATAGACAACTCTCGTGGTCTCTGTTTGGAAGAGATCACTGATAATATTGGGTCAAATCGCACAATCCTGAAAATTGGCTTTCCAGGACCATAAGTACCCGGAACAGCAAGGTCCAAATCACGAACAGCCAACAGCTTGGGTGAAACGTATTGTAGATCCAACGATGAAAGCTGAGGCAGCTGTCTGTTGATCCGTCTAAAAACACTGTAGTAAATATCCCAGGCTTGGTTCAGATGAGTTATGTCATTCGAACGCTTAAAGCTCAGGGCCCACTCATAAGCATCATGCAAATCACGTCCAAACGCCGTCTGGAACGAGATCTCGCGCAGAGTTTCAGGCCCTCGTTCCAAAGCCTTATGGAGAGGCTCAAGAGTTGCAAACATCTTTTCTATATTGTGCTCGCCAAAGAAAAAGCGCGATGCGTCTTCGAGTCCATCATGCCATTGTTCATGCCACAAGACTGCTACCCGGATTAATTCGAAACTCACCAAGTCTGCTTGATCAACAAGAATAGCGCTGTGCACTCTCATCTTATCAAGAATCGTGGAAGCCGCCTTCTGCCGTGAAACACTGTCCGACTTGATAGCCACTGTGAGAGGATAAAGCAGTGCCTGCGGATGTTTCTTGCCCATCTCAGTCAGTAGGCTGTGTAGAAGTTTGCTAACAACAGGATTTGGCTGATGAATTCGTGAGATCAACTGCGGCAAAACATCAAGCCATACTTCAAGCTTCAACATGGATACACCTTCATGCATAGCACTGGCGGGCTCAGGAAGACCACCGTATTTGAACCATAAGGTCAACAGCCGTAAAGTATCCTGAAGCGCTTTCTGTTCAGACAAGGCAATAGAATGGAAGAATCCCTTCAATGCGGGCACAACGTGACGTTGGACTAACCCTGGGGGTGGATCAGAATCAGGGTTATTCGTAGCCAGCTTTTCTAGCTTACTGGCCTCATGCATAGAAATGACTTCAAAATTCGCCAAGGCCCAGTTGTGCCAGGCCTTGTACCAGTTCTTGTCAAACCGTGTAGCCAGCAAATAGGACCCAAGGATGGCCTCAGGATTCTCTGTTTTCCACGATTGTCGCATAGCAACTTCCCATTCACCTTGTTTCAGGAAACATCGTGCTAACAGCTTTGTGTAAGTTACAATCTCAGTCGTTGCACCAGGCTGATCTGAGGGCAACGGCTGGGAGATCAGATCATCAATCGGGAGACCAAGGTCTTGCGCCATTCGGGTCGTGAAGTCCATCAAGTGACTAAGCGCCTCGGTGCGATTCCCGACCTGCCACATATATTTCAGCTGAGCATAAACAACCTGAGGTGGCGCTCTCGAAGAATTGGGATTATCTGGGTCATCATCCTCCAGCAGGAAGTTCAAAGACTTCTCGGCGAGGCCATATCTCTTCGACTTTCGGCAGAGGTTGGCAAACTTGATCCACATGTCCATGTCTTCCTTAGGTTTCACAACCAAGGCGCGAACCTTTAGCATCCTCTGCCAAATATCAACGTTACGCTGGCACCCCTTCAATCGCTTCATCCAGGTAACTCTCATTGTCTTCTTTTCTTCTGAGTTCTCCGGCAACAGCTTATAAGTAATAATCTCTTCCAGCTCAGCAAGCATCTGTACACGCACAACCACTCCATAAGCTCTGTTGTAGCTTTCACTGACAAGAGCCGTCAATTCAGTTATAAGCTGATCGCGAGCTTTCAGAATCTGTTTGGAAGCCTCGTCGAAGTTATTTCGATGAATGTATAAGATGGAGTTGAAAAAGGATCTATCAGGAGACTCCGGCTTCATAACAGAAATGTAAGTGTCCATTTTCTCCCATTGGCCTAATCCCCAAGATGCTGCAGCAGCAAGTGGCGCGACAGCTCGACGAATATCATTCGTTGAATTGGTCCACTTCTCTTGAGCCAACTGAGATAATTGTTCCCACTCTCCCAGGGCATGCAAACATCTCATCTTGCCCATTGTCACGTCCATCGAGTTCGGTTCTAGCCTTTCTCGATCCTTGTACGCCGTAAGTGCTTCATCCCATCTCTGAAGTTTCTCGTACCAAGTTTCCTTAAGTTGCAAGTTGTGGTGCTGCTGCGCATGCTTGAGAATCCCAATTGCGGCATCCGATTGTTGCAGCTGGTTATTGATACTAATCAGAGCCTCGATCGTGGGAGCGGTTGGTTCTTGAATAAACTCCAACTCTTTGAAGTGAAGCGCTTTGGCATACGCATGACATTTCTGTGCATAAAGCGACAGAGTACGAATGTCCATGGGTAGTGGCTTCTCGTCGTGCTCCATGAACTCGGCTAGATTCAGCAGAATCTGTAGAACTTCTGGAGGGATATTAGGCGATACCAAAGCAGTCTCGATAGATTTGACCAAATCCTCCTTGTACTGATCGTAAAGTTCGGTCCAACAGCTGAAAAAGCTTGCATTAAACAACGTCTGAGCCAAAGGAGCATACAAGGATGCAATGCCTGAACATGCTCTGATCGCATGCGAAGGCGATTCTTTCAAAAGTTCTACACCCAACCGCCGGATCCATTCCAGCCAGTCTTCCTTGGTGGACTTCTGAGATGTGTCCCAGGCTGCCTTTAAAAGCTGCTGATTTACGGGCAGTTTCATGTTAGGAGCATCTGCAGGGGAAGCAACATCTCGAATCTCATCGCGTTTTCTGTAAGGATTCAGGTTCTGAGGTAGCGGTTCATTGTTCAGTAGCTTAGTCACAAGCTGGTCATAGTTCGATGAGTGGATTCTGCACTTGGCAAGAACAGTATTGATCACCTCAATAAACACAGTGAACTCACTACCCATCTGGTAGGCTAAAGAACAAAGGGTTTCGATAGACGCCTTTCTGAGCTCATCATTACCATTCAGGATCACTCTTAGCAGAGGGTGGATGATTCGTGATGCCATGTCGTTGAGATTGACGGTCCGACATAAGTCTCCAATGCAATGTATTGCCGCTATGCGCAGCTGTGGTGGCGCATATTCAAACCGATTGACGATCGTAGGTATTATCAGGTGCAGATACTCTTCAATATTTGAGCCAAAGATAATAAAGCTGTTCAACACCTTAATAGAAGGCTCTAAAGAGCTTGATTTGTCTGTCTGTAATACGCCAATCAACAAAGGCAGAAGAGTCGGCATATAAATTTTAAATTCACCATCCAGAGCCTGTGCAATAGAGTCGATTAATGTCAGAATGGTGGGCTGCAAGCTCGCAACGTGGAAGAAGTCCTTAATAATGTCGAAAATGCTGTCGAGATATGTTCTAATATGCTGTTTCACGACGCTCACGAGAATCGACAACTGACGGAAGAAAAATTCCGTCATGTTATGCGCACTGACTCGCATGACTCCAAGTAAGCCAGGAATAATCTGATTCAAAAAAGGAACGCACTTCAGTCCGAGAGACTTGAAAATGAAAAGAATAGCTTGTGCTATATTGGTATGATGCACAACAAGTGAGTTATCCTTCAAGAGCCCCATTAAGGTGGTAATAACCACTGTTGGGTAGTACTCATCTGAAGTTGGGCTCATTCCCTTCATCAAGAGCTTAATGTCGATGGGAGTAACTTCGCGCTCCTCGGAATCATCCGAGGTTTTGCGTTCGATCTCTCTGTACTTGTAAGGATCCAACGCACCTAGAATTCCTATTAAACGGACTGTTTCTCTCCTGATAGAAATTGACTGCTCAGTCTTAAGAATGTTAATCAAGATACCGAGCAGCTGTGGGTACTCCAAGAACGGATCAATGACATATCCAGAGCTGCTTGCCAACTGTCCCAATGCCCTTAGGGCTGCATCTCTCTTAAGTGAGGAGCTCTGGTCCTGAATAGTTTCTAATATCAGAGGCATAAGCTGAGGAATGTAGTCGGTCATCTCTTCGGCACCAATCTTTGAGAGCTCACCAATCACTAACATAACACTAGCAGCAACCTGTGGACTGGGATCTCGAGCAGGCTTGATCAAAACATCAAAAACTGACTTAACGTATGGTTTTATCAGGCCCTTAGACGACCTCATCAGCGCGGCCAGAAGCTTCGCGCTCTCTTCTTTGTTTTTGCTGTTGCTTGAGAACTCAAGCTCGGTCAACAACTGTATTAACGTTTTCCGCAATGAGGGAATTACGTATGCAGGATTGCTTTTGGTTAATCGGCCAATGATCGTAATGGCGACCTGGCGAATTCCAAAAGCTTCGTCGTTGAGCGCCATGAACAGCAGACGAACATTCTCAGGCTGAGAGAGATGAGGATCCAGTTTTGTTTCAAGCGATTGCAGCACCTCGTATCGGACATCTGCTGCCGGATCGGTGATTGCCAAGGTAAGCAACTTTTCAATCACTTGACTAACTGACTTGAGAGCACTTGCACTGACATGGTTGCATATCGGGTCATGAATATAAATACGAACAGACGTAAGCGCTGCTGCTTTTCTGACGCTTGGACTGCTATGGTCAACGTATCGAATGGCACAATCGCGCACAAATTCGCTTAACGAGCGACCCTTGAAGTTGAAAGTCCCTAGCATTTCGAGTGATAGGCTAATGAGATTCGTTTCCGTCATGTCGGAAGAAAGACCATCTTTAGCGATCATGGCCTCTCGGAACTCCTTCGCAGCTGTTTCGTTCATTTGGGTAGAAAAGTTCGGACTCCCAGGTTTCTTAAAAGGGTTACCACTCAGAATGTAGCTCAGCATATTCAGTAGTCGATCACGAACTGTATCTTGTAGAGGAGGAATATATGTGATGAATGACCGCAAACAACTCTGCAGAGCGTCGCTCAGCCCACATGCGAATATCAGGTCTAGAATTTCAGCTGAGATGTGCTTTGCAAGAGCTTGTCCAACAGCGCTGGCCAACATACCAAGGCAGTTGAAGATGGGTCCTTCCTGCTCCTTCCTAACTTTTCCTTTTGAAAGCAGACCCTCTCTAACGTTTTCCAGAACCGGTTCCAGATAAAATGCCATATTGCTTCGCACAGACACGGCAATCAGCCCGATAGAGGCAAACACCAAACCGCGGTCTTTTTCTCGTTTCAACTGTCCAATGAGATGAGTCATGCTGTCCACCAAATAACGCTTTGTGAACTCATTCGGGTTATATTTCGCCAAGTCAGGCAAGATCATCACCACTGTACGCCGTATGAGTGCATCCTTGTGGTCCTTGAACCGTAATGCGAGGTCGCAGACTTCAAAGTACCGAGGCTGCATAAACATTCCACCGTGTCTCAGCAGTTCGCGATATACGAGCAAGCTGGCGTGGATTGTATCTGGCAGATTTGCTTTGAAGCCTCCCTGAGCCTCTTCCAATATTCGGCTATACCATTGTTGTCGAAGGGCGCTGTCACGTTGGTATATGATTTCGAGGAATGCGCTCAGTGCTCCTGCGGCGTCGATACGAATAGTATATTTGGGATCCTTTAAGCCGATCCAAAGAACATCCATGATCTTACTTGTATAGCCGTATAATAATGTGGGGCTTTTTTCTGCCATTGCCTTGATCACCAGAACGGCCGCATGTCTTCTGACTTCTTGACGGTCTGATTGCAGCCATTCGACACATCTACGGACCTCAAAGTCTACCAGTTCTCCTGCGAGACTGCCTCCTGAACTGGCGAGTTTACCCATTGCATTTGCCGCGGCTCTCATCACCTCGATGTCGGTGGTTAGCACCACGGACCGTAGATAGTTGGCGAATCTAGTAATTTTGACGGCGCCTTCTTCGCCTGTGTCTGCATCTATAAGTTGATCAACTGCCAACACGGCTCCTAGTCGGACCCCGGGGTCAGGGCTCCGCAATAGTTCGAATATGCGTTTATTAATATCATTGGTATGTCTTGAGAATTGATCAGCAGGAAGTTCTGGAGCAATTGTCACTAGATGAGTTCGTAATTCAACCGCTGCTCGTTCCTTATCTTCCATGGATCTGGAATTCAATATTAGTTTCCATTTGTTTTCACAGGATGGATTCACTTACTTGGAACGAAGGCCATTAAAGATGTTGGATATAACGACATTTTCCGGCTGAGAAGCCGTAGATGCCATTTGTATTTAATTCACAAATGGCTCAATTGAAATTCCCTTATGATTGAAATCCAATAAGGTATTTTGTTGTTTGTAATACCCAAATTATCCAAGGTTTTATACTCGTTGAAGAATAATATATGTTAAGTTCAAGCTCGGCACTGTTTTGGCCCCACCCGCTACAACTCCAAGTCACATGGTCAGACAGATATTCATGAAACCCCACGACGAATTCACAGTCTTGAAAGTTCTGATTATTTAAATAATATAGATATCATATGTTAATTTTCATTTATATACAAAGGATTTCCCATTCCAGAAGATTTTACTTGGATTGTTCTAACGACGCCTTTTCACGTTCCTGTTTCAATTGTTCAAGATCCTTATCGGATATAGGGGGAATAGGAACATCGCCGAAATCATCAGCTTGAAAGGCATGTAAAGAATAAAAGTCTATATAATAATGTTAGAAACTTTCTCATTTCAAATACTTAGACCCAAATTATCTTACATATTCCTGCAACAACCCCAAATAACGCTCCCGATAATAACATGTTCTTCTTGAAATATGGCGCCCGTGCTCTAAGTGCTGCTGGAGTCATGGTATATGTATAAGGATTCTGATATTTGTTGGCTTGAACACTTTTCATATATCAATATTAAAATCAAATCCATGATTGAATCCATCTTCAATACTTACTGCCATGGTGTCGGTTCTCGAGGCATTCTTCGACTAGTTTGTTTCTGTGACATGATTTCGTTATTTTGCCCTGTTAAATGAAAACCCACAAATTGTCCAGTTTTTTGATGATGTAAATGAAAAGTTACCCTTCAGCAAGTTATTGTAAAACAGTTGGGAGGAACCCCGCTTAGCAGTAAGTTAGCACTGAAAGTCTGAAACTCACTCAAAAGATACTCTTTTTGTGGTACGTTTTTGTCCAAGTAAACAGGTAAGTGACCCTGAAGAAGGTTTACATATAAATTTGGTTCCTACGCTTCACAAACGGAATTACACCGAAAAAGCTTGAGTCCCAGGTGGAATCGACTGGTCGGAAGCTGTAATCGCCGATATACTATTAGACTTGGATGTCCCTCGTCAGTTATGGTTCAGATTCAGAGGATGACGAAACTTATGATGCTTCAAAGGTTGTTTCCAAAGAGAACAATCCAGTAAAGGTGAATGCGGACATAGCAAAGAGTTCCATCATCTCTAGCTTCCTGCCGAAACCCAGCAAAAGATCAATAGAGTCAGTTTCTGTTTCTGAGGAGACCAAAGGCTCGACCATACAGCAATTTGAAACTGCTCCTTTGAGTAAAAGATCTCGGACTCTTGGAGGAGGGATCAAAAATACCTTCTTCGATGGTGAAATTGCCGTTCCTACCGGTAGCAAATCAACCGAAATATCTATATCCCGTCCCTTAGTGGACATTGTCCCTGCAGCAGTTGCAGCTAGAATGGCCAAATATGGCTCTTCAGGCACACAACCTCGACCAAAAACGCACATTCAACGTCAGCCGCACGAGCAGCCGCACGAGCAGCGGCCGCCGCCGCACGCGGCTAACACTATTGAGTCGAAACGACTAGGAAAGCTCCCTGATCTATTTTCTCTACCTGGGGATAGTGAAACGATAATAGGAAACTCCAATGTATCGAACAAGACGGTGGGAGATTATAAGCCCATTGTTCTAAGTGATGACGAAGTTGATGATGATCCACAGGACATGACTTATGACGAACTACAGAATGTCGTCGAACATGGTGAACCTGAGGAGGATGTACTAGACATAAGTCAATACCAATCCAAACGTGCTAGGGTTAAAATGGGCAACAGCGGGGAGGTTAAGGTTGTGGATTTCAGTATGGATGATTTCTACAAGACGAATGACAATCTCCGGCGCAATGGAGAATTGGAACCTTCAAAGAGACCAGTCAGGGCCATAGGAGGCGGCCGGCATCAACTTTCTTCGCTCCTTAGAAGCGCTAGAGAGAATAAAGAAGGCTTGGAAGAAATGTTTGAGTCTGGACGTAAGAATAAAAAAGAAAGCGGCCATAAGTATGCTTTCTCGTAGCTGGTCTACAAGCTCAATAATGGATTTATTTAACGTATATAGTCTCTGTTATATTGTAAATAAGGCTCAGTGTTGGGCCATACTTAATCGTTGTGAAATGTCCCGACGACTGTACAAAAAGATTTGTCGGAACCATCAACATAGACGATAGTTTAATTAGTGTGACAGAACCATGTTACGCACTACTTGCTTACGAGGATTGGGCAGGGCTTCTACTATCCGGGTTCTTCTACCTCAGCGACGGTTATTGGCTACTGCTGAAGTTGAGGAAAAGTCAGTTTCAACCGGTGGTCCTGCAAATTCTAAATACGTACAGGAGGCCTTTCCGGCATTAGAGTCCATAACTAAAGACGACCTGGTAAAAGATGCAGAGGAAACCAAGGGCAAGTACTTTGTTCCGAGGTCTAGAGGCGGCGAGCTGCCAGTTTATACCAGGATCAAATTCAACGGCGAGGTTCGAACAGAAGTGAAGAATATTAAGGGAGATGCCGTTGAATTACGAGATGGTCTGTTGGCCGAACTCAATAAAGATGCATATGGACATACAATCACTGATCCTCGGATAGCACTGGATAAGCGTGAGATTGTGGTGAAGAGCACCTCCAACAAAATTGTCATTCGCGGCAACCGAGTCATTCAGGTCAAGAGAATCCTATCAAAATGGTTTTGAACTAGTCACAACAAACTCGTTTTTTCTAACAGGGGTGGGGGCTATATGTAAATAATATCTATGACACGTTGAACAAAGAAAAGTTTCGCACAATTCCAGGTCCATACTCATCGTAATCCTTCTTGGTGTAACAGTAGTTCCTGAACTCTGCGGTTTGTGCCAACAGACTTCCTCCAAACCATACGGCATTTCGCTGTCTCTTGTGTGAGATGACCTGGACTTCAAGACCTGAACTCTTGGCTCCACTTAGCTCCTCACTACGCTTGATACGAGCATCAACCAGCTTTCGAATGTCCCGCTGCAAACGGCGACCAAAGTCTCGGAACATGGTCGAACCTCCTGATAAAACGATATTGCGATACAATCCTTTTCGAACATCCATGGGGCTTGCCTGGACCACTGAGTCCACCACTTCAGGAAGAGGGGTCAAGAAATCCGAGCTGGCGATTTCAGGGTTGAAGAAGATCTCCGGTGCCAGGAACCGTTCGTATCCAATATCAATGGTCGCTCTTCGGCCCAGACCTTGGTCAACCAGGTATTTTTGGAAACGAGACGGATCGCTATCGAATCTCTTGAACTCTTGTAACATGTCAGGGCTGACATAGCAGTACTCCTCCTTGATTCGTTCGGCGGTTTTCAAGGTGGTGTCGGGCTCATTTCGGTCTCGCAGAAGACTC
This sequence comes from Diddensiella santjacobensis, assembly GCA_030574215.1. NCBI lineage: Eukaryota > Fungi > Ascomycota > Dipodascomycetes > Dipodascales > Trichomonascaceae > Diddensiella > Diddensiella santjacobensis. The sequence goes on from JAJMEO010000010.1 coordinate 247,009, forward strand.
TGGATAAAGTACGTGATATCTCGGCCTGCAATTGGGATGTTTTTGATTGCAGAGCCAATCACATAGCCCTCAGCGACGGGGATGACGTGTGTCACTCCATCGCCGCTATCGATTACAGTTCCCGTCAAAGGTTGGCCCACGACCTTGGCCGAAGTCCAAGAGGCCGCTAATGCAAGCACTGCCTGGACTGCAATATACAATCCTGCGCAATTGAAGGTCTCAAACATGATTTCGGCGGTGTTTTCTCGATTCTCGGGCGGGTTGAGAGGAGGTTCAGTTAATAGAAAACGGTGATCTTCAGGTTCACATCGAAGATACTTGAAGATTGAATTCTGCCAGAACCGTTCCATATGGTCCCAATTCTCGATTTGTCCATGACGAATAGGATAATTCAGTCCATAACCTAAACACACCGGTTAGTTTCGAACAGATACACACTCTTTCTCCAACAGAAGACATACCAGGCCCATTGCCAGCCGCCAATGCCTCATCACCGATAAAGAAATCCAGATCCTCCGTGCCTCGTTTAAGAGATAGATTCCCTCCCGAATTGCCAGAAGCCGAATATGACTTTGTGGTTTTTCCTCCTGAACTTGTTCGGGTCGCAATCACCGTGGGAAACACAAATGAAGGCGAATCATTACCTGCAAAACCCAGCTTGGTAAGTCCAGTACCACTTATGACAATTGTTAACTTGTATACATCATCTTTGAATTTAGAATTCTTCTTACTTGTCTAAACCCCATTAGTATACTTTGTGTCAATATATACCACACTCAAAACAATCCATTACATACCCATCACAACAGCAGGGGCTCCTGAATCAGCCATTGTAGAATCCTATCCTTAATCACTACCTATCAATAACCCAAATACAATCGAAAATATCCTGTAATCGCCGACAATTCACTATTCCAGACGTCTGGCTCTGAGTTCTACGTGGGAAGTGGCTTGGTCCCGTAGTGCCCGCTGCGGAGAAGTTACTGGACTCCCAACATTTTCAAAGAGTTTATTTTCATATATTTTGAGCTACAGCTGTAATCTGCCAGTGGCATTTAGCACCGAAGCGACTGCTCAACTCATCGCTGCACGTGATGTCTAGCAGAAATGCATGACGAAACTATTGTTTGAACCATCTTCCCCACAGAAACAGCCGGATATCCGCCTCCTTCTTCAGTTTCATGGGGGCCCATTGGGGGGGGCAAAGTCTTCTGGAGCTCGCCGGGAGAATCCTGAGAGATTACTGAAGGCATTAAACTTGCAAAGAGCGATAATCGTCGGGGTAAACATTCACCGAAGTTCTTTACACTACAGTTTAAGGGTACTTTCAATGGTGTGCAATTTGTATTTATTCCTCGGTTTCGGTGGAGTTTACTAGCTAATCATCGTAGCTTTTGTCGTCGTTTTCTTTTTCTTCTTCCTCTTCTTCTTCTTCTTCCTCTTCGTATTCATTCGTTTCGTAGTCTTCTTCCTCTTCTTGTGATTTCACTTGTTCATCTTGGGGTTTATCATCACAGTCTTCCGATTCATCTTGCAAGTGTTGATCCTTTTCATCATCTATAGTGTTGTTCTCGTCGTTGAGAACATCTTGGGGTTTATCATCACAGTCTTCTGATTCATCTAGAAAGCGTTTATCTTCCTCATCCTCTGTAGTGTTGTTCTCGTCGTTGAAAACGTCTTTCTTCTCCTCATTTTGCGTCGTAACTTTCTTCCGAGGATTTTGAGTAGGCTTTGGCTTAATATAAGAAGATGATAATGAAGGTAGTTGCAAGTTCGATTTCCGATTTGGCTTGGCCGGTGAATTGGGCTTTCGTTTCTTGGTGGCATGATTCTGTCGAGGACGTGGTGGTGGTTGATTGTAATGCTTCTGATGACGCTTAAAGTCGACAGGATCCAACTTTTTAAGATGTTTATTCGGTTCTTTATCTTCATCTTCACAGTCTTCTTCGTCTTCGGCTTCATCATCATCATCATCAAAACAATGCCAAGGCGTCAAAGATTTCATGATTCGAAGCTTTTTCTGCATTTTTTGATGGAAGAATTCCTTGAATGAAACATCTTCGACATCCACATACTCGTCATCACATTCTTCATCTTCTTCATCGTCATCGTGCGACTCAGTGGGATGGAAGGCAGCCACAATTGAAGGTGGGGGTGGATGTTGATTCACGCGCGAGGGAACAGGCTTAAGTCGTGGAGTTACGACAAGTTGATTATCATGATTTTGACGCCTGGCACTGTCTGTTAGCTCTTGACGGTACTTATCCTGCCAAGCCTTGCCACGATATCGATCCGGCGGCACAAGATATTCGTCGCACGCCCTGTCGATCTCGGCGTCTAAATGATCATTCTGTCAATTGCATCATTAGCATGTTTACAAAAGAAAAAAAGAGATCTTAAAATATCCCTGGAAACGCACAATTGCATTACATCGGCCTTTGCACACTTCACTAGCGTCAAATAGATATAGACATTGAGTTCTTGTGTCTCCAGTAGCGCGCAAATGCGCTCCACTTTGAACCAAATCCCGGCATTCCACATCATCGGAGTCGTACTACAAAACAAACCAGTCAGATCAAGGTATCAAACATGATTGTATATCAATGGTACGAATTCATACACATTGATGGCCCACATGTAGTAAAACAGCCCTAATTGCCGCCGAATCGGCTGAAATGACTCCTTTCCATAACATCAGCCATACCGTAATCCATGACAGTAACCACATAGTCTCCATTCAAGCTGCAATCAATCAAAGTTTGCTGTAAATTAAAATTCAAGATGGAAGTAAAAAGTTAACGCTCCGCTAGTGATAATTAACGTTTGTTGATGACAGACGCGCCTAAATCACGTTAAAGCGCGCGGCGGGCAACGCGGCTGGCCCCTGAATTGTGTGATTGTTTCAGACCACTTTAAAGGGGTTTAAACGAGCATTTTGCTTCTGACCGTGAGGAAGTGAGTGTAACTAATGAGTATCGATAAGTGTATTGATTAAATAATTCATTTGCAATACGAGATTCTTGCTTCGATCTTGGAAAGATGTTTTTTTTCAGACGGAAATGGATCCGTGAAAGCGAACAGGCGAGCTTTGATCAAATTGTAAGCCCCAAATATGGATATTGTTTGTGGGGAATTATATGCCCAGCTAACTATTGAGACAGGATTTGAATCAGTTTGCAAGTACTTCATGCAGATATATCATGAGCTATATATTCATGTATATCTCTATTTTGATCTCAGTCGCGGTCCTGGCCTCTGATATCTATACTGGGATCGTGCTTCTAGCTTTCGACAGATGGTCTTCGACGATTCAGCCTTTCGTGCCGTTTCGTATTTCAAGGTGGATTTTCGCTGGCTGTATCATTTTATCGGTCATTCTGATCATCTATGACTTCATTGTCGCATGGCATACTATGAGAGGCCGTAATATTAGTCTCAATTATACGAACCCCGTGGCTAGAAATTTACTGAGTATTCGAGGGTATCGTTATTTCTGTCTCTTTGCCAAAATCACAAAGTCCAGAAATAAGGTGGAATATCTGGCATTGTTCGTGTTCTTCACCTTTAAAGGTTGGATAGGGCTCATCTTCGCTGACTCCCCGAGGCAGGTCCTCAACGCCCTTACACTTTACTCCGTCCTTCAAATCTCCGACAACTTTGTCCGTACCGTGCAAAAACTGGCTGCGAATTCATTGACAGAGGCTGTGGTGCTCAGTTTCATGGCCTTCAGTCTGCTGATTTGGGTCATCAAGATGATTCAGTTCATATTCGCCCTCATCTGCGTGTTTCCGCTGTATATCCATATCGAAAAATCTTGTTCTGGCCTTGAAGAGTACTGCTGCACGAGGATTAATAAAAGAATCGCCCAGCTCGTCGACAAACATCATAAAAAGGGCCTTAGACAACTGGTTGAAGAAAATAAACGTCTGCCGAAACAACCAACCCTTCCTCTCGTGGATCTTGAGAATCAAATCGCAAACGACGCCAAACCGAAGTTGTCCAACCAAAGTTCAATGACGACTTTGGCTCAGGCTCATTCTAAAGAAGGTTCTCCTGGGAATGGCAAGAGCCTGTATCAATCGACAATCCATCGCCAGGAATCAAACATGTCTCTGAACTCTGTCGATAGTGTCAGCTCAACAGTGAATCTACTATCAAATCAACAGCAGCAGTCGTATGCATATGACAACAAAGAGCTTCCAGTATTAAAGACGCGTCAGTTGTCTTCGGGGTCGGACCGAGCTACACTGGTGAATATGCCCATTCCGCAGGTCGGATACAGGAAACCTGTTCAGCCACCGCCAATGTCTGTCAGAATGCCATCTATGCCAGGGACACCTTACAATCCTTTTGCAGCCTCGAGGCGTCCTTCTGAGTACACGGTCCCTGCCAGAAACCGACAGATCAGTGAAAATCCTTATAACAGGTTGCCGAGTAACGTGGGACAGGAATTTCCAATACCATTTGGTGCACAGGCACCAACCGGACCTCAGATTCAGCATATGCCGGAGCCTCCAGTGACTCAGGCACCCGGACCGCTATTAACCAGCTTGTCAAGTGAGCATAACCCATTCTTTACAACAATGCCTCAAGCTTTCATATCTGAGAATGATATCACTCCAGGAGCCCCATCGTCGAAGCCAGTTTTGACCAATCCCTTCAGCGACGAGAATCAATCACTCCAACATAATAACATTGAGCTTCAATCGTTACCGTGCCGTACTTCGATTCACGAGCTAGACGCTACGCATGCGCTTCAACCTACGTTACCTAAGATCTCATTAGACGAAGATCCAATAGTAGGTCGGACTGACGATGAAGCTCAGCACCCCCAACCGACTCTACCAGACATATCATTGGATGATGATGAGAATGACATTCTTCATGATGAAGTTGTTCATGATAGGAGTAGTCGTCATTCCAGCGTCCATTCAGCAGATTTCTCAATAGACGAGATGATAAGGGATCTGGAAGCAATGAAACCTCGAAAATCTGGCAATGGTGCAGTGACAGAGAACCGGCAGCCAACACTGCCAATAATTGATTTGGAAACCGATACTGGAGCAAACGACGCGCTGCAAGCCAGACGAGATCCATTTGAAAACCTACATACCCGTGGATCAAAGAAGAGCCAAAACCAAAGTATTGAGTTATTACATCCGACCCCAATCCATACTCAACAGCCAGCTTTGATTGACAATGATGACTTCCACAGTGGCTGGACCTCAGTGAAGGCATCACCATCATCATCAACTCAAAGCTTCTTTTAACGACATACATTTTAACGAGAAAAAATGACAATAAATAACTTAACAACATTGCATAAACTATTTCATAAAAGCTGATAAAACATAGACCAGACTATGTTTGTAGACATAAAACAGATAGTTGGTGATTATAACTGTGACGAGTGATGCAATTTAAGCTCAGCACGTCGAATATAATAAGGCCATAGCAAATAGGTGCTGAATCCAACACTCCATATGCCAACAGTAGCCGCGACTCTCTTCATTTCCATTCGAGCTATGGTACCAGTAGGTCCAGAAGTAGCTGGTCGTGCAGATCCTGCGAATTTAGAGGCTAGTCTTATAAGAGTGGCTCTCATTGTGTAATAATAGTAGAGTGGAGAGTAATTTGTTTGAATATAATAAAACAGAAAAGGATGATTTTAATAAACTAAATCTATTAAGGACGAACTTGCTCTTTTTATATACCTTGCTTCAATTGAGGGGGAGAAGGCTGCCTAGAAACGGTCTACCCCAGAAAGGACAAAGTCATCCCACCTCAAATCTCAACCATTACCAAATTAGGACGGGAACCTTTCGCCTACAGCCCCGATTCCCCCTGTGCCTAGCTTCCGGTTTACTTTCGTTCACCCATTTGGCCTCAACACACTCGGAATAGTCCGGAATCTCTATTTCCTTCACCCTTTTCATTTTTTAAAGTTTTTCTCTGATGCAATGGACCCTGTGATGCACCAGCCGCACACAGAAGGTTCCGGCAAACCTTGACCACTGTACGTATTTTACCGAATAGAAAAACCTCGAACAAAATATTCCAAACTTTAAATACTTATTACAACATTACAGATTATAACTTTTTTTCATTGATTGGTTCGTTATCATTCTAGCTCCAGCTTGTCAAGTTCCAACCTTCGTATACCATATGCACATATCAATGCGGCTTGACGTAGGTGGGAGAAAATCACCCCATCACCGCACGGCTTTCAAACATGCCACAATTCCTTCCATCATTCGTTTATGACGATTCGGGGCCTAGGTTCCGTTAAATGGCTCCGGGGCCCGGGCCGTGTTTTAGTGACCAAAGTACATTCTATTGTACGATACTTGCATTAGTTAGTGACTTATCAATATCCATCATACCACTTTGATAAGCCTAGTGACATCATCCAGGACGAAGCCAACAACGCCTTTGAGGCTCGTTCAACAGTGTCATAACACGGTCTTTTTCCAATTGTATCTTTAAGTTTTACTTCTACCCCAGAATTATATTTCTTTCATTTTGATTACCGAACTATATATCAGAGTTTCTATGAAAATGTATTAACTTTTCATACAAATCCCCCGCCAAATGTTTGTTAGAGTTTGAATAACACCTTGTTTTATAAATATGCAACTTCTTGACCTCCTGCCTCCTAGTAATTAACTTTTCATGATATAACTAACTCTTTTGCGCAAAGGTATAGGCATGGATGGCTTTATAACGTCATATTGTATTTGAGCCGCGCATTACAGGGCTCGGCGAACCGCGCCCACTGCGGCTCAATTACAGAAACGTAACACACACCTTCACGTATATGCCACTTCTCCCCCGGATTTTTTACTGAAAGTTAGCCGAGTGCTCACCCCGTACTTTATTGCCGAGATTGATTACAGGAGAAACTCGCGAAAATGGCACCTGCCGCGTCCTCGATGATGTGGCAGAATACCCTGCCGACTCGGTTTCTAAGTTATATTCTTCAAAGGAATCCTAAGGTTCTGAAAGATGCTTTGGTTAGGCTTCCGCCGAGGTATAGATTGTTCCTCGGCATGTTGTTCTTCTCCGGGGTAGGCGGTGGTTTGTATTGGATACGGAAGTACCTGGATCGCGATAACGAAAAAGGCAAGGAACTTTTCCGACAGTCCTCTGCAGTCCTTCTTAGTGATGGATGGTCTCGAGAGATTTTCGTTCCCAGTAAAGGTGGCCAATCTCGAGTGGTGATCAAGCCAACAAAGAATGTCACGTTCGAAGCTCATCGCCGGCTGTTTCTACGAAAGGATGCCGAATCTAAGGCCGGTGTTAACGGGGTATTTTTAAAAGAACTGGGTGCTATTTGGCCCATCATCGTCCCTCATCTTCGATCGAAAACAACGGGATTATTGTTCATTCATGCTATTTTCCTGGCGGCAAGAACTTATCTATCGCTTCTAGTGGCGAAGCTTGATGGTCGGATTGTAAGAGATCTCATTGCCGGGAATGGCCTTGAGTTTCTTCGCGGATTAGCATATTGGTTTATGCTAGCCATCCCAGCTTCTTATACCAATTCCATGATCAAATTCCTACAGGCCAAAATCTCCATTGCCTTTAGAACCAAACTCATTCGATATATTCATGACATCTATGTCGACTCAAAGTTAGGCTACTACAAAGTCACCAACATCGACGGTGGCATTGATGGCGCAGATCAATATATCACTGCCGATGTCACTCGCTTCTGTGATGCTGCTGCATCACTGTATTCCAATCTGGGAAAGCCGTCTGCTGATTTCCTAATTTTCAGCTACCAGTTACAGAAGAATCTCGGTCCCTTGGCCCTTGTGGGCATCTTTGCAAACTATGGTCTCACAGCATGGATCCTCAAAAGAGTCGCCCCGCCATTTGGTAAGCTTGCGGCGGCTGAAGCCAGGCTGGAAGGAGAGTATCGCAACGCACATACCAAGATCATCACCAACGCCGAGGAAATTGCATTCTATGACGGAACCGGACTGGAGCGCGATATTCTGACCAAGACTTTTAAGAGGCTCTTGACCCATATTGCAGGGATTCTTCGGATCAAAGTTTCATATAACATGTTTGAAGATTTCACCTTGAAGTACGCTTGGTCTGCGTTAGGATATCTATTTGCTTCTATCCCTGTTTTTCTGCCCACCTGGAGCGGTCAGGATGGGATTTCCGAACTCGCTTCGCTACCGTCAATCTCGCTGGCTAAGAGGGATTTGCGAGAAAGAGACCGTATGAGGCAGTTTATCACAAATAAGAGGCTTATGTTGTCACTTGCTGATGCTGGTGGTCGGATGATGTATTCTATAAAAGATCTTGCCGAGCTTGCCGGATACACGTCTCGAGTCTACCAGTTGCTAGCCACCTTACACCGTGTTCATGCCAATGCTTATGGCGAGCAGTTCGGACCCAGGGATGCAAAGGTGACAAAGTACAGCTTAGCAGATGTGCGAGGCACGGTACAGGAAGGATTCAGAGGCGTTAGATTTGAGCATACTCCCATAGTGGTGCCGGGTCTTGGTCGTGACGGCAGTGCTGGAGAACTACTAATAAACGACCTAGATATTAGAATTAATCCCGGCGACCACCTGTTGATTTCCGGTGCGAACGGTACCGGTAAGTCATCTATTGCCAGAGTTCTAGCCGGGTTATGGCCTGTTTTTAGGGGCTTGGTCTCCAAGCCATTGTCGAAAGACATAACGTTTTTACCGCAGCGGCCATACTTGAGCAACGGTACCTTGCGGGATCAGATTATCTATCCAGCATCGCATGCTGATATGCTTGAAGATGGTAGAACAGATCGACAGTTGATGGAAATTTTAAGGCTTGTAAAGCTCGAATACATTCCTGCACGAGAGGGTGGCTGGGAAACCCGAAAGCAATGGAAAGATGTATTTTCCGGAGGTGAGAAGCAGCGTGTCATGTTTGCGAGAATCCTATACAGGCGACCTATGTTTGCTGTTATCGATGAAGGTACCAGTGCTGTTAGTGGCGATGTCGAGGGTTTGTTGTATGAGGTATGCAAGAAAAAGGGCATTACTCTCATCACTATCAGCCACAGACCGTCATTAATGAAGTATCATTCTGCACAGCTACGGATCGGTCTTGGAGAAAATGGTGACGAATGGGCGCTTGAACGAACTGGCTCCAAAGAAGCTCGTTTATCTGTTGAGAAGGAGATTGAATCTCTCAAAGCTAGCCTTGGTCAAGTCGATGTTTGGAAAGCAAGACGAGATGAGCTCAACCGGCTTCTAGCAGGGAAATGATTATTAGATATACTACCTAGATATTTTGCTATTTATTCAATGATATTGTGATGTTTTTTAGTTTGTTGAATTCACGAGTTTTCTTCAAGCGGAGGTTTTCAACTTTTCGTCCACTGCAGAATCTGTGTAGATGAGCGGGACTAGGATACGAAGTTCGTCCATCAGAATTGTGAGTAGATTTGCGTCTCAGTATAAGGACATCAAGTTTTCGCAGCCGCCGCCTAGTCTTCGGGATGTGTTGCTACCGACTTCGGTGGAGCAGAGCGGCATGAATGTCGAGGAGCAGGTTGCCTATTCCAACCTGTTCGGTTCGTATGAGTCTCGGCGGGAAAGAGAACGGCAGATTGCGTCCCGAGATCGCACTAGGGACTTTTCCAGGCTCAGCAAGGATCTAGATATGGACTTTAGTGATCCTTGGAAGCTTCCATTTCCTGAACGCTCGACAGAGGGCATAGAGCTTGAATCAAATGTCGCGAAACTGTCGAAATCCAGAGTGGTGTTTGTTTTAAAGGCCACGGTTCCGAGCATGCATCCTTATGTAGTTCTCAAGTTGAAGGAGAAGCTGGGTCGTAGAGTGGGCGCAAATCTTGTCACTCTCGATGGTACCATTATGAGGGCAATCTTATGGTCGCTGAGCACAGGAGATAATGTATTTGATTTCTGGCGAGTTCCTGGAATCAAAGACGGCTTTACTCTTGACTTTATCAATGATGAGGCTTCTTACATTATACTGGCTACTCGAGAAAGTAACATCCAGAAGCTTAATGGAGTGTTTGATGCTGACCCCGATGAGATGACTATGGTCTCAGCCATCTTCTCCATTGAGACAATAGGTGGGCGGAAGGGTCTGGAGAAGGTTCTTACAAGTATGGAGAAGCCATGGTTAGAAGAAAATAAAAGGGATGATAAGCAACTTGTATTTGCTGGTATCTTTACTCAGCTTGCATCCATAGGCCTTACGAAAACCAATATGGGACCAGGGGATTATATATATCTTACCCCTTCTTATGAAAAAACGACGAATCTAACCAATAAAATGGATTAGCATCTTACTTTGTTCTATTATGCTTTGTATATATATATTTATTTATTAGCTATGTGCATGCTTCTGTCTTTATAACTCAGCATGGCATCAACCACAACCAAATTTGTAAGGTCTGTATGGGCCAGTTTTCTCAAAGATAGTGGTCTTGAGCCGACTTTATTAGACAATGTATTATAATCCTAGGATATAATGAAATATTTGGTAACTAATTGTCCTAGTTATCTGTGGTTAATGCTACTCCAGGTCGGGTCAATCTGGAATTTTCAGTCGACAAAAAACACACGGTGAGTATACGAATATTATAATTCTAATATCCCCTCCTCTTTCTTATCATAGTAGAATCGACTAAAAATCCTACATGGAGGTACTATTGCATCAATTGTGGATCTTGGGGGCTCTTTGGCCGTTGCTTCTCGTGGATTGTTCAGTACTGGTGTAAGTACGGATTTAAATGTAACATATCTTTCATCTGGTGGAGAAATCGGTCATAAAGTCTTCGTTGTAAGTAAACCTTTTTGATTTACATCAATTCTATCATTGACACAATCTTTTAGGAATGTCTCTGTCAAAAATTGGGTTCTACATTGGCCTTTACTCAAATGGAGTTCTACAATGATCGGAAACAATTGTTTGCAAGAGGTTCTCATACAAAATATATTAAAGCTGCTTATCAAGATGTAAGATCCATTGTTCCTACTGAGTTGTTTTGCTTATTCTAACTTGAAATATCAAAGCCCTTAAATAGACTTGAAGAACATAGACCTTAAAGTAGATCTTTATATATAACTTTACGAATTGAACACCCCCCGCTAAACCGGTACCAACCACAGAAAAATTAGTAGATTAGTACCCGAACGGCACAAAGTTCCGGTGCTGGCCGGCTGTGTCTGGCACCGAACCGTGCCAGCTTTACAGTTGGGACGTGGAAGGTTACGCTAAGTGACCTCGCACGGTCCCGCCCCCGTACAAAGGTCCTGAAACTCCCCCCTCAAGCTTTAGTGCCAAGTTGGGACTAAAGGTAGATTTTGTGACCGATTTATAGTCATTCACAGTTGGGAGGTTGAACGGGGGACTTGCACAAGTTGAACCTAAACCTGTACAAAGTTGTACGGGTCCGGCGGCGGCCCCGGCCGGCCAACTGTTAAAAGGTCTTGGGATCAAATGTAAAATTGTTAGTTTACCACCTCGACAAACTCCGTAGGCGAGAGTTTGTTATTCACGCGCTCCATAACATACGCTTTTTTGCAAGTGTTTGTTTTGAAGTGGAAGCTGCGGTGATAGGAGATTTTTAATTTGACGACGATAGGTGATATAAAGATCTGATTTTTATTATTTAAGGCCTGTTTGTTGACGGTAACAACGAGCAAGCACTAACCGTCACAATTTCGGCGCATTACTTTTCCGGGTCGTCTAATCCAACTACAGTCACTCATTTATACCGGGATCGACGCCGAAATAACTCTTGTCGAGGCCGACGAGGTAGTACACAACAGGGTGAAACCGAGAATCTTGAAGCAGTAACAGTGGCTAGAAATCACGAAGATCTACCTCCTCCACCTTATTCACCTCCTCAAAACCATCATTATCATAATAACTATAATATGTCTGTTCAGCCAAGCTCCATTATCACTCAAGTTTCGAATGAACGTTCCGACTTGGGTGGTGCAGCACACCCACTGATCCTCGATGAATCAGTATCAGGAAACATCCGGCTTGATTTACGTGGGACTTTATTCGATATTCCTCGGGAAGAACTCTTAAGATTACCTGAAAGTATTTTGTTGGGTATATCCAATGGTCTTATGTATGATACTGAGGGTGATATGATTGTTAATCTCTCCGAGGCAAGTAGTGCGACAGTCAATTTTTCCCCTCAGTGTCTACAATATACTCTGGACGTGTTTCGTGCTACAGCTGCCGATATATCACCACCGTTGCTCACAGTCGAACCCGATACTCCTCCAAGCCAACTGCAAGAGGATTTGAATGTCACCAGCATATCAGACATATTGCGTCGAAGACCGGCTGTGATTGTCCTTAGAGAAGACCTTGATTACTATTGTCTACCCCCACAACTAGACGTGACGTCGGAAACAATGCAGAATATCAAACGGAACTGCGGGAAGCTCATTATTGAACAACAAAAGATCTTTGCAGGCCTACGTAAAGGCGATGATATCGGAAGCCCCGAATACCACCTTATAAATATGCTTTGCTCGAGTGGTTTCAGCCTCCAGGATGATTGGGGGGTGCGTGTAACAGAACCAAATAAAACTGTCATTAGCAGTTTGGCCCTCATAAGACTAAAGAACGATACAGCTGATGCCTCAGCATCGCCCCCCGCAACTTCTTCAGATACAAGTGGAGGTGATGACTACGAGACCCCGGATGACATGTCTACGTCTCATAAGCTATTGCTTTTCTGGAGAAAGCCTGCTAGAAAGTGTTGGTGGGATTCCTTGAACCTAGACGGCGTAGAGGGTGTTGAAGGGCCTCTGCGGGTCCATATCCGACGAGTATGGACTCTTGAGCTATCGGTCATAGGTGTTCGGTAGCCTCCGGTAATCATATTACCTTTTTTTATTCTCATTCCGTATTGTAATGCATAGATAATCCTAATTCTAATCCTTAATCTCACGATATGTAATGTTGACTCATGCCGACTCGTCCACGGCGCTCGGCAAAGTAAGCCATCGTTTCATATATATTACAGTATCTCCACAGAAGTGACTGCCTCCTAAAGCATTCATATGAATAGACCTATAACTGAAGACGGTCGATTCTACGTACGGGACATTGATCCCAAGACTTTCACTTTCAATGAAGCGCTGAATATATCCGAGCTCATCTTGGACTCGTTCGAAAATGACACTTTGTTTACACTCTGGTTCGGACCCAACTACCGATGGGGTGATTGTCGACAGATAGTCAGACTGTCAATCATAGACCCTAGAGAGCGACTGGAACGGACGATTGCGCTGGCCAAAGCGCAGAAGCGTTTGACCTACAGCTATGCTCGCTTGCTGATGAATCTTATACTCTCGCAAAACAGGATCTGTCATGGCCTATATGCACTTGAAGAAGGTGACATTGAAGCCCTCATTGGCTTTGCAGCATGGTCATATACAAAAGCTCTCAAGGAGTTCTGCATTCCGGCCATTAATGGCTTTAGGTGGAGCCTCTACAAATGGTATACCGGCTGGAAGATGTGGATCGCTGAATTTTTCCAGTTCCTTGGAAAGGACGAGCATCCGCTTAAAAATTCTCGTGCAAAAGATTACTTTCACAATATGGACGCTGCTATAGGAGAGACTAAAGATAAACCTGAGATCGGAGATAAGCTGGCACAACTTTCTTACGAGGAGCTGAAATCTACTCCATATAGACCCTCTGATATGACTTACTTGTCTTTCTTTTTGATCTCTCCTAGATATAAACGTCGTGGCCTGGGATACAAGTTTTTGGCGCATTTGATGGACCGGCTACCTAACATACCAACCGAGTTTGTTTCTCGGGACGGAAAGTTTAGATCTACCGGTCCTCAAAAACTGTTTCTAAACGCTTCCGATCAAGGTCTTGGATTATACGAGAAGGTAGGGTTTAATGTGACAGGCTCATATGCTCCTGTGAAAAATGGAGAATTGGTCAGAACTACCAGGATGTGCGTAGTGCGATGAGTTTATTTTCAGTTCTAATGGCTTTACTACACATAGAAAAATACAATAACGTTAGCAATTAATAAAAATAATAAAAAATATTAAATAAAAAATAAAAAAATAATCATGACATTCATAAACTTTTGAGCGTGGTCTCGCTGGAGCCTCCACTGTAAGAAGACGGAGGTGATACCGGCGATGAGGTCACTGTGACAGTATCTGGGCCGAGCTCAGAAAAAACATTAGGATCCTGTGTCATCACTGGAGTTGGGATCGGCCCATCCTCAGAGCTTCCCAGCACCAAAGTCCTGATAGAGACAATCCAAGGGTCATTGAGCAGCTCAACTGCCGACGGCCTCTTGGCGGGATTACGCTCAAGGGTACGCATCAAAAAGGCTTGCCCTTCTTCGCTTAACTGGTCGCTCGAAGGAAGCTGGGGAAGATGACCTGCGGCAATGTGATACATAATGGCCCATTCATTATCCAAATTAGACCAGGGCCTTCTTCCAGTCGACATCTCCAAGACACAACACCCCGTAGACCAAATGTCGATACTACCATGCCTTCCCGAGTCCGCACCAGTAATAGCCTCAGGAGACATGTACATTGGCGTACCCGTCATACTGTTAAGTTTAGTCTTGGCTCCTATTGTTATAGATTTAGAACCACGGCGTGTGCGCCCATTCTTAGCAATCACCTTCGCAGCACCGAAGTCAACAAACTTCACAACCCCCATATGATCCAGCAGAATATTTTCCGGCTTGATATCGCGATGCACAATTCCCGATTGGTGTAGATAAGCCAACCCCTCAAGCATTTGCAGAGTATAAACCTGAACGACCTGCTCGTCTTCAATGCGGCCGTATGATAACAAGCCTGCGAGAGAACCACCTTGACAGTAATCCATGAAGATAAATACTCTGTCACGATGAACCTCGACGCCATGGTACTGCACGATATTGGGATGATTCAGAATCTCCAAAACCGACATCTCATCCTTGATCGACTTCAAAATATGCCTGATAGATTGTGTGTCTTGTAAACGAATCTCTTTGACTGCCATGACACCACCGGTATCCAGATTAACGGCCGCATATACCGAACCAAATGTACCGCCGCCAACAAAACGCCCCTGCTGCCACCGCATAGACACATTCGAAAACGAAGACGCTAAAAACTCCAAAAATTCAGTATCAGTATTGGAGTCATCCAGCACTTTCCCTAGTCGCAGACCCGGTCTTTCGTTCTCTAATTTCTCCAGTTTCCTTATGGCCTCCTCCCGGAATGCTTTCATCAGTTCGTCGTCATCCTTGAATGCAATGTTATTTGCCGTTCGCCTCATAGACTCAAACTTCTTCTGCTCTTGCTCAGCGGCCTTTGAGCGTGCACCCATGATATCAAAGTGAGAAATCAGCAGCGTCATGCAGTCTGCAATTTTCAACCGCAGTTTGACAAACTGCTCGTTCGAAATGGCTACAATATTAATACCACGCGTCATGACCATGGCAAACTCTAAAGCGATAACAGTCCATCGGAACGTCTTGTACTCAGTCGGAACACAATCATCGCATACAAAGCTGACCCACTCAATGCACAGGTTAATCAAACTTATGGCAACATTACCTCTTCGCCCAGCATCCATGACCTGGATTCCTCTCTGACCAAACTCTCGAGCAAACACAAACATATTGTTCACAGTTTCTTGGCACCCATATGGCTTCAGCTTGGTTCGGACTGCCGGAACACCGCCAATTATAGATTGCGAGAGCCGGAAAAAAAGTCGCTTCACTCTTTGCATTTCATGGTCGACCTTATTGGACTGATACTTGGCATCGACAGCAACGTCAAAAGAATCAGATCCCCCCGTAACGATCGAAAACTCACGCCTAGCCATGGCCAAATGCTTGAATCCTCCTTCCGTTACTAGCCTCATTCGCCCTGGCTTGATATCAATCCTTATCCCCGATACGTGAATATTAAAAATCTCTCCCTCCCACACCAAGGGCTCTTGGATACAGAATATCATAAGGTAAGATGCATAGTCATCGTCTTGCTCAGGCGTGCAATAACCCAGAAGCAAAGCCCGGATTCTATCACTCTGATTCGCCAATGAGGGGTCCGCAATGACGTAAATACCGTTATGCTCCAAGAGGTTCGTAAAGATCAATACATGCCCTGACTCTCTCAGTTGTGACATTAAGGACTTGAACTTGACCTTCTGAATAGAGTACTCCATGGCGTTTTCGTACTGTTGATTATAGATCCTGTAGAACCGCAGAAGCTTCCTCTGCGAGCTTCGGACAGTCTCTATAGTCCCTGAATACCACTTCTCCATCTCAGCCGCCGACTGCGACACAGGGCCTTCCACTTGTCGCTCCCAGTATGCCAGTAGCCTAGTAAGCATCTTGGACTGAAGAGACGCAAACTGCTCAGCAACAAGCAGATCACCACCTTCAATAATACTTCCAACATCTCTCAAAAAATCGTACTGAGACTCCAGCTGTTCAGTTTCTTTGAAGGGCTGAAATCTATTCTTTGACCCTTTGCCAGCATCAGAGATCTTCTTAGAAAGTAGATCGAAATAAAAGCCGATACAATCCAGCAAAGTGGAATTGAAGGTATCGTCAGCATTACTAGGGAAAAGCCAACCTTTGTCAAGAATCGGCTCCCTATACTCACGGTTTCTGCCAAGCACAACCAGTCCGATAGAGATGTACTGAGCAAAGTCTACAATCATTTGATCAATAATCATCATTGTTGGGTTCACGAGACGACGTCCATAAATGAGGCGCATACGAATTATCTCCTCAATAAGCTTGATGGGAAACGATAATAAATGCAAGAGACTCTGGCCAAACAGAGGTAAACCCAAACTTATAAAGACCTCAGAGTACTCAACAGTAGTATCCCTTGACTTCTGTATCAGAGGCCCAAGCCGCCTTCTGATTCTGTACTCAAAAACACTCGATAAATCATCTTGCTTCAGAATGTTCTCCACAAGTGAACCTTTCTTCTCCATGCCGTCTCCCGGGTCTCCATCCGGTGGAATAGTGGGATCATAATTGGCATTACCAGTCCAGGTTTTCAGGAGTTCCAGCTCCTGAAAGATTGAGTTCGTGATAGAGTTCCAACTGTTCATTGCATCCACCCGTCGTTGGAACTCGGGCGAGGCATACAGAGCGACATCTCTGCTCATAGCTGACCTATTCCTCCATAACGCTTCACATTTTTCCAATAAATACAACGTATGCGACACCTCATCTCTTATCTTGGCAATATCAGTTTCCGACTCTGTTGAGATATGAAACTCAGAGATCTGTACGAGAACATCATTCACTGACGCTCTTGAGTATTCAAGTATCCTCCGCTGCTCCAGGAGTGAACGGCCACATACTTTGGCTCTTAGAGATGTCCACATCTCGTCATCATCGAAGACGCTTTCCTTATCGGGGCCCTTTAAACGGCGCTTCTCGGAGCGGAAAATTTCACCAGTAAGTACGGAGGACAACATGGCCTGCCACTCCATCCTCTCCTTAAGTTGTTCAGGGCTACCGTCGATATCTTCGCGTCCACGACTAGTATCGAGAAACGGCAAATACGAGCCCAAATCAGTGTATTCATCGTCGAAGCTTGTGCCCACTCCGCCGAAACCCGCTACTTCTGCCGTTTCTGATACCGAGTCGTCATCTTCGCTTTCCGACTCGCGCTCAATTCCCACTGGTGCCAGGCCTTTGACGTAATAATCATCGAGAATGTCCTTATTGATTTTCTGGAGGTATATTTTTTCTTGGGCCAAGTATTGTGCATGTGAATCGCGTTTTTTGCTATCATCTGGGGAGCTACTTCCCACAGAGCTAGCAGAGCTCATCATTCCGTTTCCACTGAAGCCTCCAATAGGCAATCCTTTGACAATATCTGAAATACTAGTGATACTGCCATTACTTGCATTGGAACCTTCTGAACCATTTCGTTTCTGAGGCCAAGATCCAGTCGGAATACCATGAATTGATGGTCCTCTAACTGGAGCATAAGTGCTTGAAGGTTGACGAGATGGTGATTGAGGTTGCTGTTGAGAACCAGGACCTCCTGGCGATTGGACTGGCGATTTTTCTTTATCGGATGCGGCAGCATTAGCAGCTTCATAATTCCTTAAAGATGAGATTGCACGCGACCGGCCAGTTTCAACTTCAAATTTTGGTGAAGCTGCTGCAGGGGAGCTAGGATGTGATTGAGGACTATGATGAGGTTTGACCGAGAAATATGACACCTCAGCTTCATTTGTAGTTAAAGGATCTGGAGATCTTACAAATCGAGAAGTCTCATCAATATGAAGTCTAGGGGATTTCTTGTTGTTGATGTTGGTGGATTTGAATTCAGAATCAGTCTTAAGTGCCGTCAATGGCAATGGAACTCCAGACTTTGGTCTACCTCTAGAACGAGATCGATTTCTTGTCAATGGTGGAGTCAATCCACCATCAACAATAGTTCCATTAATAGGAGACATTAAATGCTTCTGATTCTTCCCTGATTCCGGTTCTACCATACTTGTAGCTCATGAATTCAACAAATACAAAAAAATGTCGATGGCAAAACAGTTAGAAAGTTAGAAAGTTCAAGATCCACCATCCCAAAAATCCAAACCAAAACACACGACAATTTTTTGATTTGATATTGATTTATTCCATTAATAATTTGTGAAGAAAGGTGATAAAAATTATTATAATCATTGTGCATAATTCTAAATGCCGGGATTGGTATCAGGACCGGATCTGGATGAATGTATAGAATTGCTTTATAAGCGAGAATTATTACCGGAAGTCACAGTTGAAGCTTTATGTTCCAAGATTAAGGAATTGCTCATTAAAGAAAGTAATGTTTTGCATATCTCATCGCCAGTGACGGTGGTGGGGGATATTCATGGACAATTCTATGATCTTTTGGAGATCTTCCGAATAGGCGGATATTGTCCTGATACAAACTATCTTTTTTTGGGCGATTACGTGGATCGTGGACTATTTAGTGTGGAAACTATTACCTTGTTGGTATGCTTGAAGTTAAGATATCCTACAAGAATATACCTTATTAGAGGAAACCACGAATCGCGGGGAATCACCCAGAGTTATGGGTTTTATACGGAATGTGTCAGAAAATATGGGTCAGCCAATGTCTGGTCTTATCTTACAGATATGTTTGACTTCTTGACTCTTTCGGTTGTCATTGATAACTCTATATTCTGTGTACATGGCGGATTGTCACCCACAATCCACTCAATAGACCAAATCAAGGTCGTGGACCGATTCAAGGAAATACCCCATGAAGGTCCCATGGCTGACCTAGTATGGTCTGATCCCGAAGAATCCAAACCCGACTTCTCACTTTCTCCTAGAGGGGCCGGATACACGTTTGGAATCGATATTGTCAAAAAGTTCCTGTCCCGAAATAAAATGGATCATATTCTAAGGGCTCACCAGTTATGCCAGGAAGGATACGAGGTTCTGTTTGATGGCCTACTCACCACTGTTTGGTCAGCACCCAATTATTGCTATAGATGTGGAAACCTTGCCTCTGTGCTGGAGGTGAACGTCAACGGCGAGCGTTTCTTCAATGTATTCGATGCTGCGCCGGAAAATGATGAGCAAACTGCAGTGCTAAGTGATAATGACCAACTGGGCGCGATAGTCGGACAACAGCGACTAATGCCACAACCCCAACCAGTTGAATACTTCTTATGACACGTCTATGACTCTATTATTTTTATTATTATTATGATTATTATGATTATTATGTACCAGCTAGATTTTTTTTGCTTTGATTATTATACAAACGCTTGCAATGCACTATCAAGCTTGGTCTTCATCTCTTCCCATTCCTCCTGAGGATCGCTCAGAATCGTTATGGCACCTCCAGCCCCAATTCGCCATACCAATGGCTCATGCTTGTACGAAAAAGCACTGCGGATAATGACACTCCAGTCTCCCTCATCCAAAACAGACCAATAGCCCGCAACACCAGAATAGATTCCTCTTGGAATATGATCTTCCAACTGCTCCAGGATTTCCACCGATCTGATCTTAGGTGCACCAGTCATTGAGCCCGGTGGCAAGGAGTGGGCAAGAAGATCAAAGCCAGAATACCCTCCTTCTAAAGATAAATAACCGCTGATTACAGACACAAGCTGATACACAGTCTTGTACTCCTCTACGGACATGAGTTTGTCGACATTGACGCCAGCCAATAGCTGATTCAGGTCATGACGGATAAGATCAACAATCATGAGATTCTCGCCCCGCTCTTTCGGCGAGTTGAGGATCTCCTCTGCCTTTTCCCTGCTCATGTCAGGTCCCTTCTTCACCGTCCCCTTAATGGGCCGGAACTCACACTTGCCATCTCTCCTCCACGACATGAACCGTTCCGGAGAAGATCCCACTAGAATCGAATCGGGCAGGTCCATGAAGCAGGAATAAGGTGCCGGGTTGCGTTTCAAGAGAATCTTGTACAGATCTAGTGGGTTGATGGTCGTGTCGAAGTTGATCTTAGTTTGACAAGTCAAACACAGTTCATACGAATTACCACTTCGGAGGTAATCTTTGGCCTGCTCGATCTTTGCGACGTACTCTTTTTCATTTGGAAAGTCAAACGTAGGCGTATTCTCGCTCAACCGAGGCAGTTCCTCGCTACTTCTTTCAGGAACAGCTATCAACGAGATCTGATTAGTTTGCGCCTTGACCCATTCGTGGTCATTATCGCGGATTGAAACAATAATTGCTTTTCCCGACACGCGATCCAATAGTACACATCGATCTATATCCACCAGGCTAATATCAGCATAAGTCTTCTCACCATGCTCTTGTTTCGGAAGCTCAGTACAGGCCTCATAACCAAAATAACCCACTAGTCCTCCGACAAACCCGCAATCGAAGGGCCATTCCGAGTCGGCAAACTTTTTGATCTTCGGCGCCATATACTTGGCGAGGTAATCCCAGATGCCATTTTCCAACTTGATAGCTTCTGATTCCTTGGAGCCAACCTTTTGAAGGAAAGCATGGTCTTTTCTATATGTGGTGTAGTAGGTGATAGCAGTGGTGTGACCTGGTTCCAAGAGGCCGAATATGGACCATCGGCCAGGTTCGGCAGCAGAATTGAGAAGGACGAAATCCTTTCCGAGATGTTCTATGAGATCCAAAGATGACAGGTTCGATTCAATTTGTTTATAAGATATTGTACCCGGAGTGATGGGTCCATCATGTCGAGCAAAAGGTTGGGGTTTTATGCTATAATGCAGAGAATGCTTCAAAAGGGCATCAGTTGATTTGACAACTCTATTATTCAGAGTGGACCATTGCTTTGCCAGTCGCCAGAAATTCCCTATTAATGCTTCGCCATATTCGGAGCAGATGCTTTCAGGATGGTATTGGACTCCCCAAAACGGTTTAACGTTATGCTTTGCGGCCATCAAAACCTTATCCTTATCGTCGAAGCACCAAGCAATTGGCACTATGTCGTCGCCGCAGCCGGCGAGATCCTTGGCATGCAACGAGTGATATCGGATACTGGAGAACTCGGAGGGGATATCTCGAAACAATTCCGAATCTCCATCATGGTGGATCAATCCCAATTGACCATGTTTAATAGTCGACAATCTACCTATTGTACCGCCATGTTCATGGACCATACTTTGTAAACCAAGACAAACCCCGAAAATCGGTATAAGATGCCCATCATTTAACTTCCATAGATCAGGAAGCACCCCAACATCCTCTCTGTTGTGTGGCGAACCAGGCCCTGGCCCCACCACCACAGCATCGAAAAGCGGCAGAATATCGCCGATCAACTGGTTGGAAGTCACGGAATTATTATGGATTGTGACGACTTTTGCGCCGGTGACCTTTTCTATCAAGGTCGAAAGATTGAAAGTAAATGAATCATAAGAATCGATCAACAATATCCTTTGAACCGCAGTCATCCTTAGATGGTCAGCAAACCAATTCAGGTGCCGAAATATGAAAAACTCCTCCTCCAAAAAGCGGAAAAACCCGCTAATAACCGCTAAACGACTCCCAACCAGTACAAACAAATTTCACTTAACTTGACATTCTGGTTGAGCGAGATGAAACCAACCTCAATCAACTTTCTATTACGGCCATGGCAAACATGGCGGAATGGTCAGTTATTTTATGGGGTGTCGAAAAATGGTAATAAACGATGGGCGTTGACGACGAAAAGTGGAAACAAGAACTTTTATAAAGGTACTGGATCATCAGGTATTGGCCGATGGACCACTCGAGGCAAATATTTGGTGAACTTTGATAAAGTAAGAACATATGTTTCACCTTCCAATCCCAGTTCAGATGTAAGTATAAAATCTTGGTTGAAGTTATCATTAATTACCTTTAACCTCCCTCCATAGCTTAAACCTTTGGTTTGTGCTACAACCCCTCAGATCAAAAACAATTTCCCTGGATATACGTCGGGTGCGATCGATGGGAAATTGTATCTTCAAAAAATCAAAGAATTCATCGAGTTTGGTGCGGTTGAAACCTCAGATATGTTAGAAGAAAATGGAAAACAAACCCAAAGAGGCTAAAAGAAAACATTTTATATATATATTAACATAGAATCATCAGGAATAATATCTTATTTAATGTTAGTTTTGTGTCATTCAAAAATTAATTAGGTGAAAAACACTTACAATTCAAGATTCATACCATTATGGATCTCATAATCTGCAAGAGTGATATGATCTTTAAAAACAGTATACCCCTTTTTAAGCACTTGAAATCTAAAGTTAGTTTTTCAATTATAAATCAAATAACAATTCATACAATTGTTTATACCTATTTTCTCAGGAGCAGTGCCGATTTGAGCAGCCAATAAACGCTTGAAATCTCCTATAGTATCATCCGGTAGACACTTAACAGTCAGAACAAAACTAATAAAAAACTAATACTAAACTACAATATTTACCTTGACTCTAACTTTTTTACCAACTCTAATTAATTAATAAATCAATCAATAAAATGAAAATAGAATCTTCTTTTATACATACCGATCATCACATATAACTTCAATCATGATTCTGATATTGAGGGTTTGGGTGATGGTCAAGTTGGGATTTGGATGTTCAAGATAGCTTTTTTATACATTATGAACAGAGGGAGTTAACGGGTCTAAATAAAATAGGGTTTAACCAACAATGAGTTTTTCACCTTGGAATTCATATTCAGGAATCTCCAAGTTGATTGGTGCAGGTCCTTTTCGGATTCGTCCCGAAATGTCATAATGGGAACCATGGCAAGGACAGAACCATCCACCATAATCACCTGATTCACCGATGGGTACACAACCAAGATGGGTACAAATTCCCACCATGATAAGCCATTGAGGGTCCTTGACTCGTTCATCATCTGTTTGAGGGTCTCTTAAAGACGCCATATTGACGGAATTGGCTTCTTTGATTTCCGATGCAGTTCTATGACGGATGAAAACGGGTTTTCCTCGCCATTTGACAACCACATTTTTACCTTCAGGGATATTGCCCAATTCAACTTCGATTTTCGCCAATGCCAACACATCGGCCGATGCAGACATGGTGGTCAAAAAGTCTTGAACAGTGGCTCTTGCTGCTGCCGCACCAAGAACACCCACTGTTCCAACCATGAAATATGAAAATACCCGATTGGAATCATCATTCCGATTATCTTTTATATATGGCGAGAAATCAGGCACTTTATAAGTCGAGGCTCCTCCAACAGGATTCCCAGATGCAAGTCGACGTTGTTCGGAACCCACCACCGCTCGCAATGGAGTGAACGACCGTGAAACTACCCGTGTCGATGCACCGGCTACTCTCAAAATGGAACTAACACCCATTATTTACCGGAGTTGGCGCTTTTTCCCACTACTTTAAACACCCAATATAAAGGTTTTGTGTGGAAAGAAATCAATCCAATCACTTCCCAATTGGCTTTTTTTCTTGTGGTCCGAAAAGTCCGGTTGTTGATTGGACAATTGCAAAATATCCCCGCCGTCACGTGAACATTTAGATTTGTCCCAACCAGAAATCACGTGATGACTAAAAGGAAAAACAAAAACAAAAAATAATAAATAAGCCGCACTTTTTCTATTCTAGCATAATTATGTCTTCAGTATGACTATTATTATTATCATCGGTTGGAGAAGTTTCTTCCGGTTTTTCTTTTTCTTTCTCTTGTTCGGTTTCTACGATGTCGTGTTTAGGAGGTAATACTGTTGTTAATTCTCCATTGGCATCTCCTGCAAGGGTGGTTTGGCCTTTGGCTAGTGCGGCTGTTTCCTGTTCAGCTTCTGCTTTGCGTCGTGCGACTTGTTTAAATGGTATGGTTTTCGGCACAAGTGCTGAATAGAGGTGCTTTTAGTACAATGTTGTTATTGAAAAATTGAATGGCGAGAGTGAATAGAACTTACTGGAAAGAAACTCAAGTTGGTCTGTTCGTGATACGGCGTTGGCAAAGTCATGGTATGAAAGTTTACGTCGATTGTCTCCACGCGCAGCAAGTACTGCCTGCTCTGTAAAATATTGTACAAATAGCTCCTTTTTTTCCGTTAGTATTAGAATCTCTTATTAACTGGAGTTGAACGTACTGTAGCGGCCGCAACTGCAAACACCGCACCCGACGATACAGTCACGATATCATCGTCTTGTTTGATTATTCGTTTGACGCGTGCCAAAGGTAACGAGATTGACGCCTCTATCTCGGAAGATTCCTCCCTCTCAGTCCTATTACTATCGTCGTTGGTCGTCTCTTCGGCCACCACAGGCGCGTTCGAGTCCATTTTTTTAGGTGATGTCTGTAGTAAGAAATCAACTCCTCTCTTCTCCCTCCCCCACTATATAGATAGGTACGCCAGAATTTGGCATAATGGTTCCAGAACCAACAAGGTAAGGAATACGGATGGTTTCCAGTCATTTCTCACTGACAATTGAATAGGGTACCGTTAGAATCTTGGGACTCGTTTGGCCATGGGGTTCCTGACGAACAGATCCATGAAATTCGTCGATATGCAGACTTCTCAACCATAGATTGGGTCGAGGACTCGGCTCGGGAAAACCACATGAAGCGAATTCGACTGGAAAAGCTCCAGGGAGGCCGGTCGTGGCAAAAGGGACATATTAATTGGAGCCTAAAGGCTAGACAATTGTATTCTGCAGCACAATCTTGGCTGGTGCTGGCACTAATAGGAATCATAATTGGCCTCATTGCTGCATTTCTTAATATAATCACTGAGTGGCTAGGTGACCTAAGAACAGGCTATTGTACTGTGGGGTTCTATCTTAATGAAGACTTCTGCTGCTCGGCAAGTGGCGGTGACACATGCCCGGAATGGAGACCTTGGGCATCTTTCGAACCCGTCAAGTACTTTGCTTACATTCTTTTCTCATGCTTGTTTGCATTTGTGGCCGCATTCCTGGTGTACTCATTCGCACCGTACGCGGCCGGATCAGGCATCTCGGAAATCAAATGCATCATTGGCGGCTTCGTCATGAAGGGATTCCTGGGCTGGAAGACCCTAGCAATCAAAAGTATCACGTTGCCATTGGCGATCTCAGCGGGACTGAGTGTGGGAAAAGAAGGCCCCAGCGTCCATTACGCAACTTGTGTGGGCAGTACGATCTCGGAACTGTTCACAAAGTATAGGAAATACAACTCGAAAAGGAGAGAAGTCCTGTGCGCTTGTACCGCGGCAGGCGTGGCAGTAGCATTTGGAAGCCCCATGGGTGGGGTCCTGTTCTCGCTTGAGGAAATAGCAACGTCGTTCCAGCTCAAGACCATGTGGAGAAGCTATTTCTGTGCTCTGGTGGCCACTGGCGTGCTGGCAGCAGTGAACCCGTTCCGCACTGGCCAGCTGGTTCTGTTTTCAGTCAAATACGACCGGGATTGGCACTTCTTCGAGATCTTCTTCTTCATTATCATAGGCATATTCGGCGGACTATACGGCATCTTCGTGAGCAAGTGGAATCTACGGGCTCAGGCATTCAGAAAAAAGTATCTATCCAACTACGCAGTCGAGGAAGCAACAGTCCTGGCGCTCATATCAGCGGTGGTATGCTACTTTAACGAGTTCCTCAAAGTAGATATGACACAAAGCATGCAGGTACTGTTCCATGAATGCGACCATGGCTGGGAAAACATCACCTGCCAACGGTCTCACCAGGGCTACGTTATTTTTTCACTCATCGTCGCAGTAATCATCCGCGTGCTGCTGACAATTATCACTTACGGGTGCAAGGTCCCGGCGGGTATCTTTGTGCCATCCATGGCAGCGGGAGCGCTATTTGGCAGGCTGGTGGGCACAATTGTGCAGGTCATGTACGAAAAGTTCCCATCCTCGCCGCTGTTTAGCTCCTGTCCGCCCGATGGCCAGTGCATCACACCGGGTACGTATGCATTTCTGGGCGCTGGTGCCGCTCTAAGCGGTATCATGCACATCACCGTGACGGTAGTGGTGATTATGTTTGAGCTTACCGGCGCTCTGGGGTATATATTGCCAACCATGATTGTGGTGGGAGTCACCAAGGCAATTGGCGACAAGTGGGGTAAAGGAGGCATTGCTGACCAGGCCATCTGGTTCAACGGTTATCCCTACATCGACAATAAGGAGGAGCATCACTTCAACGTTCCAGTGCAAGTTGCCATGACCAAGAACGTAATAACCCTACCTGGCGAGGGCTGGACGGTCCGCCAGCTTCAAGCCCTATTAAACGCGAGTCAGGGCCACCAGACATACCCGGTCATAGAGGACTCTGGAAACTTTCTCATTGGTAGCGTGAACCGGGCCGATCTTGAGTTTGCAGTTAACCAGCAGCACAACTCATCGCCGGATATTTACTGCAGCTTCGACAAAGATGCCGTAGTTACCGACCGCAACCGCGACTTTATCGATCTTAGCAAGCTGGTCAACACGGAGCTGATAACGGTCCATCCGGGGATACTTCTGGAAGCGGTTATTGATATATTTGCCAAGCTTGGTCCGCGCGTGGTATTCGTCAGCCATCAGGGCCGATTCTGCGGGCTTATCACCAGGAAAGACGTATTACGGTACAAGTTCCGAGCGGAGCATCGCTTGTCGCCACGAGATTCTGCGGATATTTCTGCTGCTGAAGAGTTTGATCGCAAGATATGGGAACTGATGGTTGGTGTTGGATCCAGGCTGCACAAGGTCTTCAGAACACTACGGATTAGGCGAGGTTAAGTCGAGAGATGTTTTTGTTGACTCCAAACGCTCATGTGCCGCTGAGTGGCTATTGGCTATATTACTGATTTGATAACTGAAACTGGAGCCGAGAGCGAAGCAAAATCGAATACTACAAATAATTGCGAATGTGTGTAATAACCGAATAGACCACGATAATCGCAATCGTTCCGGGGAAGAGAAAGTCGTCACCCTCTCTTTGTTTTTGTTGAGAAACGGTCGCTCGAGTACGATCAAATAGGGCAATGAAAAAAAAAATAGTCGAAAAATAGAAAACAGGCTAGGAAAGGAAACTCCCTTAGTCTCTGGGTCTGTAGTCGTCGCGTTCACGATAACCCGCAGCAGGGGGATAACGGTCTTCTCTGAAACGGCCTTCCTCTCTGTATTCACGAGGAGGAGGAGGTCTTTCGTCTCGCGAAGAGCGACGTTCGTATCGATCACTTGGAGCCCGTTCACGGTCTCGATAATCGCGGGGTGGATAAGCTCGATCACGGTCTTCATATCTGGAGTAGCCGCGGTCTCGATAGAATCGATCTCTTCCATCTCGATCGTCGTAACGAGGCCTTCGGTAGTAGTCGTCGACAGGCCGATCGTCGAAACGGCCAGGTCTACTGCTGCTGCCGCCGTAATCGCGTCTATCTCTGTACCGATCATCGAATCTCGATCCACTGCCTCCTCGACCGCCTCGTCGGGGTTTTGGGGGACCGAAGTATCGGCCAGGCGTCGGGGTTCTTGGTCGTTTACGTTTTGCTCTTTCTACTGAAAGAGTTTTTCCTTCCAATGAGAAGCCGTTTAGTTCATTAATGGCCGAGTCGGCGCCTGCAGTATCGACCATATTGACGAATCCGAACCCTCTTGATTCTCTTGAATGAGGGTCAAGCATGATTTGAGTTTTTTCAACACTTCCAAACTTGGCAAATACATCTTCAAGATCCTGTTCCGTGACTGAACGAGACAAGCCCGTCACAAAAAGATTGGTACCTTCCAAATTCTTGGCATCCTCCTCTTCCTGTTCATCTGCGGCCGTTCGTTCAGCATCCCTTGATTCTTCTCTTCTATCATCCCGTTCGTCTTCGCGCCGAGGAGAATTAGAACGTCTCTCATAACGATTCTCAGGACTTAACGACCGTCGCTCATTATAACCATCCCCCCTATCATCTCCCCTATCATCTTGCTCATAATCCGCCATTTTTGACTCCAAACTATAATGATGCTTTTTATGTTTTGTAGATGGTCGTGTAAACAACAATTGTAAAAGAAGCTAACTTTTGTGTTCGGCGCTTAACATTCAAAATTCGAAAATCAGGAAGTTCCACTGTGATGAGATTTCCGCAGTCTCACACTTACTGGGGGATAACCGAACATCAAATTTCAACCAAACCGTCTCTACAATATACCACTGTTGATTCAATGCTACGAGCACTGTTGGGTCACGGTTCAGTGGCAAGACCGTTTGGATCGGTTATGCGGTCTGGTACATGGGGTTCATTAATACCACGGTTAATACAGCCGATGGTGCAGATAAAGCCCACAAATCAGGCTCGGCATGCGACGTTGAACCAGGTGAAGCGACGAGGTAACTTCAAGACCATTAAAAAGCATATCCGGAAACTTCGAAAAACGTCTCCTGCATTAGAAACATGTCCTCAAAAGAAGGGTGTTGTGATGAGAGTCATGATCCAAAAACCCAAGAAACCGAATTCTTCAAACCGAAAAGTATGCAGAGTGCGTCTTAGTACCGGCAGAGTCATTACCTCCTATATCCCAGGAGAGGGCCATAATGTCCAGGAGCATAGTGTGGTGCTTGTCCGTGGCGGACGAGTCCAGGATTTGCCGGGAGTCAAGTATAAATGTGTACGAGGAGCACATGATCTGAGTGGAGTTCCTGGTCGACGGAATGCTCGAAGTAAATATGGAACAAAGAAGCCTGCTGCTGCTTCATAGAATCCCACAGCAATTGTACATAATAAATTGAATATATATATATTGCACTACAACTTAAGTTAGGCGGTTTGTTTGAATCTCCTACCGGAAGCGGTCTTGCGTTCCTTCTCGACATTCTCGGGCTTGGCCCTATTGAGAACCTTTAAGAATTCCGTCACTCTGAATCTCATACGAGAGTGCATGTAGGCCTTGGAACATTTAATATGATAATGGAAGTAGTCCCTGAAGATTTGGATATGGCTGATGCAATTCTCCCGTCTTGAAGGAGCCAAGTGTCGAGGAAAAAGCACAAACGTGACGTAGCCAATGTTTTCCGACACTCGTACACCGGGAACAGAGCTGATTTCACGTGGGGGTTCTCTATGAGAGTATAACACCTGTGGAGCATTTTGAATAGCCCGCTTTCGAGCGTCGACAAACTCCTGTAGGAACACCTTTCCGAAAATTTGGTCTGTTTCATCTTTAAAGATCGTGGAGAAGATGACAGTCACACGATCATGGGATGGTTTAATAAAAATTGACTCTTCGTCTCTATAATGAAGGGTCATTACCTCAGTTTTGGATTCCTCGGGAACATAGAGGTCAAGACTCTTTTGCTCGGCATCGGCAGATAATTCATCAAACATTGCAAATGCCTTCTCGAATGGAGCCGCCAATGCATTCCGTTTCAAAAGTGCTATTTTCTCCACCAATTCCCCTCGTTTCTCCAAATCCTCTGGTAATTGCTCAAGGTCCAACTGAATTGAAAAGTTGTATCCTGTTTCTGGAGACACAACGTATTCCCCATACTCACGCTGTAATGCCTCCTTGACTCCATACTTCTCCAAATCATTGTAACATTTGATTGCCATTGATATAAGTATCTTGGTCTTGGATTCGGGGGTCGAGATATGAAACGTTACATTATCGAAATCACCAACAATCTGATTGATGGTTGCAGGCGCCGAATCCTCCAGAATCCGTTCCGTAAGAATGCTTTTTAGAAGCAAGTTATGATACTGAAGCAATAACATTGTCGTTGTCTTTCTCTATTCAACCGTGCGGACGGAACAAGAATGAGGAGGCTTGTATGTGTGTTTTTGAGTTTAAATCATTATTAGGCTGAGCATTTTTGGGCCAGTTTTTTGGTGACAGGTGAAGTCCCAATCAACTCCGCCATAGAAACAGCACCAAATTTCCATCGCTTTTTACCCCACAATTTTTCATATTTCATTAACTTATGGAATTCATTTCTAAGAGATTAAGGTGAACCGCCTGAGATCTATCATGAGCCTAGGAATACCCGAGAAATTCAGAGAGATACCTGCATATTTCGTGATCGTGAGGTCATTGAATGACAGGAAATTGGTTCCCTGTTGATAACGACGCCATTTCTCGACCTGGTTGACATCGTAGCCCCTAATGTTCCATGCTCTGAACTCGGTGGGACCTGTTTGTTCTCGTTCTCAGAATCCATGTGATAGTAAACCTCATGATGCTCATATTGAATATTTCCAATGCTTATAGACCCCACTAAGTTCTAATCTGAGATTCAGAATCCGGAAGACTGGTGGTTGCAAAGGTACTCTTCCCACAGTTACCCCTGTAGCAATTGGCAGGAAATTGCCTAGTTATATATATAGTGTACAGTTAAATAGATGCATATGATTAATGGGCGGGGATTGGTAGTTTCTGAGACTGGTAGTATTTCGTTAGACAGCTGTAGTCTGTCCAGTCGAATGTGGATTCCGGTAGACAAGAGCAGGTTAGGTTTTTTGCATCGCAGCTCTCAGGACAATGGGTGAATGGCGGGTGTGTGTAGCCGATATCATCGAAGAAGTGGATTTGAGACGAATTGAGAAACAACGCTGCTGCGATTGAGTGGACCGGTGCATCACCCCAGCGTTCGTAGAAGAACCCACCTGACCGGTCAAGATAATCGAAATACGCTTGATAGGCATCATCGCGCCAAAAGTCCATATCTGCGATCTCAAAGTTCGACCAGAAATGGCATAGGTTGTAGGTATGACCGCCGTCATCTGAAATAAAGCCGGCGAGGTTATCCTTGGCAACGTAGTGGGGATAGTGTCCCACGAATTGCTTGGTGACTTGCCACAGACTCTCGACTGTGGTTGGGAACTCCATCAGTGAGATGGTGAAGCCATATTTCTTATCATTTGCGCTCATATATTGAAAAACATCGTATTCAATGTCACAATGCAACAAGGTACTGGGCTCGACTCTCCAGTAGTACCGATAGTCTTTCATAAGCTCATGCTGAAAGAAAAACCCGCTTTCATATCTGCACATATGCCTGTAGGACTCAGAGTCGCCATAGATGACGTTTTCATTCTTCATCTCAGTCCGGGTCTCTGACGCGGCTGTCTGATCGACCCAGTCTGGATAGCCCCAATGCTCGGTACCAATCAGACCGTATTTCGCCGTTCCAGATATCAACTTACTGGTAATGTTGATAAAATGGTCGCTGAATGGCTCATTATTGAGAAACACCCAATCGTAGTTGAATCGATGATTGAACCGGTCCTCCACAGATCGGATAGTGTTCATAAGCTCTGCTAGATCACTATTTCTTGCCAGAGTACAGAATGTGGCCCGCTCTCGAGGTTCGATCGTGACTATATTATCGTCGCCAATCTCAAAAATACCAGTTTTTTCCTGACTAGACGAATTCCTTCGCCAACTCAGCTTACTTGTATCACCTCCACGACTACTGGCCCAAGAAGTGACATTGACAAGGAAAATGACCACTACCAACAACCAAGTCCTCTGTTGTATTTTCCGTGATATGCTTTGCATATCCTGTTAGACAAATAAAGCTTAAAATACAGATTAAAGTTCAATACAACCCCAGCACAAAACGCTCAAGGAAAATGCAATATCGTAAACAATGAGTGAATGGATGGAAAAAAGAGGTTGAGAAATGCGAAAATCTCTCCTCCCCTTCGTAATGATGTAACCACGCGACAAACGCGCATTCCCGCTTGACGCTCCCCCTGTCGATTTTCGCCGTTTTGGGGCCCGCGACCGTTAAATGCCAGACTTCACGACCGAATACGGACGGCTGTTAAACGCCACTAGACGCCGGGTTTACTTCAATAATAGTGCTGCTTTACGGGCATTTACACAATGTTTATCAAGCTCTTCGATGGTGAGGTTTCTCGTCGATTGTGATTGGATATCTCCTGCGCGGCTCGATCGATCTCCTGTGTTGTTGCAGATGCAAAGTTTGGTGTTTCAGTTCCTGCAGAAGAGGGAATAAAAAGCATATTTTCATTTAAGACACCGTAAAACCAATGAAAGCCCATTACAATGATGTTGGATGATCTTCAGTAATACTGGCGCTGAATGAGAATCTGAGAATTTTTGGTCCGGCTGATCCGTGCTGGACCGTGCAGCGAGTTGCTGTGAACCCCGCTTTTTGTCAAGAACATAACCACAATCATGTTTGAAGGATTCAAACCGTTTGACGTGGATGTTGGCAATTCGGTATCGATTTATGGTGTCATGGGTGGACAGGGACCTCCTATTCTGCTTCTGCATGGGTATCCCGAGTCTCACTTGATCTGGCACGCAGTTGCACCAGTGTTGGCGGAGCAATTCACGGTTGTAGCGATCGATTTACGCGGTTATGGTCTATCGTCCAAACCTGATAGTGGTGAACATGACAACCATGTCACCTACTCCAAGGCTACAATGGCAAAAGATTGTATTGTCGTTATGAAGCACTTAGGCTTCGACAAGTTCATGTTCTGTGGCCATGACCGAGGTGCCCGCGTTGGTCACAAACTGTGCATTGACCACCCCGATGCTGTGACCAAAGCTATGTTCTTGGATATCTGCCCTACATTGGCCATGTATGAGAAGACGGACCTGAAGTTTGCAATGGCTTATTATCACTGGTTCCTGCTGGTTCAACCGGCCCCATTTCCAGAACAGTTGATCGCCGCCGACCCAGAAGCATTCCTGCTGGGCCATATTGGCGGCCGGTACCCTGGAATTTCTGCCTTCAAGAAAGAGTGCTTGGACTCGTATCTAGCGAATCTGTGCCGCCCCGGCGCCATTCATGCTTCCTGCGAGGACTACCGAGCTGGGGCCACGATCGATCTGGAACACTCGCGTGCTGACATAGCAGCAGACCGTAGAATAGTCGCTCCACTACGAGTGCTCTGGGGTACTAAGGGTGTAATTGAGGTATGTTACCAAGACCCCCTTGCATTATGGCGCGAGGTTGCAACCACTGTGGATGGCCATGCATTGGAGTGCGGTCATTACATCCCAGAAGAAGCTCCTGAGCAGCTTGTTAAAGAAATATTGGAATATTTTGGTCCTAAGTCAACTACATAACTATATCAAAGCAGTGACTGCTACTTTTTCTCAGCCAATGCGGCATTGCGTCGAGAAATCAAGCCCTCGTAAATGAAGTCGGCATCAAACGTCTTCTTGAAGGCAGGCAGATTGCGAAGAGCGTCCACATACTGCAGGTACGGCGCATACTTGCTATCCGAGTTAAGTTTATCAGTGATACCCTTAGAGAACACACCTCTGTCAAGGAACAGATGCACGCGGCCAATGAAAGGTGCAACCAACAAGTCACCGACCAAGGGATGGGATTGGCCAGAAGCAAATGGTCCAGGAGTGCCCAAAAATGGCAATGCTTTATCCAAAGCAGCGAAGAATTTGGACTCAAGCTCTTCTGGAGTGCCCTCTTCGCCTCTGACAGCAGAATAGAACACAGGTGCAAGCAGTCCCTCAAGGTACCTATCGGCCCATAGAGCACTCTGAGCATTCACAACAGGGTCGCTGGACTTAAGTCCTGACTCAGGAAACAAGTCTGCCACCAACTGGGTGGTAATTGCCGATTCAATGATAATAGTGTCGCCAACAGCCACAGTAGGCACCTTCGCAGTAGGAGACACCTTAAGAAACCAATCAGGCTTGTTCTTCAAGTCAACTTCCCTGAACGTGTACTTGACACCAGCAGTTTCCAATGCAAGCCATGTTCGTGCTGCCCAAGGACAACTACAACCCTCTCTATTAGCTCAATTCATCAGCAGAATCTGCAATAAAACACTTACCCTTTGTTAGAATAAAAGGTGATTTCCTTCGCAACGGTCATTTTTCAAAAGTATAAGTTTCAATGGAAAATATCAAGAACTATGAGAGGGGTAAAAGTCCATTTATAAGCACAAGGTTTGTCTATCTCTCAACGCTCGTTTTAGCAAGCGGCCATTGCGCAATAGTCCGATACTCCGAGCTCCGACGCCGCCAAATCCATCTTACGCGGGGCACGCGTAAGTATCAGCACGTGGCTGCCGATCAATATTATCAGATCTTTAATAAAACGGTGATAATGCAATTTTAAGTCCATTATGAACGACTAGATTTAGGAGGCTGAGTCTATTTTGGCCATATGGACGGCTAGATCGACGACTCGAGCTGAGTATCCCCATTCATTGTCGTACCAGGAGATAAGCTTGACAAAGTTTGGGTTTAGCAAAATCCCAGCAGTAGCATCGAAGATGGAAGAATGGTCATTGCCTCGCATATCACACGATACAACTGCCTCTTCTGTATATCCAAGGACGTCTTTCATGGAACCTGTGGCTGCTTCGCGTACAGCTGCCTTGATTTCCTCGTAGGTGGTGGGTTTCTCGAGCCGTAGCGTCAGGTCCACGATTGAGACATTGGTGGTGGGAACGCGCAGTGACATACCTGTCAATTTGCCTTGGAGGTCAGGAATGACGAGTCCAAGCGCTTTGGCGGCGCCGGTGGAGGTGGGGATTATGTTTTCAGCGCTGCGGCCACCTCGCCAGTCTCGGGTGGAATGGGCATCGATGATTTTTTGTGAGTTTGTCAGTGAATGCACTGTAGTCATGATGCCTTCCACAATGCCAAACTTGTCATGCATGACTTTGGCCAAAGGGGCCAGACAGTTGGTGGTGCATGAAGCATTCGACACCACTCTATATTCAGGGCTATATTTATCAAGGTTGACTCCTACCACAAACGTCGGGGCATCCTTTGATGGGGCACAGATGATTACACGTTTTGCTCCACCTTCCAGATGTTTCGAGGCAGCCTCAGTGGTGGTGAACTTGCCGGTACTTTCGACTATGTAATCTGCACCCACGCTACTCCATGGTAATTGAGTGGGATCTCTCTCATTGAATATAACCACTGGTTTGCCATTGATAAACAATGTCTCACCCTCAACATGGATCTCGCCCTCGAATTTTCCATGAGTCGAATCAAACCTCATGGTATATGCTACATATTCTGCAGTGAGAGAAGGTGCATTTATAGCAACCACCTCCACATCATCTCGGCCGGTCGAGTAACGAAGAACCATTCTCCCTATACGACCCAAACCATTAATACCAAGTCTCACAACCATGTCTCTTCACTCTTTTGTGGTAATTATTTCCAAACGCGTCCTTCCATGACCCTTTATATATATTCATACCGGAACCCTCCCCAACGGGAACTAACGGCTGTGACACGGGGTATGGAAACTCAAACTCCAGAATGGCCTCCAAAACAAATGTCCGAGTCTTTTTCGCGCCCCCATCAAACGGTAAATAGCGGGATTTAAGGGTTTAAGGCCCAGATATTGGTAGGATCTTCAGCTACAACTGCCTGTTGTGGTCACAATTGTGCGGCGGGGGTCCGTCCGAGTTCGGCCGACTTCCTCCGCATTATCGGATTCGACTCCATCATTCGCTGGATCTACCCCAACAGAATCAAACACAATACAAAAGACACCGGCATACTGTACGCCGTAGAATCATCTAACGGACTCCTAAAATCGATTGCCGAGTTCGGCTATGATCTACACTATCATCCCGATATCGCTTAAGGTATTCACTTTAAACCCAAGTTTATTTGACAGCAGTGTTCAGCCGCATGCTCAGGGTTGAATCGAGCCCACCACTGATTCCGGTCCAAAACCACTTTATCCGGTAGTTAATGATAAAAGTCAGATGGACTTTTCTAATGATAACTATGTGTTATGGGCAATTAGAGTAACGCGATAAGATCAAGTAGCCAGAGTCTACCAGACTATCGATAAACTAAAACTGATATATGCTAACCAAAGACTTAGATACTGATTTATCCTTAATCTTCAAGTCTCTTGTATTCTTCTAGAAGCTCGCACCATCACACATTGATCTATTGAATTTTCTAAATTCATGCTATTGAAACCTGGACAGAGAGCGTAGGATTCCAAACGTTTGAAATCTCTTCATCAATCTGAACATTTATACGTCATTATATACAAGAGATCAATCAATTGGAGTTCAAATTACAATCTTATAAAAGCTGATGTTAGTGATAGAAAAATCAATATCAATCTGATTCTGAACTCAGATTCTCAGAAAGATCAGCTTGAATGTTACTTAATCAAGAAATTCGTGCTGAAATACTCGTAGTTCTGGGTATTACACATGTTCCCAATTTACTGTCAAGCAAAAGACAACATTGAGAAAAAGTTCGTCATCAGAACAAGCGGAGAAACCACCAACCACGATTGAGACTCTCCGATTGATTGTGAGAATAAATGTCCTTTTTTGGACTGGAGACTATCGGGTCCGATAAAGGTCCCAGTGCGGTTTATGACTTTGAGTCTGTATTGGAGGATGATAGATTAGGTGAAAGGCTTGATGAAGCAAATGATGATTTGAACGATGAAACATTTGGTAATGATATGACCATTGCCAAAGATTTCGATTTTGCTGGTCAAACTGCTCAAGTCGCAGATACTCTGGATGAAGAGCAATTCACATATGCAAGGACCACCGGCACAAGAAAACAACATCAAGATGATCTGACGGCTTCTGCAACGTATTCCAATGTCCCTACTCTACAACCAATTGCTTCGCTTTGGGATACAAATGTAAGTAATCAGCAGCAGACTTCTGCTGCGGCTCCTCCAAAGGTGCTTTCATTGGAAGAAGTTGAGGCCCAGATGTTGCAAAGAAGTCAACCTCCTATCCATCATCAACCGCCTCTTCATCCCAGTCAGTATCCATTCCCAGGCTCCCATGCATTCGGAGGAGGCCCATTTCCAGGCATGAACTACCCAATTCCTGGACCTCCTCCTCCACAGGATCCTGCAAATTTCGGCAACTTACCCCACTATCCTATTCAACACCATCAACAGCCACCTCCACCGGTTGCCAATGCTGCTGGCCTTCCTCCTCATCTACAGCAGCAGCAGCAAGAATTTCATCGACAACAGCAACAACAGCAAAAGCTTAGTGTCGAGCAGAATCAGCATCAGAGACAACCGTCATCTGGGGAGCATGGTACTCAACAAAGTGGAACGACCCCGTATAACATTGTGAAACAACAAGAAAGATCTACGATTCCTTCCCTCGGTCAAGTGATTAATGAAGACATGGCCCAAAGTGAAGCAGAGCATGGAAGATTATTGGAAAAGTCCCGAAAAGTGGCGCAGATTGTCAGGTACAATGGACTCATGAGTAATTGGGATAAGAATTTTGTGATGAGAATCCAGCTTCAGCAGATGGTGACTGAGGATCCCTATAATGAAGACTTCTACTTTCAAGTTCATTCGGCCATTCAATCGCGCAATAACCCTCACCAGCCATTGAACGAGTTTGCTAAGACTTATTTGTTCCAGCGCGGTCAGAGACGAGGACGATTCGGCGGCCGTGTGAACGACAATCCGATGCAGAGAATGCAGCAACAGGTGCAGCAGGCAGTTGCGTCTGCACGGGATCATCCCAAGAAAGAGCAGATTGCCCCGGAAGGTGCACTGGGCAAGATTTCGATTGGAAGCGGCAAAAGGCCTAGGAAGGCCATCAATGTTAATGTGGGCCCGCTTCGCAACTCGGGCAAGGGTGACGCTTTGCAAAATCTGACGTTGGACCCCTCGAAGTTGACTGAGGGAGGGGTGTACAACTCGAGAAAGTTATTAGGGTCCATTGAGGATGTATATTCTAGTCTTTTGGAAATCGAGAGTGTGGAGCGAACTCGACCTTCGGCTGAGGATGAGGTGCGGGAAGCGGAATGGCAGCAAAAGATGCAGGGATTGGTTGATGGGGTATGGGATAAGCTACAAGTGTTGGCCCCGGTGGATGCAAACAATCGACAGCCGTTTATACTAATGCTTGCTCATGACAAGGGCAAGAAGGTCATTCCAAGAATATTCAGACACATTGACCAACGGCAGCGGTTGACGATTCTCACCCGTATTGTTGCTCATATCGATTCGATCGATGTGGTGCAGCAAGGTTCATACACCAGTGATATTTCTGCGAATGTTCGTGAATCAATTGAGCTTTTCTCGCAAACTGTGCTACCGCCGTTGGTTCACCTTATTTCCGAGTCTAGCTACGATGTGGTTATTGGTCTATTGGAGATTTTACTTAATAGTAGCAACATCGTACATCTGGCGTCAACCAAGATTGGGCTTGCGTTTCTCACGGTTCTTATCTCGCGAGCAGAATTAATTACGCAGGAGGAGAATGTCGAGGCGCAGGAGCTGGAGAATTGGCAGAATACGTTTACAAGCCTATTTGAGTCAGTCCATGGCCATCTTTCAGAGATCTTCCCACCCCGCAATGTCGACGACTCGTATGTGTGGCATTTCCTGGCATCATTGGCCCTAGCAGCCAAGCTGGAGCATCAGCGGATCATAGTAGATGAGGTTCGGGAGAAGATCTTCTCCACCATGGCGGAGGCCAAGTCATTGCCTGTGGAGTTAGGTTCATCCAAGATTGCCAACCTGAATCTATTCCTCAATGTCATGGGACTTTCTGCTACCACCACCGAGATCACGGAACTCAGTTCGGAATGATTTTTCATAGACACTAAGAGTGTGCGTATTTTGTAGCACTAACAACATCCGTCCAATGGGTAACTCCCAGTTTTTTCCAACCACTCCGAAACACACTAAACAGTGCAAACCGCGACACAAATGCGAAATTTCAGCCTGCGAACGGTGTCACAGCTCAGTAAGCGGAGTCTAAGTACGCTGACGCCTCGGACATATGCCAGACCGGTGGTTCGAGTGGTTTCTAGATCAACACTGGCGTCGTGTTCGCGGCCGGTCCTATCATCGCCCATCAAGCATATAGAAGCAGTTCGATTTTACTCTGATGGGCCTGTGCCATTGACGAGGGATTTTGTTCAAGAGCGTATCATTGATCTTTTAGGAACATATGATAAGGTATGAGTTGTGTTTGCATTATCGTTCCAATTCCTCCCGCTAACATAAAAGGTCCCCGCCGACAAAGTAAGACGGATCAATGTAGATAGAATAATAATAGGCCTGAGACCGCTAACACCACACCAAAGCTTTCTCCAACAGCGCATTTTCAGACTGATCTAGGACTCGATAGTCTGGATGTTGTGGATGTTTTATTTTTCATTGAA
Organism: Diddensiella santjacobensis; assembly: GCA_030574215.1. Classification (NCBI taxonomy): domain Eukaryota; kingdom Fungi; phylum Ascomycota; class Dipodascomycetes; order Dipodascales; family Trichomonascaceae; genus Diddensiella; species Diddensiella santjacobensis. The sequence continues at coordinate 286,551 of JAJMEO010000010.1, forward strand.
GAAGAGTTCAATGTTCTGATTCCAGAGTATGTATCTATTGTCAAATCCCCCAACTTATGAACCTCAATGCTAACTATAGATGTTTCTCAGTCATGAAGCCGATGAAATCCATACTGTAAACCAGGCCATTGACTACATCCTAGCTCAACCAGATGGTAAGATTCCCTCTTAATTGCGTCTAATATAACCTGAAAACTGACATTCTCTAGCATTCTAACCGCCTTAATATATTTCTATCTATATAAAAAAACATTATCCAAACTACTGCAGTAATTAAACTAAAATAAAGCCCGTCCATTTCCAGCTCGATATCCGCTTCTCTTCGGACTCCGGATTAAGGTTTTGCGCTCCTCGGGTGAGACTACCGCCGGCCCCACGTTAAAGAGCCGAGCATCTACCCCGCGCGGGAAAGTATAAATTATACCGAGACATCCCCTCCTTGCTGGTTTGTGTTATAATTTAACAGTTATGAAGATCTACGAATCTCCTTGGGGAGATTTGAACAATGAGTTTTTTGGAAATGCTGCTCAGTTCATGCGTGATAGTCCGTATTTGAAACAACATGCTCATAAAAAGGTGATTGTGTGTGCTAAAACTGGCGAGACCTTGACTCCGATCCAGCTTTTTGCTTATACCGAGCAACTGGCATACCTTTTACGCACAAAATATCATATAGGTACCGACGACGTGGTGGGTCTGTTTTCTACAAATTCCATATATACTACTGTCTTGCACCATGCAGTGCTTAGTCTGGGGGCCGTCGTATCGCCTGCTAATGCCGTGTATAATGCCGAAGAGCTTCGGTATCAGATCGACGCTTGTAACGCCAAAATCCTCGTATTCTCCACCCCCCTCAAAGATACTGCCATCAAGGCCTCCCAGGACTCCTCAGTACAGGATCTGATCCCCTTCGATACTCTCACCGCTGAACTAAAGGCTACAAAAGGTAGAGTGCTGCCAGTGGATCTGCCAGGCGAAAGCTCCAGACACAAAAATGCTTATTTCTGCTTCTCATCCGGTACCAGTGGAAGCCCCAAAGGCGTCATGCTATCCCACCACAACGTCACCGCAAACGCGCAGCAACAGCTCTTGTCTGGAGACCTCATCTACACTACAGATCAGGTGTTTGGAGACGTGCTGCCGCTAAGCCATATCTTTGGCCTCGCCAAATTCGTCTACACGATTCTCTACAAAGCAGCCTCGATTATCGTATTCGAACGGTTCGACTTCGAGTTCCTGCTTAAGTCGATCGTCAAGCACCAGATCAACTCGATCCACGTGGTGCCACCTATGATCGTGCTCTTTGCAAAAAGCCCCATAGTCGAGAAATACCCCGATATCCGCAAGTACCTCAACGTCCTCATGTCCGGCGCAGCTCCCCTCAGCCGCTCCCTCATGGCCGCCGCTCAGGATCGTATTGGAGCAAAGATATACCAGGGCTACGGCCTCACCGAGACGTCGCCAGTAACTCACTACTTCTCATTTGACCTTGAAAACTATAACCAGGACGGCGTCGGCTGGCTGCTGCCAGGCATGCAGGCACGGTTGGTCGATCCAGAAGGAAACGACGTGAAACCAGGAGCACCAGGAGAATTGTGGGTCAAAGGCCCCAACGTCATGCGCGGTTACCTTAACAACTCCGAGGCTACACGGGATATTCTAACCACAGATGCATTTCTCCGTACCGGAGACGTGGCCATTATGGACGACAGCGGACAGTATTATATCGTCGACCGGGCCAAGGAACTCATCAAGTCCAAAGGTCACCAGGTGGCCCCCGCAGAGCTGGAGGCCATTCTTCTCAAACATCCCCAAGTGGCCGATGCAGCCGTTACTGGTATTTATGTAGAAGAAGAGGCCACCGAATACCCACGGGCCTTTGTCGTTCTTTCCAATGATGGCGACCCACTCGAAGTCAAAAAGTGGTTCGACACAAAAGTATCCCGCCACAAGCGACTCTGGGGTGGCATTGTCATACTGGAAGAAATCCCAAAGAGTGCATCAGGTAAAATTCTTAGAAGAATACTCCGAGACCGAAAGGACGACAAGGCTGTTGGCTTTGGCTCTGCTGCTAAGCTATGATATTGATGGCTTGCTGTACACCTCTTGCTCCAACCTTTCCAGCGCTTGCTGGTAGCCCTCATTCAGAGTATCGTCAGACTCAATTTTCTCTGTCTCGATTGTATTGTTAGCACGGTATATAGTTTTTGCAATACTCCAAAAGTGCTTATATTCACCCGACCCACACGCGAAATTCCATGCAGTACCCGTACTTCCGGCACGAGCAGTACGTCCCACCCGATGCACGTACTCTCTTCTGCCGTTCGGCAGGTCGTAATTTATAACGTTCTGCACTGTCGAAATGTCAATGCCGCGAGCAATCAGATCCGTGCACACTAGAATTCCGATTTCGCCCTCGGCAAAGCTTCTAAGACGCTTTCGGCGCAGCGAGAGATCCAAATCTCCACTGCATCGTTCGACCTTGAGTCCCATGTGAAACAGCTCTTCGTCTATAAGCGTGATAAGCCGTGCCAACCGCGCTGCTGCCTCGTTCGACTTTGTGAAAATCAGCACATCCGTCTTCATGGAGTTATTCATTAGCAGCTGCAGAAGCTTTAGAGGCTTGGATGATGCTGATTTGATAGATACAAGCTTTTCACTTAGCTCCTGCGGCACGGTGAATTCGTAGTCTGTCTCGTCATTCTGCTCGTCTCCAACCACGAATATTCGCGGTGCAGGCGACGACTGGATTCTAAGCGACGCCAGTTGTCCAGGATCCCGTATCAGAGTAGCTGAGAACATGAGCTTCTGTGGTGGGCGATACCATTTCTCTGCTCGGGATTCCTGAGGGATACTTTGTTCGATGGCCCGGATCACAGTCTCCACCCAGTCATGGAAGCTTTGATTAAGAAGTCGATCTGCTTCATCGATAACCAGGTACCTGAGATCATTTAAATGAAACCCTTGAGTCTGATTCAGATGGTCAACCAGTCGACCAGGCGTGGCAAGAAGAATGTCGGGTGTATTGGCCAACAATGCTCGCTGTTCTTCCTTAAATGGTCGCTCGGTACGTAGTGTCACTACTTGTAGACTTGTTCCCTTGACCAGTGATTCTATCACAGACCGCACCTGCTGCAGTAATGGCTTTGTGGGTAGAAGGATCAATGCTCTCGTTCTGGGAACCACTCGTCCAGTCAAGGCCTCCACTACTGGCACCGAATACGCCAATGTCTTTCCGCTACCAGTATAAGCATTGACCAACACATCTGGCAGCGGGTCTGGCGCTATCTGTTTCGCGTCTTCCAGCAGAGCAGGTATCACTGCTGTTTGGATTGCAAATGCACATTCATACTTGAGTGCAGTTAGAGTCTTGAGCATTCTTTCACTGAGACACTCAAGATCACTAAACTTGACACTTCTATCCACCGGAATATAGGTCGGTTCGACCATCCAACCAGGAATAGACACCTTTTTCCGATCTTCATTCTTGATCTGCTGAGGCTGTGGTAATGGCACTAGATCCATGCCTTCTTCATCATCATTTTCTTCTTCGTCTTCCTCTTTAACCATATTATCATCATTTAAAAGTCCAGTCTTACTGGCAGTACTATCGACTATGCTCTTGAATCTCTCAAATAAGCCCGCATATTTAGGGTCTACAGTGATCTCCTCCTCAACAGCAGCTTCTACAACCGACTCGGAAGATTTCTCAATCACCTTCCTAACCTTTACCTTCCTTTCATTATCAGAATGGCCCTCAACCGCTATAGAATTGGGATCATATCGCTTTGCTGCCAAAAACATCGTCGCTGATCTTCAATATGGAAAAATATTAGTGTGAGCGGAACAGTGAAATTTTCGGGATTTCTTAACTCACACATTCAAGCCATGAGGCCAGCATTAGCACTGTTAAAGCGGTCTGTTTGGAAAGGTAATAGTAACATTTGTTGTATATATTGTAAATGGGTAAGACTGACGGAAGGATTTTAAGGACCGTATATTGTGCCGTTGCCTTTGCGAGAGGCTAAGCTTAATGGAACGGCGATCCGGACAAATGCCAGAGCATGTACGATTCTACCGAGTTTTGTAGGAGTCAAGTTCCAAGTGCACAATGGTAAGGAATACGTGGCATTCGAGGTTGTAGAGGATATGGTTGGTAATAAATTGGGGGACTTTTCACCGACTCGAAAACGTCATGTTTACGACAAAAAGAAGAAGAAATGATTATGATTTTGTACATAAATGCAACTATTATTGACGTCTATTTTGCGAGTCGAATGCATTGCGCAGTCGGTCTTCACGTACGGCTCCCGTGCGATCATACCAATCCCAGTTTCCCCATGCATTGAGTCGAATTATCAGGCATGTAGCATTATCATCCCCACCCAAAGCCTCTGCATATCGAACAATCTCTACAGCAGCATCCTGGGGAGTGCCTCGTCCCGAACCGGCCTTTATTGCCGTGTTGATAACAAGGTCGCTGATTTCCTGGTCACTCATCATGCCCGAAACCCCATCCGACATACTATAATAACCCAGTTAGTTTTGCTTCTTCTTCTATGTGGAGAGTTCACAGACAACTTACAGTACTAGAAATGCCTGATTTCCATCCAATAGACGAATGCCTCGAATCTTGGCCGCATCTGATATGCCTTCACCTAGCAGACCCTCGGTGATATCAGGCTCGGCGGTGATTCCCTTTGGTTTTGCTCGCACGTCTCCGAATGCTCTGGTATTTGCGTAGTTTACAAAGCGTTCCTCTCCAAATGAGTCTCGGAAGAAGTTGGCGGAGAATCGCCTTAGACGGTTGGCCTCCACCTCAGACGATGGGTGATGATTGGCTGTCAACGGCTGTACATTGCCGGACTCATCGCATATTATACATCGGGTATCTCCCACATGGGCCACCAGCAGATGGCTGAGTTGACTTTCATCCCAGAATGCCTTAGTGTCGTCCTCTGAATATAAGTACACCGAAGTACAGGTGGATCCTGATTCGAGTTTCAGGGTCGTGAATTCGTAATCTGCCGTTAGAAACGCCAAAGGAATCCGTAGTTGTAGGTCATCAAATGTATTAAGCCTGGAGATATACTTTTCAATCTCATTTTTCCATGCTCGCCAGTATCCACCAATATTCTTCCTATATGCTTCTTGAAGCTCCCTTCCCGAATTGAGATTACAACCCTCCACATACCTTGCCAGATTCTCCTTCAAGTAATCACTGCAAGCAGAGCCTCCATGGCCATCAAACACTGAGAAATTGAACACTTGACGGGTCTGAGAGGTCTTAGACCGCTTATACCGAGGCGTGATACTTGATCCCACCGGCAAATCTAACACTCCTGCATAATACCTATCCTCATTGTATGGACGATTCACCCGAGATGAGAAATGTCCAAAATGCGACGGAACCTTCAATAATGGGATCCGCGCCTTGCCTCCATTATGGGTCGGCACCGTATAATGACTGGACGCATATCGTCGTAAAACAACCGATCCCCGGATCAATAAACTCCTCGGTTTCCCAATTGACATTCTTACCTATACCTCATGCTTCAATTGACGAAGCTCTGTGGCGGCTGCCCGGAACCAATTTCCCCCCGTAACACCCAATCAATTATCGTGCGGCGCGCGAGGCGCCGCGCGGCTCCTGCAGCCTATTACGTAACTAGCTATCTATCTATGCCAAGTTGCCGAGATCGTGTATTATTTTTAGGATCTCATGGGCGGTTGCGTCGTTACGTTGCTCGGGGTCCATTTCTTGAATTTTCTTTTCAACAAACTCGTGTTGTTCATGGTAGGTTCGAGATGTAATGAAGTCGTTGAATACCTCGCCGTTGATGATTCCATTGGCCCAACTGGATTTCCACCATGGATGTAGCTCGGCATCTGAAATTCTAAGTAATTAAGTTAGTGGGTGGTTCTGTCAGGGTAGAAGTATTAGGAATATGCTTACTTTAACGCTTCTCGGCTGGCGGTAGTCATGGTCTCCATAAGTGTTGAGAATACATTGAACATGATGGTTCCATATCGGGCAGGAACCTCGCCAAAAGCATAAATACCACCGGCGGATGTAGCAAAATACGCCTTGACATCTATGGTATCTGTAGAGATGGTTCCATTGGGATTCCATAAACTCATGTCTCCAACTCTATGAATGCGGTTGATTCGCCCTCGCTCCGTCCGCAATAACCAACCTTTATCAACACTGAACGCAGTGCTGGTGTTTGAAGACCCTGCCCTGCGCGGCGTGTACTCCAGGAACCTCAACGTGCCGTCATCACCGCCAATAAGCACACGACCCTCCTCGTCAAATATGCTAACTGCACTCACCCAAAAGTCATCGGTATCAGGGTAAAAGTACTGCAAAGACGAATGATTATCGACTTTCGCTACTGACACCGACCGCTGTAAGTCACCCATCACAATAAAGCCCTTGTAGGCCTCTAAATCAACACAACGAGTCGGCGTACCAAACTCTGGAAGGGTCTGCGGTCCAGGAGTTATACGATAATTGCCCGCTTCGACCTCTGCTATCTTATAAAGCCCCACCCGTGACCCACGGCCAACCACGATGGATCTGGAGCCCGCAACGTCAGCCAGTGTGGTCACCGCCCCCAGATCAATGTCGCAGGCTTTAATCACATGAAGCTCCCCGCCCTGGAAACCAAATATTGTTATCCGACCACTCTTGAGACCTTGCCGGACCTGGACTTCGCTCCGGATGTCACTTTCTTCGCTTCCAACAAGAATAACCCGTCGTGTACCGACACTTTTGGCAATAAGACAGTTTGCGATCGAGCCTTCAGGTAACAGACTACTGGTCACGACCTTGGGTACGGTGCCGGCAGTCGTTCCAACATCAATCAGCTTCAGACTATCTCTTGTGCCCCCGGTACTTGTCACACTCATGTTGTCATAGACAGGCTTTTTTGTAATCACAGCCACCATTCGCTCTGACACCGCCGTCATGCGAAACACAATCTCGTCAATGTCAAGACTGACGCTATCATAACCAGAGCGAGAGCCGAGTCGAACAAGTTCAACTTCGCTTTCATATGCACACAGGAAAAATGGGTCCTCGCCACCCCTATCGTCTGAAGCCGATATAATTGCCATCGCTCGAGGCACCGCATGCATTTCTATTGGCTGTAACCCTCTCTTCTCACGGGTATTGCCTTCATTTACACTGTCTCCATTTATCACCGGAGTCACAAGTGACAAGTGCTCGGCTCCCACAAACTCGAATGACCCATTCAAATCGAAAATGTCCGCCTGCTTGCTACCCGAGTAGATGATCTCCGTTGTAATCTCGCAAAGCGTCTCGGCTTTCTCCACGTAGAAGTGGCATGCAATGACTGTACCATCCGCCGTGCCCACAAGGGCAGAGTATTGCATGGCAGGACTATAGCGTAGGGACAGAGACCTTATAAGAGCAGACGGATGGGCGCCGCTAAAGTCAACTTCCTGCATTGTGACGAATTTCCAATTCTCAATTTTGACGAACTTAAATGAAGAGCTAGAGTTCCATAACCCGACCAGGAACACCGCTGTCGACGAACCAAGATAGATCGGCTTCGATATAACTGAGATTTCCTCCTCAAAGAGCAGGGAGTTGCACAGCTCTGCGTCCTCATTCAAGAGGTCAATTCGATATCCACCATCACTGTTACAGCTACAAACAACGACGAAATTCGAGCCCACTACTGCTTGTGTTATAGGTTGCGCTGCTTGTCTCCATCGAGGGCCATTTTCTAGTATACGTACTTCGTCCGTGGTGACTTGGACAATAGCGCCATTTTCAAAGGAACCAAAGGCAATTGTCTCGTTTGTAGCATCAAAGTCTTTCCAACTCGACACCTCTTTTAGACCCTTTCGGTATTGAAAAATCAGCGTACCGCCAATTACGGACGCAAACACGTAGACATTATCGCCTGTATCATTGTAGGTCCATAACTTTTGGATCCCTGGTATCGAGCCTAGTTTAAAAACCACCTTTGGTCTTAGGGACTTTTGTAGCACTGAAATCTTACCTCTATGGGGTCCAGTGGATAGTGTGACAATTCTTCTATTTTTGGGCGTTTTGACATTCAGAACCTGGAAGTCCATAATGGCCCCGAGGTGTTTTAGTTCCTGGATTGGACTCACACCTTTCATACCATCCTCGACTCTATATATGTATGAACTTCCAAAATGGTTGACGCCTAGGATATACTCTGAGCCGAGATGGAAAAGTTCATTTGCTCCCTCGATGGGTCCGATGTCTATACGTTCTTTATCGGCGATGCGCACTAGTGACAGTAGACCTGACCGAGTGGTGATGAGAAGACTTCCGGGGAAGAACTCAACGCAGCTCTCTATAAACCCCTCAAACATCCATAGATGTGATATTTGTTCACTTTGAGTAGCAAAGTATGCCACTTCTGAGTCTCCGACAACCACAAACCCGGGATATGGTTCCGACAGCGGTACAACGAGCTTTGCACCTGCTACATTACATCGGAAAGGACTTGATTTCCGAGGTGCTTCTATGGCGGATATCGTGTCGGTATAAAAGGTCAAGACCTGAATATGTCTGGAGCCTGCGTTTCCTTGACAAAGGATCAACAATTGTTCGGAGTTTAAAAAGCATACATGGAGCATTTTGAGATCTTCATGCTTTGAGACCCGTTTGATGAGGTTTCGATAGTCATACCGGTCCTTATCTTCTACCTCGATATTCTGGGCAATGGCAAGCACTTGAATTGAGCCTGTCATGCGCTCAAAGATTGCGACGTGGGTCTTAGACGAGTCTGTAACGATGCCCGTACCTCGGACTGCATGACAATAGGTCCGGAAGTCATTTCCCATGGTCAAGGCATGGCCATCTTCGAATACAATGAATAAGGCCTCTGCGATTGTTTGGGGACTATTTTTATAAGGACAAACCGTGACCATGGAGTTGATTTTCCGGAATAGATTCTCACTATGCCGATGCACCAGACCCACATCTGTGACATTATAAAACTCCAGATGGGTTCCTTTAGCAAACACAATATCAATGTTATCATTTGAAAAGAAATGACATTGGACTGCACAAGTTACAGCGGCCGGTTTTATGACCGGAGTCACATAACCCATGAACCGTTTAGATTTGGCCATGGATTCACAGGTTTTGGGGGTTGTTGGAAGAGTGCGGAATTAAGTGAGATTTCAGTTATCAATCATCAGATAACGGGCGAAATGAGCGCATTTTGGTTTTAAGATGGAAAGGGTTTATATATTTCTACAATTTCTTTGCTTAGCAAAAAAGAATGTAACATTGTGTTTTAACAAGTGACGTCCTGAGTGGCTCGAGAGTTGAGTAATAGAGCGACAATCAGTCCATACAAACCCAACACTTCGGCGAAAATGAGAATGAGAATCATGCCAACGAAAAGTCTAGGTTGTTGAGCAGTTCCTCGGACGCCTGCATCGCCGACGATTCCAATGGCAAAGCCGGCAGCTAGACCTGCCAATCCCACAGATAACCCGGCTCCCAATTGAATGAAACCAGTATACAACGCTTGATGTTGACTAAGGGAATCCGATACAAGTACTGATACCACCAATCCATAAATGGCAATGATACCTGCCATAATGACGGGAACAATATCTGGATATTCCAATTAGATTAGATTCCAACAAACCCCTCATTTGTAACAAAAAACATACTTTTGACTAATAAATCAGGACGCAATACTGTGGTTGCACAGATTCCAACCCCCGATTTAGCAGTTCCATATGATGCTCCAAAACATGTGAATACAATTGCAGAAGTACATCCAAGTGCACCAAAAAACGGCTAATCCATTAGAAAACCCCCCAATCTTTTTATTCATATCTTTTCCTTTGATTTCATACCGCATATACAGGACTATCAATTGTTAATTAATATTCAATTCAATAATTCATTGTTTGTTTTATTCAATATTGGTTTCAATATAATAAGGAGAACAAACTTCTTATCATATTGTTTCCAAAAACAATTGAATAATATTCTTCTCAATCCTTCCTTTCAAATTCAATTCACATACCAAAGATCAGTCATTTGATGAATATATATATATAAATATATAAAATGCAGTCACAATATACAAAAACCGCCTTTCTTCCAACAAGAATAGAAGAAAGAAGTTCCCGCAATGCACGCTTTCGTTGGCCACTTCGCCTTCTGGTCCAAGATATACTTAGAGTCTCAAAGTTACTAATGTCCCAACCAAAGATTTTGAAAATGAAAAGAAAGAAAAAAATTAATTTTTGATACTCCAAAAACCATCATTTCTTATAAATAACGAAGGCGAGCTTTTTTGCAAGGAACCTTTGTTAAAAATGTCCACTACTACTACTGTTGATGCTCGAGCTTTTCCTTTGGCGGATTCGGCCGTTACTCAAACCATTTTGGATATTGTTCAACAAGCCACTCATCTTCGTCAATTGAAAAAGGGTGCTAATGAAGCCACTAAAACGTTGAATCGAGGCATTTCCGAGTTTATTGTTATGGCTGCCGATGCTTCTCCCATTGAAATTGTTCTTCATTTACCTTTATTATGTGAAGACAAAAACGTTCCTTATGTTTTCGTACCTTCCAAAATCGCATTAGGTCGAGCTTGTGGTGTATCAAGACCTGTCATTGCTGCCAGTGTTACTTCAAATGATGCTTCTCAATTAAGAGATCAAATTAATCAAATTAAAGATCAAATCGAAAGATTATTGATCTAAAAAAACCTTTATCATTGTTGTTCCAACTGGGTGTATTATAATATGGCATTTTTATATATATTTGATAGATAGTTTTCATAACTAGTTAAAACTATACTGTTTTTATTTTTTTTCTTGATCGAAAACCTTCTACATTTATATCAATTCGTTGCGGGAATCTTGACATTCATTTTGTAGAAAAGAACATCAAAAACCTCTTTTTTAGACGCCGATGGGAATTGGAAATGATGAGGTTTCAACTCCGCGGGTCGGAAGCTCAAATGGTGGCAATATGGTGCTTAGACTGCCAGAGGTGGTTAATGATAGTCGCGAATCAGATGCTAGTTCTTCACGGAAGATGATTCGTCCTGCTCAAACGTTGGATGAAGATGAATATTCGTCCTCTTTGCAGGAAATCATCACTAGAGACTACTTTTCAGGTGCAAGGGCTTCAAGCAGTCTGAAGTTGGACCAGTTTCAGGCTCGTTACACATCAGAGGATAACGAATCCTTCAATGACATGCTCGATAAAGAAATCGCTCTAAGGCGTATCAAATACTCGTGGTTATGGGATAACGGTAATAAAATCGCAGGAACCGGCGCCACCGCCGTCAAAGCACTCGAAAGTACTAAGCAGCTCAAGTTGCTTACTGAAACAACCTATAAAGAACATCATGCCAACGCAGAAAAAAGAGGCTTGGTGGACCTCAGACAAACAAACGTAAACTCCTGGCATTATAACCCCCAGAATAGCCTCATGTTTCCTGCGCAGGCTCCGGAAACTCAGACTTCATCCAACGACAATAAGGAAATCGTTGCCGAAAACACGAAGGTGCCAACAACTATTGGAACCGAGAGTGCTTTCAAACCGCCTCCGTCTATAACTTCTAATCCCTACAGCTATGTCACTGCGAATACATACTCGCTGCCTCCAGATGCCACCGGACAACAGACCCACCATGATCTCCTCGAACAGAAACTCCGGGCCAAAAAACTCGACTCCACCAACCGGGTGTTTCAAAATGGTAAGGTCATCAAGACTCCCTACAGCACCCCCGGAAGATCGGTCAAAATGTCTCCAGCAGGCTCGAGAATGCTACAGATGATGGGAAACAGGACTCCAAACATCTCCAACGGCTTCTCAATCAAGCTAAAACAACAAACAAGTTCAAACAAAAAAAATCATCAACACCAACCATGATGATCTCCCTACAGCGTGAGCCTTGCTTCCTCCTCGTCCTCACTGCCACCATGGGCCCACCGTGGCAGCCCCTGGTTGTTGTTCCTAAAATTGGACCACCCTCTTTGAACCTGGCCACCAACCTTACCAAAAAATGACCCAATGTTCGAAAGAGCATTGTTGCCTCCATCAGGCTCTCCTTGGTCCTCAGGAGGAGTGGCGAAACTTCGATACGCAGATTGCGAAACCCGCGGTGAGGCGATTTGATGGTCTCTATACCTCTCACTTCCGCTGGGGTCGGCTTGGAGATAGTTCATGTTGGGATGCTCGAAAGCAAATCGGAATCTCGAATCATTCAGGGCTCGGTTGACAAGCTCGCGGCCCTCTATCACAGATCCCTGTACCCCGCTTTCCTGCTCGTCTTCGTCATCGTCAAATGTCAGGCCGAAGCCCAAAAATTCCTTAATCTTGTCGTATAGATGGAAAATGGTGAAACATATAGGGATCACAATCAGTCTTGGCAGCCAGTCGTTGAAGTATTTCCCAAGAGGAGTCAGGTTGATGGACTTGCCGAGAAACTCTTCAAACACCGACTCTCGCGACGAGATTAGCATCAGGTAGTTGTAACTCAGAGGCACCGTGAGTCGACAGGCGTACATTGCGTAGAACAAGACTGACGACAAGTCTGATTCCCTATGGACGAGAGCATAGACATTGAATACTCTAATCTTGGCCAGACTAGCAAAGGCGCAAATGCACATGTAGCCCAAGAAAACAGTCGAAATCAGCTGCTGGAAGATGCCATACGTGTTTGACACGACCAGGTTGACTAACGACACAATTGTCCCGTGAGTGACCTCGGACCAAGTTAGTGCAATAGAAACGATTCCCAATGCAACGGCGCACATGCGCACGACGTTAGTATGAGCGAAGGCATAGTACATGTATGCCATCTTCGGCGGTAATCTTGTCCTGGTGAACCTGAAAACAAGCGATTTGCCATCGCTGGACTTCAGAATGTCCTCAGCAATTGAACAATCTCGCAGGAGTCTCTGCCAATCTGCCTTAGAGCGGATCAGTCGAGTTTTCATAGTCAAAAAGCGTCGTGAGAGCGTGGTTAGGTACTGTTCAGTGATCATGGCGCGGTCGACCGTCACACGGGATCTTCCGGCTCTGAAGTTGGTGCTTGGGCCCGCTTCAACTTCGTCCAGTAGCTCTTCAATCCATTCTACGTAGCTACCGTCTTTGAATTGAGCCAATGCCGAGATCTCCGCCGCCACGTCATTATAACTCGACAATGAGTCGGCGTAAGCATCGCTCAGACGGGCTGCCTGGCGATAATTATGATTTAGACGTTGACTGGGATCAGCCCCGTTCCACAGCCCCCGGGGCACGTTTACGAGTCCGTGGCCCATTAACCAGATCGCCAAAACAAGTGCGTATGAGTGAGAAAGGGCAATTACCAGGGATTTGACTGAGGTCAGCGACAGGCCTGAGGTGACAATGACGTACACTAATCCCAGAAGGCCTGATCCAAGCAGAATGGCCTGGTAACGTGCGTTCCTGCGCAGGGATTCAAGCATTTTTTTGCCAGCATCATGGTGACCAGACTCCACAAAGCTCTGAAGAAGAGGTAATATAGCCCTAATAATAGTAGCATACCAAGTTAGCAAAAACAGTAGGACTATTCAAATTCAATCATTCTTACCATGTAAGGGCAAATGCCAGCCAGTATGTGACTCTCCAAATAATCAATCTGATAGATTCACTCATATAGAATAGAGGATGGGATTTCTGAGATGAAGACATCAGATCAATCGGTACAAGAACCACTATCGAACATGGAATATAAACAGATAGAAATAATGGTACTAGCACAAACATGGGTGTTTGACTGACCCGAATGAACAGCCGAATACCGGCCAAGGCAAATACACCGGCTGCTAAGAAAGCCAGAACTACAAAAACCCACTAGATTCCAAAGTTAATCCTCAAATCATCCATAGTTTCGTTGACCATCTCTTACCATCTATGACGTTTGCTTGCAGTCGTGTTTATGTGCCACGGAGAAAGATGGAACCGGAGATGCAACTCTATATTTACATCACCAACTGCCAATAACGCCCGGTAATGTCCTATATAGACAACTGGTTGGATAAGGCGTATGTTATTGGATGATAGAATAAATCGTCAATATCTAAATTGTATTAGATTCAATGAAGAAGGTGTAGCTGGGGTGGTGCTCATTGACTATACCAATGGGCTTAGTCTCGGAGTACGAGGTGTGGCACTTAATTCAGATGCTCCATATTTGAAATGGTATTATGATGAGAATATTAGTAAAGACGGTCATATGGTGAATTATCGTAATTAGTAGGTCGTCGTATGTCTTCTTCAAACCTTTGACGGTGAGTTTCTAATTGAATATCTATATAGTATTGTGTTTTTAAAGGCTGAAGACCAGGCTTTAATTGGTTTATATACTAAGGTAAATGAGTCGGAAAACCCGTCTCCAACCAGTTCTGTATCTTAATTATGTTGTAATATTACATTTTTTATGTCTATAAGCCTTGAAGATACGCCCGTGCAAGATGCGATGCGATATTTGTACGCGCCATCTGCATGATCTTGGGACCACTGAATCCGGGATTCAGCTTCCGTCGCCAGTCTAATGGTTTCATGGCTTTTGGCGCCATTTTGAGAGATTGCTCAAGAAGTTGGTGGCCCTTTTCCAGTGTCTCTTTATCGCCCCGTTCCCACCGATCAGCTGCAGACATTATAGACACCAACTGAGTCGATGAGAATAATAGAGGCTGTTCCTTGGAAATAAGCGGCAAAATCATTACTATAAGTAATCCGTAGCATTCATGAGGAATATAGGGGAAGTCGAAAAGTGCCGTGATATACTTGGTGGCCTCCTGAGTCTGATGTTCGTCCATGGCGGTGAGAAATTTCATCAGAACAGCAAATGGTACTAAACATTCGCGTATAATCGGTGGAATGTCGATATCTATGTCGTTAATAGCCTCTAGAAGTAGAGAATCTCCACGGAAGCCATTTTGGACTAAAGCATCCTCAAATAACTTCCAGGACCAGATTCTCAAAGCATCAACGTCGTTCGCCTGATCAAACTCAATGAAAGCTTGGAAATATCCTTGCTTAGATATATACTTCATGGCAGTGATCTTGTGAATGGCATGCTCGACTTCACTTAGACCCCTGCTTGCAGCTAGCTCTAAAGCCCACTCAATTTCCTCCACTGAAGAAAACTCAAACCTCGTCAAAAATTCGCCCACTATCTCCAAAGATTGCTTAGTGTTGACGTTTGCCAGCATCTCGATACCAACCTTGGCAAGCTCAGGAAAGGATAGACAATTCAATGCGTGAGAAAGCGTCAGCCACTCCAGCATACTCTGCTTCACATGAAGCTGGATATAGTTGTCTAGAAGTCCCTTTTGTTGACAGAATTCTGCCATCGTAGAGGCGAGACACAAATCTAGACTCTCGATTTTCTGGATTGCCAGTAGGTAATCACCAGAAATCACGGCGGCACATCCTTCTTCCCATTCTAGCGTCGAGTCCACTGGATGTGCTTCCACGGCCATGTCGAAGAAATCAGTAACACGCGCTGCAATTGGCTCGCCATACATTACTAGGGCCGCAAGAGCCTCGTACCAGTTCTCAGTGACCGACAATATGATATCCTTGTCTCCCTTCATGATTCCAAAAAGAGTTGTGAATTCATTTCTCAGTCCCACATCACGAATCAGTGAGGCCTTGGCATATGCGTTGTTGCAGGACTCCTTCCATTGCCGGAACTTGTACCCTATCTGTTCGTCCGGATATGATTCCATGAGTCTAACAGCAAAAGCGCTGCATTCACGGGCTTCGCCATCATTTATATCATTATAGCTTTTTTGCAGAACCTTCGAGGTCAGCTCTCGTAATCCCCGACATGTATACTGCCGCAGTAGCGTCCAGAATGTGGGCTGATTGACGGGCTTATCGTGCTGCATGACCTCGTTCACCGTATCCAGAGCCCAGCCGGGATCTACTAAGTTAACCCACTTCGAAATCGCCTCAGAGATATTTTGTCGGCCCGTATTGTTGAAGCGGGTCGCTTTTAGACAGCGAATGATATTCAAAGCATCTGCAACATCTTGATCCTTTAAGCCAGTATCCTCGACGATTCGAATAAATCTTTCTAGGTAATTCTCGGTGACTTTATCCCAGTTATCAAAAGCATCTGTCTTTGAGCTGATATACTCAACCATTAGCGAGTACGTGTTTCGTACCATGGCTGTATACCTTGGACCTTTATTGTATCCCGGCACATCGACCGGATAAAGCCTGCAGTCGGCGGTAACGACTTTTCCAGAACCCTCCGCGTTATTCCTGCTATGTTCTCGACGTGATATCCACGATATCCCGTCGCTTGAGACCGGATTGAATGCAAATTTCAAGGCTTTATTAGACCTCGTCCATTCTCCAACTGTACCATAAGGAATTGGAGCATCGTCCATATAAAAGGTAGATTCTGAGTATGCAATAGATTCATCGTCCTCCTCTATTCCATTGACCTTTGCTATTTCCGTTTCAGCGGCCATTTCTTCTAGCCTCTGGTCATCTAACCCCATGTCGAAACTAAACGTAGAGCCATTATTATTTTCCACTGGATTCAACAGTGACGCAACGTCCAATGACCCTTGCATAGGAAACTCTACGTTATTAAAAATATTATTGAAATCATTTGTGGTAGACATCACAACGCCCCGTAACATGCAGTCCTTCAATCAATGTTGATATTTTATGGTTTTGATCAAGATCTGAGTTTCGAGCCTTAAGCGTGCCAAATAAAAAAAATGTCAAAAAAATGGACGACACCGGAATTGAACCGGGGACCTTCCGCATGCTAAGCGGATGTGATAACCAACTACACCAGACGCCCTTCACTTCTGAAAAAAATCAGATCAACATATATAACTCTCAGGGTAGTCACGTGACTGATAACAAAGAGATCACATGACTGATGGACTATCACGTGATTTGGGATTTTGAATGAGTTGATTTAAGGCTTCCAGGGGCATTTTTGGACTTTTAAAACATACCAATATTGTGATCTCATCATTTTTATATCTTCTATAGTAATAAAATGGCCATGATTCGTGTAAGGCTGAGGTTCATTGCAGTTGTGGCTAATTCCTCTACAATTTTGGTTTGGTGTACCCAACATATCCGATTCAAGAACCCGCTAAAAGAGCTTTTGGAGACAAGGCTTCAATTCGAAATCTGCTACTGCTTATAAGGTTGGTCTGCTGCTCTATAGGGGTTTCATTGTAATCGTGTGGAATATGAGTAAGATTTCTCTGCAGACTCGTGTGAAGGCTTCGCTGAGGCAGCCGAAAGAAATCTGCTCCTATTCGGTAGGCATTGATGATAAACCACACTTGGACGACAGATCAATAGCTTACTACTATTTGCCGGACTCTGAACTAGATAGGAATATAGATTTGTCATCGGGGTTTAGTCAATTCCAACGACGAGACGATTCTTTCCCTCGTTACTTGGACGCTTTGCTGCTGACGATCCAGGACTATGAGAACAGAAGTAACAGTAAAGCCAAGGCCGACATTATCACATGGAGAGGAATCATGACAAAGCTGTTGACTCTTCCTTATGAAAATGGTGATGATGTGGATCTCAACCTGATGTCATTCGATGGCCAGATATTTATGGACGAAGATCACGCACTCAAGCAGCAGAAGTCGCAGGCTCCTCAGGGGAAACATGAAATGATGACATACTGGGGATACAAGTTTGAAGGGGCCGCTACTCTGCAAAAGCCTTGGGGAGAAGCTACCAGGAAGGAAATTGAAGAGCGATATGAGGATTCAGTAAATAATATTGAACAATACTGCTCGATTGTACGCACCGGAATTGGAAGTACTAAGATAATAATTGGTGGAGAAGTGGATTGCGTGATGGGCTATAAACCGGATCCACCTGAAGACCCGCTAAAAAGATATGTCGAATTGAAGACAAGTCAAGTCATTCGTGATGAGAGAGAAGCTCGCAAATTTGAACGCAAGATATTCAAAACTTGGGCTCAATCGTTTCTTTTGGGTGTTACAAAGGTTGTTTATGGCTTCCGAGACGAGCAGGGTATTCTGAGATCTGTTGAAGAGTATGAAACTGATGCATTTCCTGCCATTATTAAAAAGACTCTATTAACATTTCCGGCCAACAAATGGAATGGCGTGGATGCCATAGGATTCTATGCTGCAGTAGTTGACTGGATCAAGGTCACTGTTGGTGCAACAGATGGGGTGGCATGGCGTCTACAATATAAGGCCAAGGACGAACACGTCTACTTATATAGGCTTGAGGGTCCGGAAAAGGAAACCGTCGAAAACACGTTGGTGTCTAAAGACTTTAAGGAATGGAGACAATCTCATAAATTTGAGTGATACAACAGTCCATGATTATTTAAAAGCAATATTTAACGAACAAGAAAAGCTACGGCAACCTAATATCCTCCGTAAAAATACGAATTTGGCGAATCTCCATAAAAGGGTACGTTCTGTGATTGATTTCTTAGTGCACTGTGAAAGATGTTTGGCTCCTGCCGTCTATTCGCGGATTTCAGCCGTTTTGGGGTCATGTACACCATTGGAGGAGTTCTGTTTCTGGAATGCAATCCCGGTGCAGTTCTCGAGCCCGAATAGTACGCAGAAATGGGCACTCCATGCCTAGGTGTTGACATCGATGGGCCTGGCGTGGTTGGAGGTGGCGGTGGCTGTGGATTGACAGCAGCTGGCTGTGACTGTGGTGCATTTGACCGGAAGGCAAAAACGGTGTTATTAATGACAACGGCAGACACGACAAGCGACAAAATGAACCCCATCGCCTTGTAGCTGATGGGCTCAATAAATCCGTTGATAATCTCTGCAAACGTTTCAGCACCAACTCTGGCCCTGCCAACCACGGCTGGATCCTGGTTCATACACTTTTCCCAATTATTGCAAGTCCGCTCAAGAGCTGGAACACGCCGTCCTGGCATACAATTGTTCCTGATATATTCCTTTGAGCAAGAGGCCATTTCTGCGAGAATGTCTGCGGAATACTCCTCGACCTTCTGGTCAACGTCATGCCGTACTGTAGATATCATAATCCAAAAGAAATAAATAAATAAAGAAACAAGCACCAAGTTGAACAGAGCCTGCAGGTATGCGCTGAAGATGAACGGAAATAAAGGGTCCATAAATATGCTTCGACGAGAACTTGTGTCTCGTCGAGTCTTTTTCTGCCGCGCGCTTTCTTTCCGCTGGCGCGAGTCATTTTCTTCCTTGATATCTGACCATTCCTGAGCGTCGGGCTGTGGGTCATCTTTTCTGATTTCTTCCTGACTGTCTACAAAAGTTGGATTCTCGAGTGACTCAAGGCCAACATCTGGTGATGATATCATGCCATTCTGGGATGCTGGAGAGTCAGAGGACTTGTTTCTCATAAGAAGCTGCTCGTGGGATTTTCCAGGAGCGGCATATGTCCTGACGGTCTTGTTTGGCGAAAAGCCGACCGCCCTAGGAGCAGTCCTCGCCTTAATAGAAGGGGACCGCCTCGTGACATATGCCGGTAGCGATGGTTGACGCACGAGATTCGGAAGGTATTTGCAGAAGTTTTTGTTGACATCTATCCGCATTGACGGTGACGAAAATTCTGAATCCGCGTCAGAGTCTATCCCTACATTGTTGATCTCTTGGAGGGCATATCGTAGTGGAGAAGACCCATGCCTGGGCTTCTGATTAACGTGGAAATCTCTTGGAAGATTCTCACTCATGTTTTATTAAGTGTTGCGAAAGCTTGTTGATGTTAACTCGATGATAGTGTTGATGTTTATGTTTTGTTTACAATCCTCAGTTGGGACAAAACTGTCAGGACATTCAGACGTCAGCCTGGAAAGTCCAGCCCGATACCAACAACAAATGCCGGAGCAGAGACAAATCGAGATTCAAAATGAAAATCAATTTTTTATTTTTAAGAAGAGATAATATAGGTTGTTGGCGATTGAATAAAGTCAATTTGACATAATCAGATAAAAATTGAGCTTTTGTATAACGGTCATCTCACCAGCTACCATGACTAAACATAGAAGTTCATAAAATGACTTTTTCTGAAAAGCCTGCCTAATATATTTGGCTGTAGATTGAAAGATGGTGTCATTCAAGATTGCATCTATAAATTCCCAGTCTCAAAAAGTTCAGTCTAATCAAAGGCAAACACTGTTCTTCTATTACATAAAAAAACTTGCATCTAGATCACATATTTGAATGATATTTCGCATTCATAAACTTTCAGCCCCTCACCAGAATGAGTTCACTTACTTACCATGGAACTATTCCACTGACTGGTTTGACACATTTGACAGTAGATAATTGTTTGAACTTTCATTTGACTTTTTTATAAGGAGCCGCAGAATTTTAAATATCTATTTCGCCATTTTTGCATTTTTTTCAGGTCTTTCTTTGGTCCAAGTGTTCCTTCAATCCCTAGGACTTGTTATAGACAGCAATTTACTCTATATGCATGAATCTCTCTACGCTTACAGGCTTTTACTGGGGAGAGGTAATACTTTTTGCTAGCCGTTCTTCGTCTTTCGCGATTTTTTTCTCACGCTACACCGCACTCCTATATGTATCAATGGTGTCCACTTCATCTCTGACTAATTCTCTCTGATGCATTCTGAGTTGGTATATTTCGCTATTATGGCATAGCTGTCATCTCTACTAGTTATCTGAGACCTTAATTAATCTAAGCTGATAATAAATTATGTAATCCCTCTATTAATTCAAAGATAGCTCATAGATTATTTGCGTAGTTTTAGTTATCTATCCGGAATTTTCTGATGAGCGATTTTTGGTTTTTACTGGTGTTTGCGAAACTATTTGCCTTTTGGTCATTTTTTATTATATCCCGTACATGGAATTACTACTGAGGTCAACGATCTTTGAGTCGGATACCGAGTATTATCGACCTTTTCTATGTATATATATTGCTTATAGAAGAGCTAAACTTTAGCTTGGTTACCATATAGCCTGTGGCCTGTAGCTCTCATGTTATTTTCAGACCGCAACAAATTAATATTTCCAATCCATGCCTCCTTATTTTTTCTCTCATCGACACACCGTTATTAAGAACATTCATTGCTTTCATGGAGGAGAATAAGAACACAAATAATAACAGCTGGAAGAACATGGAGAGAAGGGCAATATCTTTAGACTTATCTTGCCTGAAGTTTTTTAAGGGCTTTTTCTGTAATCTTGACTAAGTATTCTTGGATTATGAAGATTTGAAACTAATCCAAGATACTTCTATGTATTAATATCAGCAGGAGCATGTGTTTTGGGCATCCTAGGAACAGCAACCGAATCAAGAAATCCAGCAGTTTTCCTGAGGTGCACGTCTGAAGCGGTATACCTCGAACGCCATTTTTGGATACCGCCATACTGAAAAACAAAGTTTTGTGGGAATCCCACATCAAAAGGTGCTGCATCCTCAATTCTGTCGACTTCTTCGTCAGTTAGCTCAATGCCCATTGCTTCTATGTTAGCTTTGAGATGCTCGAGGTTTGAATGGCCCACAACAGGGAATACATAAGGTGATTTGTGCCTCACGTACGCCAAAGCGATCCCCACAATTGAAGAGTTCTTTCTCTCAGCAATTTCTGCAAGGACTTCAACAATTCTCGCCGTGCCTTCTTGTTGGACCCCTACTTGTCGCCCGTCTTCTGTCTCTTCGAACTCTTTGGGGGTTCTAAACTGTCCTCTCCCTGCCGCCCCCCAAGGAGCCAGAGCCATACCCTCTGCCTCGGCCATTGGTATAATTTCCCTCTCAAAGTCTCTAACAGAGGCATTCCAAAGACCTTGGTAAACACTGAATTGTGTCATCCCGTTCTGTCGCGCGTACTCGTTTGCCTTAGACACAATCCAGGCTGGAACATCGCTTGCTCCTATATAGAGCACTTTACCTGAAGCTACAAGGTGATGAAGCGACTGCATGAGCTCCGGAATGGAAGTGGTGTAGTCCCACCAATGTACGTAAAGAATGTCAATATATGCGGTCTGCAGCTTTCTTAGACTAGCAGCCACCGAGATATGCAAGCTCTTAGAATGATTACCCTGATAATTGGTCTTAATGAGACATCCATCAGTCTTGTAGAACGAGGTAAACTTGGTGGCTAGAACAATCTCATCTCGGTTCCTGCGACTGGCCATCCACTCACCCACCCATGTCTCACTATCCTGATCCTGGTAATCGCTCGACGTATCGATAAAATTGCCTCCATGAGTATAGAAGTAGTCTAAAATCCCAAACGAAGTAGTCTTGTCGCATTCACCCATGAAGCTCTTCCATGCGTCACCAAAACTCAGAGCACCCATGCACAAGGGTGATACACGGACGCCGGCTGTGGGCGACAACACACGATGGTACCCAAGATAGCTATTTGGCTTTGCATTCAAATCAATACCTCTCGTACCCATTCTAAATGACGCTTGCTTAGATCCAATGACGGATATTACAGGCTCTTTATGATATTTTTCGCCGCCTATAACCGAGATAAGCGGCGGTTGTTGGGCTCGGTCCCAGAGCCGAAAATGCGGGGTTCGATAGGAATTAACGGACACGGCGGTAAACGGAGATTACAAAACTTTTGTTGATAATCGTTAGTTTCTTTTCAATAAATTGAGTAATACATTCGATTCCGTTTGACCGAAAGTATATAAGAGAGCGGGGTTCACATCTGTTCGTTTTTGTTGCACGTGAAAGCTGTCTGTTCAAAAGCCATAATCATGAAGTTCGGCCACAATACTACTTCAGAAGAAGTCTGCAACGCTTTTGCTGATCAGATTAAGGGAAAGGTAATTGTAATTACAGGAGTGAGTCCCGGTGGGCTGGGCTCCAATAACGCTCGGGTGTTGGCAAGATACAGCCCTAAGATGCTCATTCTGGCAGGCCGATCGCCATTCAAGATTTTGGAAACGGTCGATGCTATCAGGAAGGAAACTCCAGATGCCAACTTACTTAGTGTGAGCCTTGATTTGTGTTCACTCAAGTCTGTTCGTAAGGCATCAGCAGAGATTAATGACGCTGTTGACAGGGTCGACATCCTTATTAACAATGCCGGGATTATGGCCGTCCCGTATCAATTATCAGAGGACGGCTTTGAACTTCAGTTTGCTGCTTGTCATATTGGACATTTCTTGCTTACTGGTCTTTTGTTCGAGAAATTGATGGCTTCACCCAGTCCACGAGTGGTCAGCCTATCTAGCTTGGGCCACCGGTTCGCGCCAATCATTTTCGAAGACCCGAATTTTCGCAGTAACGATGGTGCTAAATATGACCCTTGGATAAGTTATGGTCAAGCAAAAACCGCCAATATCCTTTTTATTCGCGAACTTGCAAAACGTTATGGCTATCGAGGATTGGTGGCATTCAGTATTCATCCTGGCCATATCGCAACTAATTTGGTAGGAAAAAGTTCCCTAGAGGAGATTTCTCAGTTGATCAGAACAGACTACTGGGGAAATGTAGATAAACCAGCCGGGCCTTCACCTAAGCACAGCAATCACAAAACGCTGAGCCAGGGAGGGGCAAGTACTTTACTGGCCGCTTTGGACCCTTTAATCACCGCTGAGTCTGGAGCTTTTATTTCTGATTGCCAAGTACAGGAGAATCTGTGCAAGCCACATGCCAAAGACATGGAGGCTGCATCTCACTTGTGGGAACTATCCGAAAGATTAGTAGATTTTAATTATCCAGTAGGGATCTAGGCAAGTATATTAACAAATAGATATATTTTTTCAAAATAACATTACTTTGACTTTTCCTCCTTTATCAGAATTTTCCATACCTTCAAATCTACTGAAGGACGGGAAAAATCGATCAATCGTCGATAGTTCTCTATTGAAGCGTAAAGCCAAACTTCCCCGCTTTTTTGAGGGGTTCGAACGAGAATAATCCCCATTATCGAGCGAAAAAAAGCGGGGATGTTAAGACAACAGGACAGTTGGTTCAAAGACACATATTGATACATAGTTTTTCTTAGTGAGAGCTGCTCGTTTATTCTTTGAGGCTTAAGAAACCAAAACTTGAAAAAAAGCAAACTCTACCAAAAGCAAAGCACAAAAAAAGAAACCACCAGAAATCAAGGAAATTCAAAGAATTAATACGATTTTTACCGCCTGAAGCCATGACGGGGTCTGCTTCCCTCCACCCGAGTGAATTTCGCTTTCTTCTTGGAGGTACAGGCGAAGCAAATGAGATTGATCGAGTGGTGCGGGGTTGGGACGCATCCCCAGCTTCAAACTCCCATATATATTAAGGGCCGGAATACCTCCTTACAATACCAAACTGAGCCAATCCCCAAGAAGAGACTCATCATGAAAGAAAGCACTGCCCATTTTGAGATTGAACCCGTGACCGATGGGGACGTGGAATTGGAGACGAAGGAAGTTCAATACAAGAAAGTCGACATTGCGCTCAAGTTCTTGAACGAGCATGAGGGTCTCGAGTATACTGAGGAAGAAGAGCGTCAGACGAGACGAAAGATCGATTTTGTATTGATGCCTATCATGTTTGGTTGTTACTGTATCCAATACTTGGACAAGCTTGTACTGAACCAGTCTGCTCAGTGGGGCCTAAAGGAGGATTTGGGCCTCACGGGCCAACGGTTTTCTTGGGCTGCCTCGATGTTTTACTTTGGCTATCTATTCTGGCAAATTCCAGCTGCTGTGCTGGTTACTCGGTTACCGATTGGTAAGCTCTGTGGTGTGACTGTTATGCTTTGGGGCGTATTTTTGTTCTTCACAGCAGCATCCACAAACTTCAGTGGTTTTATGGTACTGCGATTCTTTCTGGGAACATTTGAAGGTGGCATTACACCCGCGTTCATTGCTATCACAGGAACGTGGTATAAGAAGGAAGAAATGGTCATGAGAGCCTCGATCTGGTACGCGGGAACAGTACTTGGAGGCACAATTGGAGGACTGATTAGTTATGGAATCGGCCATATTGACAGCAGTCTAGCCAAGTGGAAGTGGTTTTATATAATCTGGGGAGCTATCTCCTTCCTTTGGGGTATTGTGGTACTAGTCTTCCTACCTGACTCTCCAATCAGCGCCGGCTTTCTCACCGAGCGCGAGAAGTACATTGCCACCAACAGAACCCGGGATAATCTGACAGGTGTCAAGAATGAGCAATGGAAGTGGAGTCAGTTCCGAGAAGGTCTTCTTGATCCGAAGGGATGGATTTCAGGCATTATTCAGCTTGTCATTGCCATCACAAGTGCCGCTCCTCAATTTTTCTTCGGAAATCTCCTCGAGGGCTTTGGGTTTCCCCTTATTCTCACTACTGTCCTTCAGATTCCCCCTTGCTATTTCCAACTGATCTGCTTACTACTTGCCGGTTGGATATGTGTTAAATGGAGAAACGTCAACACATTTGTCCAGATGTTTTTTGCTTTCCCACCAATGCTAGGAGGTATCCTTGTCTACAAGCTCCCTGAATCCAACAAGGTTGGTCGGATGATTGGTCTCTATCTCTGGTGGAGCTCATCTGCCTGCAGCTCAGCCCTTTGGGGTCAACTATCTAGTAATGTCTCTGGATTCACGAAGAAGACTACAGTCACAGGTGTAATGCTGGCACTATACGCAACGGGACAAATCATCGGGCCTCAGTTCTACAAAGCTGCACAGGCTCCGTTTTACAGTACTGGT
The DNA here is from genome assembly GCA_030574215.1 of Diddensiella santjacobensis. NCBI lineage: Eukaryota > Fungi > Ascomycota > Dipodascomycetes > Dipodascales > Trichomonascaceae > Diddensiella > Diddensiella santjacobensis. Next base: position 312,222 of record JAJMEO010000010.1, read on the forward strand.
TTCTTATCTTGGATCGGTGCAGCGGCATGCTCGGTCCTTTTCCCACTCGTTCAATACTTCTACTTGATCTGGTGCAACAAGCAAAAGGATAAGCGACAAGCTGAGTTGGAAGCAGATCCGGACTACGTGCCTCTGGAAAATGAAGGCTACTTGGACTTGACAGACAAGCAGCAGGTATACTTCAGATACCATCTTTAGACTTCAAGTGGATGATTCAATAGCGGTAGCTAGTTCTTTTTCCCAGTAACAGTATTCAATATCTTTAAAAATGTACTTTTTAAAATTTATAAATTGCTCCGAGCCGCACAGTATTTAACCACACCGAAATGCCAGGAGGCCGGCCGGACAGCTCCATATTCGCTTAGATACCAGTTTCTCTGCATTTCCCTTACACTTAGCCTTTCGAGAAATTATCATATTTTGAATTTCCAGAGGATATGGGGATCCCCCCTTCGTGTTAGAGACTTAGAGTCTTGTCTGGACTCCGTCTCGGTTGCTGGCGGAGATGTAACCTTTTATCGGTGTGGGGTACATGGCCGATGCATCACTCCCGACACAAAAAGCAAAGTTGCAGAAAGAGGGGAGCCGATAGTCGCTATTACTCGCTAATATCACTTAGACGTATAGAGACCACAAGCGCCTACAGCCGCCTTATCCCGATCATATGTAATTCATCTCACATATATAGCGTACATTACTGATTCTATTGCTATTCAGATAGAGGCAATTATTGGAAACTCACATCACAAATCACAATCGCTCTTAATGACTCGCTCAACAAGACCAGTTAGAATTGCAGGTATTTCGGGCTCATGCAATGACCGACGCGAGATTATGGCCCATATGGCCAGATCAGGCGAAGCAGATGTCCTTGTCGGTGACTGGATGAGTGAGTACAACATGACCACTCGAGCTGCTGGCAAGGTATTCAAGGAGGAAGAGGAATCATTTGAGCTTACCTTTTTGGAATCTCTGACTGAGGCACTAGACGATCTTGCAAAGAACCATGTCAAGCTGGCTGTTAATGCTGGAGCTTGTGATACTAAGGCACTGTATCACAAAGTCAGAGGGTTGGTTGCTGAAAAGAACCTGAATCTCACTGTTGCCTATGTCGATGGAGATGTGGTCCTTGACACCGTTAATTCTCTGTTGGCAAAAGGAGAGGATTTTCCATCCATACCTGATCCTGAGAAGAAACTGCGGGACTGGGGGTTTGAGCCTATTTTCGCTCAGTGCTATCTTGGGGGATTCGGTATTGCTCGCGCACTCGAGGCCGGCGCAGATATTGTTCTATGTGGCAGAGTTGCTGACGCATCCCCCGTCATTGGTGCAGCAGCATGGTGGAATGGCTGGACAAGAGAAAATCTGGATGAGCTTGCCAATGCTCTAATTGCCGGCCATCTAATTGAGTGCGGGTCATACTGCACGGGAGGAAATTTTACTGGATTTAAGCAGCTTGGAGACAAGGTTGAGAATCTAGGCTTCCCAATTGCAGAAATTGCAGCTGACGGAGAGGTGATAATCACCAAAAATAAGGGTACTGATGGATTTGTGACGGTAGATAGCTGCAAATCCCAGCTTTTTTACGAAATTCAGGGTCCTTGGTATTTCAATTCAGATGTTACTGCTCAGCTAGACGGTATTGGTTTTGAACAAGTCGGTACCGACAGGGTTAGATTGACTGGTCTCAGGGGCATGCCTCCTCCTCCAACCACTAAGGTCGGTATCACTGCTCTGGGCGGTTACCAGGGTGAGCTTCACTACATATTGGTCGGTTTGGATATCGACGAGAAGGCACGAATGACTGAAAATCAAATTCGTGCCAGGCTCAATGAAAATGATTACCATACTCTTGAGTTCCAGACGTATGGCTCGGTCCCCATCGACCCTCTAACCCAAAACGAGGCTACGGTGGATTTCCGTATTTTTGCACAGTCTAGGAAGAAAGAAGCTCTTGAGACGAGACAATTTTTCCGGGGATGTACCGACGTTATTATGCAAGGATATCCCGGTACAACTTATAACACAGATGTGAGAACAGCGGCTCCGAAGAAGTACTATGAATACTGGGTTTCCCTTATGCCTCAGTCTCTTGTGCAACACCGAGCTCATTTGAACGGTAAGACATTTGATATCCCTGCACCAACGACCACGAGAATCTATCCAAAGCAGCAACCTTCTACGAAAGCAACAAATAAGGACCTATCAAGGCTTGGACCGACCACTTTGGCACCTTTGGGCTATGTTGCCCACGCTCGAGCAGGAGACAAGAGCTCGAATGCCAATGTGGGATTCTGGGTAAGAAACGAGGATGAGTACGAATGGCTTAGGACCCTATTGTCAACGGACAAAATTAAAGAGCTTCTGAGAGATGAGTATAAGGGAAAGAAAATTGATAGGTTCGAAATGCCCAATCTTTTCGGGGTGCATTTCTTGCTGCATGATCACCTCGACAGAGGTATTAGCTCAACCTCTACTTACGACTTTTTTGGCAAGAACGTTGCAGAATTTTTGAGGGTTCAGAGAGTTGACATTCCAAATATATTTTTAGATCGCGGTCGAATTTGATGATTTAAAGGCTCAAATTTTCTGATTTTCGTGCATATGGATTTAAATGTGTAGGAGTCACAGATAGCATAACGCTGACCTGCCCGACTGAAATTCCTCTAAGTAGCACTCATTTATTTCAAATTATTTGTTCCAAGTTATTTGACTTCCAAGCGATCTAGGTTTCTCCTATTCTTGCAAATTCTTGCAAATCTCAAGGCGCCGCGGATCTTAGTCAGGGCCCTTGATCTACGTTTTACGATTCTGATCATATTTTAAAAACACAGAAAGCAGATCATTTAAAGCTAATCGTTATCTGAAAATTTCATTTCTGGACATTTTGTCCGGGTATCTTTATCACTAAGTTGAGCCGAGATATGCAAGGCTGTTTTACAGCTTGCTGTTGCGGCCAAATGCGCACAGATGTAGGATATCTTGCGTCCTTTTACCCGACTAGTTGAGTAATATTTCCAGTGAGGGGTATACATGCTTTTTGCGGAGCGGTGATACCACCTGATGATTGGGGCCGAATAATTTTAACGGATCCTTCCCCCCATTATTTTATAGTTCAGTACAACCGATATCGGGGCGATTGCGGGGTGCTCAAATAAATATATAAGTCATCCTATAATGAAAATTTCTATTTAAGATATTCTAACTTTCAAATGGCATCGAAGTTAAGACAATTATTAAAGTCAGAGGACATACTGGTCGTGCCAGGCGCATATGACGGGATATCAGGGCATGCTATCCTTAACAAAGGCTTCAAAGTCATGTACATGACAGGCGCGGGAACAGTTGGCTCAAAGCTGGGAACCCCAGATGTTGGAATCGCCGGACTTACAGATATGCACCAAAATGCTGCCATGCTCAGTTCCCTGAATCCAGAGGTGCCCGTCATTGCTGATGCTGATACTGGTTACGGAGGTCCTTTATCCTGTGCTCGAACTTTGCGCCTTTATCATCAGGCAGGCATCGCCGGCCTCCATGTCGAGGATCAGGCGCTAGGCAACAAGCGTTGTGGTCATCTGCAAGGGAAGCAGGTTGTTGACTTGGAGACTTATCTCATTCGTATTAGAGCTATGGTTGAGGAAAGGAAGAGGTTGAAGTCTGAACTGGTTATTATCGCTCGAAGCGATGCTTTGCAGTCTAGCGGTGTTGAAGAAGCCATTCACAGATGCAAGTCGGCAATTTCTCTCGGGGCGGATATGGCATTTGTTGAGGGGATCACAACCGTAGAAGAGGCTAGAAAGGTCGTTAGTGAGATCTCTCCTGCTCCGGTGTTGATCAATCTAGTAGCTAACGGGGACACTCCGAATTGGACTGTGGAAGAATCAAAGGAGCTTGGCTTTAAGCTAGCGCTGTTTCCTCTGGTTTCCGCTGTCCCTGCTTCATTGGCTATTGAGAGAGCATTAGACTCATTGATGACTACAGGCAGCGATAAAACTGCCAGTGAAGGTAGAAGTCCTGCCGATCTTTTTAATAAACTTGGTCTGAAGGAATACTCAGAGTTTGATCAGCTAGTTGGTGGCCAGCTCAACTTCTAACTCTGACTGTCAGTTGATTTCATATTTTCTAGGACTATATATATAACAGAATTTAAATCTAATTGAACCCTGATTGATATAGTTTTAGTATCAGTTTTGAGTAATTACTAACCTTAACAGGATTAACTGTCTACGTACTTGAATTATAAATCACGTTGCCACTCTTTAACCCGCGCAAAACGTTTTTATCAGCTTGCTGGGACCCGGAATAAAAGTAATTGATGATGCTGAGGTCCTTAGCCTGAGAAAGCCTACTGCAATATCTGTTACGAGTCTTTGCCGTTAATTGCCGCAGTTAGCCGTACCCCGCCCCGCCGCACATTTATTTGCCGCTATCGGTGCGAAGGTCCGAATCTCGGCGGCATCTCTCGCATTCCTAAAGCATAATTTGAGGATCTCTATCAATTGAAGTGTAGACTTCCGTATATCCGTGAAGACAGTTAGTTTAATCCCGATATCGGCCTGGCATCAAGAATGTTGAGACGGAAATAGATTCCATCCCCCTACCTCAAATCAATCGAAAACGAAAACGCTTAAATACAGGGACGGAAAACAATCTCAGTCCAGAGATCATAAAAAATATTCAGATCGAAGATGGCTTCTAATGCTCCAGGTCAGTGCTGCACTAAAGGGTTCCGTCACTGTAAGTTGAATAAGAATTTCGAGGTCGCCATAACGTGCTAATAACTGCTAAGCTGGCCAATCCAAAGGCCAGCTAGTTTCGCTTAATGGGATTGAATTCTACGTTGTTGGTGACGAGACACTCCGATCAAAGAAAGTTTTGTTCTTCATCACTGATATCCTTGGGCATAAGTTCATCAACAGTCAACTCCTCGCCGACCAATTCGCTGAGGCTGGCTACTACGTTGTTGTTCCGGACCTTTTCACAGGCGATGCAGTAAGTTTGAACCCCCCTGAAGATTTTGATCTGTTGAAAGATTGGTTTCCCAGTCACACGCCCGAGTTCACCAGACCAATTGTTGATGGGGCCTATAAGGCTATTGCTGCATGGAATCCTGAGTATATAGTTGGCGCCGGATACTGCTTTGGTGCCAAATACCTTGTGCAACTTATGGGTGAGGAGTTGATCCATTCGGGGGCCGCCTACCACCCATCGTTTGTTAGTATCGATGAAATCAGAGCTCTCAAGGGGCATCTCTACATTGCCGGAGCAGAGAACGATGATATCTATACTACTGAATTAAGAAATGAGACTGAAGCAGCTCTCAAGGAAATTGGGGCTTCCTATTACACTACTTTGGGATCAGGCACAGAGCACGGATTCTCCGTTCGAGGAGATATCAGCAAGCCTTCAGTAAAATTTGCTAAAGAGCAGGCTTTTAATACTTCTCTCGACTGGTTTGCTCTTCATACTCCCTCAAAATAAGATCAGTAGCCGAAACCTTTAGGTGAGTAATGCTAGTAGTTCCATTTATAGTCTTTTTCAAATATGTTCAACACAAATCGTGACAAATGCTTAATATAAATCGATCAGCCATCAGAGCAAGTTATCAAATGTCATGGAGACTTGTGCAGCCTTCTGAGCCGCAAAGTTATTAATGAACAGAATGGGCATATATTTTTCAAAACCTTCAAAGATCGAGATTTTTAAATCAGCTGACTTAATTTCTATTTCAAGGCTCTATTCCAACATTTCTTTCTACTGCTCTCCTAAGTACTTGTAAACAACTGACAAATCTTTATTACCGTAGTCGGCGCTGACTACCTTTTCATAAGCGCTTGCGGCCTCACTTCCCAGCAATAATGGTAGTTTGGCATTTTTGGAAGCACCGATAGCAAGCAGCAAATCTTTCTTCATGAGGTTGACCGTGAAGCCGTTTTCGTAGTTGCTGGAACTTGGGGCTTTGAGATCAATGCCAGGCACCGGGTTATTTATCTCTGAGGACCATGAGCGACCTGTAGATGAGTTTACTATCTCAGAAAAAGTGCGACTATCGAGGCCAAGCCTTTTTGCAAGCTGGAATGCCTCTGCCGTAGCAATATTGGTCAGGGCGAGTAAGTAGTTATTGGATAGCTTGGCAGCAAGACCGGATCCCGGGGCCCCACACGGAAATAAGCGTCTGCCCATATGCATCAATATTGTCTCCACCTCGCTAACATCGTTAGATCCCACCATGAATGTGAGAGTCGCATTGCGTGCACCAATGGTGCCGCCCGATACTGGAGCATCAATAAACTTTCCAATTCCCTTCTGGACAATCTTTTGTGCGACTGAGAGCGATGTTTCAACATCAATTGTTGAACAATCAATAAAGATCTTCGATTTTGCCGATGCGCTTGGAGTATTGGTGATGATATCGTCATACACAGCACGCACATGGCTTCCCTCAGGAAGCATTGTTATCACCACGTCAGACAGAGTGCTTACCTCGCTGACGCTGTTAGCACCCACAACATTGTTTCCAGTAAGCTCGCTAATAGCATTTGGGTTAGTGTCGTACACTAAGAGCTTATCCTCGTTTCCTAAGTTCCTGCGCAAGTTTTGTGCCATGTTGGCACCCATGCGACCAAGGCCAATGAAACCGAAGGTGGCTCTACACTCCCTTGACGATGAAAACTTTCTAATCCCAAATTTATGCATAGCTAATTGATCATGGCCAAATGGCAACCCAGTCGCTTAATATAGCTCGCTCTGAATATTCTCCGGATTAGCGGATTCAACTCCGAAAACGGGATTGCCCCACCTGCATTTCTGCACGACACGAAAAGATAAACATATACCCGCGGTAAAGGCAGATCGGTACTACATCTTGAAGTGGACACCGATATAGGACGATAATACGGATACTGGTGCCCCGTCCCATACCTCCAGTGGCAATCGGCGGCTAGAAGCGGCTTTCTATTCACACCAGTACAACACCGCCCGAGGAGTTTGAATACCCCTTAGAGTACTCCGCGGTGCATTTCAGAAAATTCAGAATCATCAAAAAAATAGTATTTCTCTCTGCGGTGAGCCATATGATTGAAGGCAGTTTACAGTTGGGGTGTCGAGAATGTTCTCAAAGTCGTGATTCTGACGTGGAATTTCACGCATCAACTCTTTCTGCCCCTCCATTGAAAACGCTTCGTGGAACTTTGCGCAAAGCAGCCATTGCCCTGGACCAAGGAAAGGAAGAAATGGGTAAACAGCTAGGAGCGCGCACGCAAAGTCAATTCAGCGTTGGTTATGAACCTAAACCTGTGGTTTCTGATAGTCACTAAACGAGCAACTGCAGTCAGCGATTTGACTATCGCTCAAAAACGAGACTTGAGCACTGACGATGAAACCCCAACCTCGTTGTCAATATCTTTTCTGACTCATAGCTTCAGATCGGTGAGCGAGCATCCAGTTGACTAAATTTTGGGGCACGGACCGATATTGTGCCGAAACATGTCAAGCATCGAATGTTTATAAACGCTGTCGAAAGAGTTACACCGAGAGCCAGCGGAAATTCTCGTCGATCTCCCGACTGAATACTCTGTTCGTGATCACGGACAGAAGCTCGGCCTTTCCTGTTATGGGAAGTATCAGAAGTATCTTATAAAAGCCGACCAAAAACTCTCAATAGCAGTGGACCGCCAAAAAATGACGCCTATTACTATCACCGGTTTCACAATAAAGGACCTCAGATTTCCGGTCAGTGCTGTATCTAAGTTTCTCTGATTGCTTTTAACGTTTTAGACTTCTCTAGACAGTACCGGCTCTGATGCCATGAACCTCGCCGCAGATTATTCGGCGGCATATATTATCCTACAAACGGACCATGATTTCGAGGGTCATGGAATGACCTTCACCATTGGACGAGGCAATGATATTGTCGCATATGCGCTTCAGTATTACGGTCAATACCTTAAAGGCAAGACTCTGAATGAGCTTACCTCCGATATTGGCGCGACTTGGAGATGGCTCATTTCTGATTCCCATTTAAGATGGATCGGGCCAGAGAAAGGAGTCATTCACCTTGCAATGGGAGCTGCCATGAATGCAATATGGGACTTGTGGGCAAAGGTGGAAGGCAAGCCTCTATGGAAGCTGGTTGCAGATATGACCCCAGAAGAAATCGTATCCGCAATCGACTTTAGATACTTAACTGACGCACTCACGCCTGAGGAAGCTCACTCTATTCTGCGTCAGGCTTTGGAAGGTAAGGCGCAGAGGATTGAAGATTCATACAATAACAAAGCCGTTCCGGCATATACCACTTCCGCGGGGTGGATTGGGTACAGCGACGACAAAATGAAAAGACTCCTAAGGCAATGTAAGGAGCAGGGATACACTAAGTTCAAGCTGAAAGTTGGAGGTGATCCCGAAACTGACAAACGACGCCTTAAAATCGCTCGTGAAACTGTTGGCAATGATGCAGTTATAATGATTGATGCAAATCAAGTATGGTCTGTTCCCGAGGCTATTGAGCGCGTGAAGGCTCTTGCTGAGTATAAGCCTTGGTTTATTGAAGAACCCACTTCCCCAGATGATGTGCTGGGTCATCTTGCTATTAAAAATGCTCTTCAGCCCTACGGTATAAAGGTTGCGACCGGTGAAATGTGTCAGAACAGAATAATATGGAAGCAGTTCTTGGCTTCTGGAGCCATTGATATTGCTCAAATCGACTCTTGCCGTTTATCTGGGGTCAATGAGGTGCTTGCGGTGCTGCTCATGGCCAAGAAATTCAACATTCCTGTGATCCCTCACTCTGGAGGGGTCGGCTTGCCAGAGTATACTCAGCACCTCTCGATAATCGACTACATTGTAGTGTCGGGGGAAAAATCTCTCCTGGAATATATCAATCATCTCCATGAACATTTGGAGAATCCGTCTACAGTTAGAGATGGATACATAGTGACTCCTACTGATCCTGGGTATTCGGTCCGTTTCAAAAAATCTGGGTTGGACCTCTACGAATATCCTAATGGCTCTTGGTGGAGATCACATGATGCTAACAAAATATCTAATAGAGTGGTCTTAACCTAATAAACTTTGTATTTAGAGCGAGACTTAGTTATCAATAACACAACTATATATAGCAAAAGCTAGACTTTTGTATCAAACTCATCAACTACTTCGACATGAAATTTTCTTGTCTTCTCATCAAGTAATTGTTGAGGATGTACAAAAGATCCGTTTCTCAAGGACTTGTATATTTCATCCGCAACCTTAATAGGAGATCTTCCGGAGTCCATAAATATCAAGTCGACATGCTCGAGCTGGAACCCGGCGGTTTCAGGGAACAAGAAATATGCAATCGGAACAAAAGCCAGGTTGAAAATCGCATATATGATGTAAATCTTCCAGTGTATATTGCTGATTCCTGGAGGTGTCACTTGTAAGAGAACAAAATCCCACAGCCATTGCGAGGCAACAGCCACACTCATCCCCTTCGAACGAGAAGCTAACGGTAAAATCTCCGGCGAGTATACCCATACATTACCCATCCATCCCCAGGTAAACAAGCTTTCGTATGCAAAAATCAGCACTATGGCGACAATGCCGGTAGCATGAGTATTGATGGCAAGCATAGCTGCGAGAAGCGCCATAACAACGGCCATTCCGGCAGCTGTCCATATAAACATTTTTCGCCTTCCAAATCTATCAAGAAAATACCAGGTAAGAATAGAAGATAAGAGAAACCAAATCGCAGAGAACCCCGACATCAAGAGAGAGAGAGATCGGCTGAGCCCTACAGAGTTTTGAAAGACGATAGTGGTATAGTAGTTAATCGCAGTTGCACCACTGAATGGCTGAAGGGTTTGAACAAGAATAGACGTAAGAACTCTTCTTCGGGTAGACACAGCATCATTTCGGAACAAGGACCTCCATGTCACACTGTTGTCAGTTTCGATGGCTAGGGCATAGTTAATCTCCGAAATCAGCTCGTTCACCTTTTCATCATTATCGTCCTTGTCGAGCAAGGCGCCAATGATCTTCCTGGCTTCTTGCTCCCTTTTGTTTTGAGTTAGCCATCTTGGCGATTCTGGCATGACGAAGATCAAGGCACTGAATATTACAGCCAGGACAGCTTGGAAAGCCAGAGGAAATCTCCACACAACGTCTCCAGTAGTAAAGTTAAGTCCATATTCCATCCAATAGGCAATCACTGAGCCTAGAAGCAAGAAACTCAATGAACTGGCCACTAGTCTCCCTCTAATCTCTGCTGGACTTGTTTCAGATTGCCACATAGTCAGGTTCGAGGTGATCAGACCGAGGCCAATACCGGCAACAATGCGGCCAACAATGAGCTGAGCTAGCTCAAAACTGGACGATTGGAGTAAGGCTCCAGTACAGATGAAAATTGTTCCGGCATGGAGTATCTTATGTCTTCCGAACTTGTCTCCAACAAAACTTGCCGAAAGACTGCCCATGAAGCAACCAATTTCAAAGAGGCCGGTTACAGTACCTTGCATTGTTGAGCTCAGGTCAAACCTGTCCATAAAGCTCGGTGCGGTCAGAATCCCGCCCATGACACCATTGTCATACCCGAAGAGGATAAAGCCCATTCCACTACTGGCCGCAATGCCAACAATGAGTCCTGTTCCTCTTAGTCCAAGATAAGGCATATTTGAAACCAGATACTTGACTTCTAGGTACCTGTAAGCATCTATATATATTGATGCAGTGCGGGGTACCGACAGTTTAGCTGCCAATCAAAAATCGTAGGTTGAAAGATCTTCCCGAACCCCGCAATCTGCGGAAGCAGCTTTCGTGTTATTGTCGCTCCGCATATCGGAGCGAGATTACTCCGGCGCTTTTTTTCCGTTCCCCGCTCTTTTACATAGGCAGACCAGCAACGAATTTCTGTATACAAGTGCCTTTTCCGGATCTTGGGTGAGATCGTTGGATGTGCTACTGCAGGCTGCAGCCTTTGGCAGGCATTGTTGTTGAAAAACGATATTTTCTCTGGAGATCCTTCGGACATTCAAAGCACGTGTATATGACTAGATTCGCTCATTCGAACTCAATTTACTGGTAGTATGGTACAGTTACTATACTCGATCAATTCTGGACCGAATTTCTGGTGGTTTGAAATTTGGTAAAATCTCGTTCAAGCCTGAAATGCCGAGGAAGTTTCTATGGAAGTTGATGTGAAAACTTGAAACTCTTAAATAGTTTTCACAAATTCGCAGTTATCACAACGAACCATCGGGCCAACGCCGCCACCATGGCAACTTGTCAACTTCTCGTCGTATCCCGTGAGAGGTTGACTGTCAAGATAGGGTTTCTCCGTCATATTTCCAAGAAAAGGGATGCTTACGTCATTTAGTCTCTAAGTCTGACAGCCGACCTGCCGCTTTCACGTCAGATAGATAGATAGATAGATACAAAATCGATTAACGTCTCTCTTTTACATAAATCAAACGTCATAACATATCATAACAAAACAAGGGAAAAAATGACAGTAAAAGGAAGAGGGTTCAGCATATTTCACCGCACACATAGCGAGATTTTTCAGTTCTCGACTGTGATTCGGTGTAGGGCGACATATGAGGGCGGGCAGGGAGTGATTTCCAGCCAGTATGTGACATCTATCTACCGTTTCTCGAAGATACGACGGAGAAAACCTAGGCCGACCAGATACGCCGCTGCCACGCGTCGTCCAAAGGATATAGAGCCTAATTTACATCACTAAGCCAGCCTTGAGTCCTGTTGACTATTTATATACTCTGCAGCCTCCTTAAGTGGCCGATGGGTCTTTTAAAGCTCACATTCAACTTCCCATATTGGAGATCGGCAACGAAAAAAGCAATTATGTGAAAAATTCGCCTCGTGGTTTGTATGACACCGCGAACTTTTTCTGGTATGTATTGCGGACTTAGCTCAGTTGGGAGAGCGTCAGACTGAAGTTTCAACTTCGGTCAGCAGTTTAATCTGAAGGTCCTGTGTTCGATCCACAGAGTTCGCATGTATTTTTTTTTTGGTCAATTGGATTGAGTTTAGATATTTGTTTTCTGGAATCATTTTCATGCCCAAAGACTAACAGGATTTTTATTCCTCTGAATTATGGTTTTGCACTCTCATCATATAGGAGCCCACATCAACGGGGCCCCCCATAACAGAAACCTTAACACGACACGCAATTGCGTGTTTAAAACATTTTTTTTCAAGTTAATGACCTGAGATTTTTATTCCTCATTTACTCATCATGCAAATAGCACTAAAGAGTTAGTTAACAATGAGAAATTAGTGTCCTCTCGCAATATAGCTAGCGAACCCCTGATTTATATAGACCCTCAACACTCTCTATATAATTGACTAGTAAAATCTCCCGAATCAGTGGTCATAATATAATATAATAGATGAATCTCATATGCTTTCAATGATCCTGAACGGCGCGGTAACTGACTCCGAGCCGCGACGTGCTCCAGTATTGATAGGTGACACTCACGTAAAGTCGGGAACGAATATTTCTCCACACGCGCACCATTTGAACTTTCCAGAGATAACCCGAAAACTCGAGAACCGATTATTTGCCTTCGTACTGTAAAGACGGCTTAATAATTTGGCTTCAAGTCAATGAATGTGAGGCTATTTTTGAATTACTCAGTAATTGACGAAAAATTGCGTTTGATCTTGAAAAAAACTCAAAATCATGGACGCTGAGGAAGCGACTCAACCTGCGAGCCAGCTGCAAGACGATTCAATAACGGAAGATTCTGGTGCTATCTGTGTTCTAGCATCCACCACTCCTAATTTTGTGGGTCGGTTCGTGCTCAAGAAGAAAGAGCCAGATGGAAAGCGAATACAGTGGAAGTTTGGTAGACATGCGAACATTGAATTTCCCCTAAGCGAGTCTAAACGACTCAGTGGATGCCATTTTATCATTTGGGCTGTGAGTAACACATGCTAATCATACTATAAACCGAAATTTCTAATGCTGCATAGAACGTTGAAGAACCAAGTACACTACTGATAACAGATACCTCGACCAATGGGACGTACTTGAACAATGTTAGGATGTCTAAGGACAAGAGTTATATGTTAGTACAGGGAGATGAAATTGCAGTAGGGCTGGGTGTGCCGAAGGACGAATTGCGTTTTGTGGTGACTGTACCACGATCATCGAGCCATATTCCCTCCGATGGAATTCAGTCCCACTATCAAATCGGAGAGCAATTGGGCCAGGGAGCATTTGCCGTTGTTCGAAAGGCATTGCATCGAGAAACGGGAGAATTCTACGCCGTCAAGATCATCTCGAAAAGTAAGATCACCGGCAATGTGTCAGTGGACCGAGAGATTGAAATCTTGAAACGAATCAAGCATAAGTATGTGGCGGGGTTAATTGAGTTTTTCGAAGACTCGACCAAATACTACTTGGTAATGGACTTTGTCAAAGGTGGAGATCTGATGGAGTTTGTTATGCAGAATGGCCCGATCCCTGAAGACGCTTCGCGTGAGGTTGTTCGTCAGGTACTCGAAGCAGTGGAATATGTCCATGGTCTCGGTATCAGTCATCGAGATTTGAAACCAGACAATATATTAATTGCCCAGGACTCTCCCGTTCATATTAAGGTTACAGATTTTGGGTTAGCAAAGATTTCTCTTTCGGGCAGTTTCCTTACCACGTTCTGTGGCACCATGGCGTACCTGGCACCGGAGATTCTTGCTCGAAAAAAGATCCCTGCCAAGGAAAACGCTTCTTCGTACTCCAATCTAGTCGACATCTGGAGTGTGGGCTGCCTTACTTATGTGATCCTCACGGGATATCTGCCTTTCGAGGGTTCCACTCAGGAGGTTTTCAACCGGAATGTGTTGGCAGGCAACTTTGCGAGAGAGCCACTACGACGAGTGAACCCCAGTCAGGATTGTATCGACTTTTTGATGGCGTGTCTACAGGTCGATCCTAAGAATCGGCCTTCAGCTGCGGGTGCTAGGGCGTTACCATGGATTTTAGGATGTGAGGAGTTCGAGGAGCCCAGCACTACCAGTGAGCGCTCAGAGACAGGCGAATTGAAGATGTCGTCGCTGAAGATCAACTCTAGTTTCGATGCGTTGAGGGAGGGGAAGACTGTGTCACCGGTTGTACCTGATCTTGCCGAGAGTGACTCGGACATGGACAGTCAAGATATCCAAGAGTCGGCGCGGATTGAGTGTTCTCAGCGGGAGAATAACCTAGAGACATCTATTGTGCGGCCTGCGAATTCGTTCGGCGGTGAAGTTGTTCCTGGGTTATCTCAGGGGGTGCGCGACCTGCGGGCCATGTCGCAAGAATTTGAGCCACCGGTGGGGTCTTGGATGAAACTCGACACTTTGCCACAGAGTGTTCCATTCCAGGAGATATATATTACGAAGGACAAGTACCGAATTGGCAGGAGCCGTACAGAATTTTCCAAGGACCTGGACATTAATGACCCACGCATATCGAAGCTACACTGCGGGATTTTCCGCATTCCCTGTGGGTCGTTGGACAAAGTAATACTGAAGGATTACTCTACAAACGGATGCAGCTTGAACGGGGTTTTGGTAGGCAAGGGTAACCAGATCATCCTTGAGGACGGAGACCATCTATCACTATTTGAGGACTATGTGGAAGAAAACAAGACGGTGGTCAAGCTGGCATTCGACGTTGTATTTTTTGAAAAGGATAGATATATTAGACGGCCACAAATGACTGTGGAGGCTGATAAGGATTATCCCTCCAACGAAATGCTGGAAGAACGGTCGCCCAATATCCCTGAACCGGCCCGGCCCAAACGAACATTCAGAACCCTACAAATCAATAGCCAAGAAGAAACATTACGACCCAACAAGAAAGTTTCTGTGGCATTTCAATAATGGCGCATGAATCTTATGCCATTATGCCAACACTTCTCACGGTTATTTTATGGAAATACTACAAAACCATCATCATCAATACAATCCACCAACAAAACATCCTCTACTTCAACAACATTTATTACTTCTTTTGATATATCAGCTATTAGGCTGATTGTTTATTGCGTGCTTATCTCGTATACACCCCCAAGTCACGTGCCGTGCGCCGCAAAAGTCCCAAATTGCCCCAGCCACCTCTTCCTCTTTGATCACTTTGACAGTCCAACCACTAGGTTTTTGTTGCTATTTTGTATTTTATTGCGATATTGTGCTTGGAGGAGTTTTAATCTTTGTAACATTGTCATTTATATCGAGGTTTAGAGTTTACAATGAAGTTTTCTGTTGCGGTTGCTGCGACTGTTTTGACGGGGTGTGCTAATGCTGCCGTACACAAGTAAGTTTGTTTGTTTGTGTGGGGTTTGGTTGATGATGGATGGTTAACAAAGGGGGTGAAATAGAGCTTCAATTCAGAAGGTTCCTTTGGATGATCAGTTTAAAGAGGTGAGTTTGTGTTTTTAGTTTGGAATTGTTTAGCATTTTGGTCCTTTTAGATGGTAAAGGGGTGCCTAGATGTTGAAGTATTGGGTGGCAAAACGGGGTTGAGACTGACTGATTATAGAATGGGTTTGAGCATCATGTTCGTTCATTAGGACAGAAGTATCTTGGGTTATACCAAGCTGCTGGAGGACATATTCAGAATGCCCAGGTTCCATTTGTGAGTGAGGGCGGTATTGATGTTCCGTTGACCAATTACTTGAATGCTCAGTATTTCACTGAAATCAGTGTTGGGTCGCCTCCTCAGTCTTTCAAGGTCATTTTAGACACTGGAAGCTCCAATTTGTGGGTCCCATCCTCGGAATGTGGCTCAATTGCTTGTTATCTTCACCAGAAGTATGACTCCAGTGCCTCCAGCTCCTATAAGGCCAACGGCACTCAGTTTGATATTCAATATGGATCCGGCAGTGTTTCCGGCTTTGTGTCGCAAGACACTGTGTCAATCGGAAGTCTTCTGATTCCTAAGCAGGATTTCGCCGAAATCACCTCGGAACCCGGCCTCGCTTTTGCTTTTGGAAAGTTCGACGGTATCTTAGGATTGGCCTACAATTCCATCTCAGTCAACCATATCACCCCACCCATCTACAACGCCCTCGACAGAGGATTGTTGGACGAAGCCAAGTTCTCGTTCTACTTGGGCGACACCGAGAAGGATAGTACCGGTGGAACCGCCACATTTGGCGGCGTTGAAAAGGACTACTACGAGGGTAAGCTCACGTACTTGCCCGTGCGCAGAAAGGCCTACTGGGAAGTGGACTTCAACGCCATCACTCTAGGAGACGAGACTGCGGAGCTCGAAAATACCGGTGCAGCCATTGACACTGGAACTTCACTCCTTGCTCTCCCCTCTGGACTGGCTGAAATCCTCAACGCGCAAATCGGAGCTAAGAAGTCCTGGAACGGCCAGTACACCATCGACTGTGAGACACGTGAGTCGCTTCCTGACTTGACGTTCAACTTTGGTGGTTACAACTTCACAATTGGCCCCAAGGATTACACTCTCGATATCTCTGGAACTTGTGCTTCGGCCTTCACTCCTTTGGATATCCCTGCTCCTATCGGACCTCTTGCCATTATCGGAGACTCATTCTTGAGACGTTACTACTCTGTGTACGATCTTGAGCATGACGCGGTTGGATTGGCATTGGCCAAGTAAGCACCGCTTGCGGGCTCTTTCTCTTCTTATATATCTATATCAACTGGATTACTACTACTTATATATAAACTAACATGAATATAACTTGTTTATGCTAAAGAACTATAGTTAGGAACAACACTAAAAGGCCAAGTACAAATAGAACATTAAACGAATGAGGCGAAGAAGACACCTGTGCAAGAGGAGGAAGGCGCTGATCTAGCTAGATACTTTCCAGCTGTTGAGTGATCTCCTCCAGCTCGGCCTTTGCAGCCGAGTATTTCTCCGAAATATCCTCGAACCGTTTCTCCCAGTCATCACGTTCAGCTTCGACGGATGTGACCTTCTTCTCAAAGTGTTCAGCCTTAACATCGGTTTGACGGAGCTTTTCGGTCGTCTCACGCAAGTTCTTATCTGAAGTTTCCAATTCATCTTCAAGCATGGCAATCTTCTTTGTCAGCGACTCGTTGGCAGAACCGTGAGCAGCACCTTCTTCAACAGCACCCTTGGCATCAGAGAGCTTGGTTTCCAATTCCTCAACTTCCGTTTCCAACAATGAATTCTTATGCGTCAAAGAAGCGATTTCCTGATCCTTTTGAAGAATATCATGTTCCAGCTGCTTGACCTTTTCCAAAGCCTCATCGGCCTTTTCCTGAGCTGATTCATTCTCAAGCTTTAAAGTATTGAGTTTCTTACAATCGTTAGTTATTATTATCATCTAAGTAGCCACCACCCTGGCCTTATCTCACGCGCCACCCAAACTACAATTCCACTCACCTCTCTAAGCTTATCCATTTCTCAATCTAAAAAGTCGGTATTGCCGGATATTATGCACGTGAATGAGTTGAATATAAACCAATTGAAGTTTAAGAAAGTGAACAAACTTGGGTGTTAAACAACTTTATTATGCGCCAGCGCTTAGCTTCGCGCTGCTGCTGCGGCGGCGCGTAAGGGGGAAATTTAGTTAGGGCTGAGATTTACTACGGGACCGCGTAGTTTGTGGACTAGGGGGGACTTTGAGACCCAATTGGGTAGAATGTAAATACGCCAGTTGAAAAACATATCTACACATTATTGATTGTATTCATCAACTTCGGGGTGCGGCGACAAAAAGCTTAAAAAAAATTGTTTTTTAACGAGAGAAAAGGGGGTTTGAACCTTCTGTTATAATTATTTTGGGGCGTTCACACTATTGTGATTGAGGAACGGAATGTATTCGCAACCAGTCTCACCTACCAAGAGGCAACCTCTACGTCCTCCTCCTCCACCAACCAACGGTAGCTTAAGTCGTCCACAGACCCCCCGTATGATTCGAAGACCTGCATCGTCAATGTCTCTTAGATCACCTACGCCGTCTAGTTTGAGGCGACCAGGAACCCCTTCATCATTATCAATGATGTCATACTCAGGAAACATCAAGGTTAGTATCAGAGTCAAGCCTGGTTATAACAGTTCTCCGTCCACAAATTCTTCGGTATCATCTTTTCAATCGTCCTCGGTCGAGGAGAATACTGGCCCATTGTGGGATATTGATTCCGGCCGAAATACTATAGGCACTCGAGAAGTAGGCGAATTCTCATTTGATAATGTCTTTGAAAACAATACCTCGCTTCAAGTGTCGAATTTGGACATCTACAATAACTCCGTCAAAACCCTCGTCGACCAGGTCCTCAATGGTTACCACGGCACAGTGTTTGCATATGGAATGACAGGTTCCGGTAAAACTTACTCAATGCAGGGATCTGATACGGATCCGGGTATTATCCCCCTGGCCGTCGATACTATCTTCCAACACATCAATCAACACAGCCTCGAACGAACTTTTATTGTAAAACTCGCATACCTCGAAATCTACAACGAACACCTCCATGATCTCCTCAACCCTGCAACTCCTTCCGACGATATCAAGCTCCGCGACGACCCCTCACGGGGAGTAAAGGCAACAGGCCTGTCTGAGATTCATGTGCGCTCCGCAGAAGAACTCCTCCACCACATTGCTAGCGGAGATCTGATACGGAGAACGGAAGGTACTGACTTTAACGCTCGCTCGTCGCGAAGTCATGCCGTGGTGCAGATTTCTATCGACTCATTCGCCCGGGATGCAAGAACCCCCGGAGGAATGAAACTCAGTAGTACCCTCTACCTGTGTGACTTGGCAGGCAGCGAGCGAGCAGTCTCACAGACAGAACGGCGCAAAGAAGGATCGTTTATTAACAAGTCCCTGCTGACACTGGGGACCGTCATTGCAAGACTCAGTTCATCTTCTGGTAACGGCAGCATGGCTTCGGGACACATCCCATATAGAGACTCCAAATTGACAAGGCTGCTGCAACCGGCACTTTCCGGCAAATCCCTAGTGAGTGTGCTGTGCACTATCCAAATCACCTCGAATTCATATATCGAAACCCTGAGCACGCTGCGATTCGCGGCCCGCGCGAAGAATATCATCGTCAGCGCCAAGCGGAACGACGAGGTCGACACTTCACAAGCCGCCAAAACAATAGAAAAACTGCAACAGCAGCTAGCAGCACACAAGCTGGAAATTCAACAGCTTCGGGGCGGCAATACAAGCAATCTGTCAGCATCTTCGGTCCCTCCTAGCCCTACACTATCACAGCTGTCGCAGTTAGAGGCTGAGAATCGCATTTTACGCGAGCGTGTAGAGCATCTGACGAGACTGTGTGATGATTCGCAACTGGAGGAGCTCATTGGAGTTTCGGGTAGCGGCGATGCTGACGGGAGCTCTACGGTACAACGCCAGATTGAGGAGTACAAATCGTACATCACGCATCTCGAAAAGCAGCTTCATAAGCAGCAGGTCAATCGCGTCATGACCGCTGGTGGCTCGCCTGACCTGTCACTAGCGCCCAGCCCTGGTGGCTATCAGCACTACCAGACGATGATCAAAGACCTCAAGGAAGAAATTGAGGAGCTTAAAGAAAGCAATCGTGATAAAGACCGAATTCTCACCGCAATGCGGGCACTAAATAAGCGCAAGGAGAATTTGGCCGCGTCTATCGGTTCTACGGTTCAGGCGACTCATTCAGCGCAGTACTCGCGGTATTATTTTAACAATCCGGCACCTCTTGACGACGCTGACAGCTCCAAAGAAAATAATGCCCCTGTTGGTCACTCTCCCTCTGAGTACCTGAAAGAGCGAAGTAACACGATAAACCAACACCCACAGCAGCCGACAGGACTGCGAATAACGACAGATGCATAAGCAGCAAGCAATATTAACGAATTATGAGAATTATATTAAGATATTGAGTAAATAGACTAATAACTATAGACGAAAATCACGTTGAGGATTTCCTAAGACCAAACGATAAATCCAATTAGAAGAAATGTTGAATACTTCTGCAAAATAGTTAAAAGTTAAGCGTGGAAACTACCACAAACGCTCCTCAAACTTAAGGTCGTTGTGGGGCTGGAGGCCAACTAATCCACGGATCAAGTTCTCCAAACCAGCACGCTGCTTGTTCAAACCGTTGATAGGCTCATAACCAGGTCTGGTAAGAGGGGCCTTGAGCCAGTAGGACAAGAAAGACAGAACGGAGTGGAAGGACTGGAAGTCCTCATCAGAACCCTTCTCCTTGTAGGTAACACGAGACAAGAATTCAGAAACAACCACTAGATCAATGATCAAAGGAGTGGCAAGCAAAGAGTCCTCACAGACGTTGTGGATCGACACAGTATTATGTCCACCCAACATCAATTCAGAGTGGTACTCGTCCATGGCGACCTTGGAATCACCAACAGCTGGCACGTACTTGATCACGATACAGTGGTCGACGGTCTTGCCATTCTTATCGTTGTACAAGATTTGATTAGAGGCAATCATATCATCGATAACAGAAGCCTTGGAGATCTCCTTGGATCTGAACTGCTTGGGAGCAGACAAATTGTAGCCGTCATTATTACCCAAATGGTTATAAGAAGCCACAGAGACGGGTCGAATACCGGCGTCAACCAAGTACTGGGCCAAAACAGACTTAAGCTTGGTCTGACCAGACTTGAAGTCATCACCACCAATGAAGGAGTGATGCTTCTCGGAGAGCTCAATGCATCCGGGAACAAAGGTGTTTTGAGGCGAGCCATTAATATAAGGCACGTTCTCCAAAATGGAGGCAACGGCGAACACCGTAGAGGGCGAGACCTCATCGTGGGACTCCTTGATTGCCTTCAACAAGTTGTCAGCAGTGTCATTAATACCGGGGATGATTTCAGCGTAACGTTCGGTGTTTGCAGTCCACAAAACAATAACCTTTTCCAGGTCATTTTTTTCCTTGAATTCTCGGATGTCCTTACGGATACGTTCAAGATGCTCCCATTTGTCGGCGCCTTCGATCAAGTTATCGGCACGTTCGCTCTGGTTGGCAGCAATGAAGTCAGGGTAATAGATCGAGGGCATAGGCACAATTGGTTGCAAATGCTTGACCAATTGTCTTTGAAGATCGTAATCCAAGACTTGAGCACGCTTCATGGCGTCGGCCAGATTGAGAGATGAGATATCCCATCCACCAATGACAAAGTCATTGGGGTGCAAAAAGGGAACAACCTCATTAAAGGGGGCATAGACGTCACGGCCATCGGCATCAATTCCCAACTTGAGAGTTGCGGATTGAGTAACAGATCCATAATAGTTGGGTTCAACGGTTCCCAACTTGTTATTGAAGGAGATGTTGTGACGATTGGCGGCCACAGCAGCAGTCAAAGTGGAACCATTGTTACCACCCAAGCCAACAAGTAGAATTCCAGTCTTGGGTACCTTGGTATCCAACTTGAATTCATAATCAACCTTTGTAGGAGTGACCTTATACTTTCCATCAACCTTATCGACCTTTGCATTTTCATATGTATAGGTAGAATAGATTGCATCATCAGCAACACGGACCTTATCGGTTTCGACCGTGACGGTTGTGAAACCAGATTTGCCATATCCAGGAGCACTGGTGGCTGCATTTGCAGGAGAATGTTCCGTAGCAGAAGGAGACATGATTATTTAAGCACTTAAAGAGATAGAGATAGAGAAATTAAGGGCGCTTAATGTGATTCTCTTGGTATTCCACCCGTACCAGATGCTGAACGAGAGTTTTGATAGGGGTGGTGAGCACTTCCTAGAAGATTCGAAAACGTTGTTGAAAACCCTTTGGAGGAACAGGTAATACAAATATACTAGTCCAATTAATGATTTAATTGACTAGAATCACTTTGTATAATACGAGGCTTCGAGGAGAACTTTAACAAAAAATGTCACTTAGGTTTGGATGAAGATAGAAAAGGGGGGAAAATCTAACGATTTTATATATGAACATTTTTCCAATCTTTCCGCCGCCGCCGTTTGGTTATCGCACGTTATTGGGCGCGTTGGGGGTCATTCGCGTAAACACCGCATATAAAGCATAGCCTTCAAGCTGATGTTTACGTGGCATTTACTCGGCTTAACTGCATTGCATAAATTTGAATGCAATTCACGCCTTTTCTAAGCTGTGATTCGCTCTTTTATATATGCGCTTTTGTTCTACGGTTCGGCTCGGCTGATCCTAAGCCGGTTTGTTGGGATTTGCCGTCAACGGCGCTCCGCAGTGTCATAAAATGCGCTTCCAACGGCATACTGGAATTTACTCTGTGAAACTCAACTCTAAATTATCCCTAACATAGTAAAACATACCACAACTATTAACATCCAGAGTGATCAAACGTTGGATATTCCTGAGGGAGTTCTGTTGATGTCAAGGCCAGAATCGTCACCGTCAAGGGTCCTTGAGGGACTTTGACCAAGAATTTACGACACATTGATGTGACTTTTGCAAAGGTGTCAAATTCTCAAATTGAATCTCTGTGGTACATGGAATGCTTCCTCTCCCTTCCTAGAACGTCGGTCCTGAAGGACCTGAACTGAAGCGGAGTTTTCCATTTCTCCCAGCCTCGGGGTTATTCGTCTCTTCAAAAACAATTACCGTTTGAAATTACCCTTTTAAGCTGGATATTAGTGGGCGCGGGCTCCTATTGAAAGTGACGATAAAACCACCAATTGCGATCGATAATTGATTGAAATTGATTGAATACGGGCTTTAGTCTCGCATACCTGCGGAACCGCATGCATTTCGATTATTGTAATGCGGAATACCCTGGTTGGAGCAGTATAACCCACTTTTTATTTCGAGCCCGTTCATATTAGTAGTGATTTAGCGAATTATCAACAACTTCGATCAAACTTGGTTTTACTCTAGAGCTTATTAATTGATTGATCCAAGCACTAGATATTTTTATTATGATTATATTGATATAGAATTGATGTAATATAATCATAATAAAAATGAAATAAAGCTTTGGAATATTTTCCTTTGGCTGATACGGGAGTAAATTGCGGTTTATAGTGCGGCTGAAATTGCAAAAGTGGGCAGTGAGTTACAACTAACGGTAATCTCGGCAATTGTATTAAGAACTTAAGGTCTCTATTTCGAGTAGGCCCTTCTAAAGATTTCAGCTTGCCTGTGATCATAATTTCGCGAGAGACTTTGCTCGTCTTACTGTGGTTTGAGATTTTAGTAGTGCTACGCTTTGAAGTTAGAGCTCGAGGCTGCATTCCGACGTGATCCTGCTTAGCTAAAGGCATTGTCATAGACCAGTATTCAGCCATATAGCATCTTACATTAGATATCCGACTGGTGCAATTCAATTAATCTTGCGACAGAGTGCAACTATTTCCCATCAAGCTGGCCTCAAAATTATTCCGATTACGGGGTATCAATTTAACTACTTAGCCCAAGAAGGTTTCTAACTAGATATCAATTAAAGAACAGGAGACAGCGACAGCACGACTTGTCATTCATATAGTGATCATGAAGAGCACCATACGGTGTCCTATTCAATTTACATTTGAAACAACAATAACAGTAGCAGCCATAATTCTGTCGACTCAGTTAGCTCACAGGGCCATGAAGAAATTTCGAAGGCATCTATGATGGTAATAGTTTGCTTTAAAATATATCGGCTATTCAAACTCCCGTAGGAAAGAGCCAGCTCTAAAAAGGGGATGAAGAGGACGAACTCAGTATTAAGGAGTATAAATCTACAGTAAACAGCACTC
Organism: Diddensiella santjacobensis; assembly: GCA_030574215.1. Taxonomy (NCBI): domain Eukaryota; kingdom Fungi; phylum Ascomycota; class Dipodascomycetes; order Dipodascales; family Trichomonascaceae; genus Diddensiella; species Diddensiella santjacobensis. Next base: position 335,909 of record JAJMEO010000010.1, read on the forward strand.
TCTCGTGCGCTAATACGTAAGTCTCTACAATGAATTCCTATTTGTCAATAATGTCGCCACTCCAGCCCTTAGTCTCCTCTCAACTTCAGAATCTGAAGATATCCGCTAAGTTAATATAATCAGGACAAATTTATAAACTGAGAGTCTGTTAAGTTTGTTCTAAGACTCAGTACCTTATTGCTGCACAGAATGGCAGGGAATACCTCTGGAAAGTAGATATATTCGTTTGTCGAAAACAGTTAAAATTATTTTAGCCTTATATCCACTCAGAACTATTTGTCCTATCTAGCATATTCTTTCGAACGGAGAACTCTTTTGCTATCCATGCCGAAATGCGGCTTTCGTCTGTGGAGGAGATAATGAAGAATGAAACTATGCCCTGAAAAGCCCTAAGAAAACCATATGCGAATATTCGAAACTATAAAACCTTGAAAATTTTTGAAATTTCGACATTTTTCGATTTTTAACAATTCTACGTACAAAATCTCAAGATTTTTGAGCGCTTTTAAGATTTTTAGAGTAGTAATGTCGTAATCTCCAGAATCTGCAAAGTTTTGTAGTTTCGCACATCATACGTTTAGTACTTAAAATATACATTTTTAATATGTGAAAATGTCAAAATCCTGAAATTTGAGATTTCGGACACCATACTAAATATGGAAATTTTACAAATTTCCATATTTCTACATACAAAAATTATAGAGCTCTAGATTCCTCTGATTTTTAGTATTATGGTACCTAAATATTATAGTACAAAATATTAGCATATTTCTCAGCGCCTTTTTTACTTCAATACATATTGCCGATTCGATACATAATGCCGATTTACCCAGCGACAGTCCGTTTATGCGTTAAGCTTTAACGTTATATATAAGTGGAAATTTTTAATCAAACTATAAGAGCCTTGTTCTTGGTAAAGGGCATGGTTTCAGCCTCAGAATTAACGATAAGTCGTCGACGCAAGAAGCCATCAAAAGGAATAAAATCCGTACAAAGCATGTAGATCGTTGGTACTAAGTAAGTCTATTTAGGCAGCTCCAGAATCGGTTAATTAACCTGGGTCTCACTTACTTTCTTTTCATCTCGTCATTTTGCCGTGTCGATCAAAACACCCCGACTTCCTGCGGGGAAATGTCAGCTGTGAAGCCCCAATTCCCCCAACTCGACATCAAAGGGTTAATCTATTCTTTATTTATCCTGAAATTCCGAAAATACGAGAAGTAACTGGTCCCCAATGACTCCCCATAGGGTCGGATACAGCGACATGGCGCAAGTTGCCGATGAATGTCATGAAGCAGAATATAGGCCGTTGCATTGGTATCCTAGACTATATAGGGCTAGCTAACAAGTATAGACATTATTAATCTAGAGACCGTCTCCCAGCTTCCAGTTATTCATCCATCTGTTGTCTATAGCTCTGGTGTCATCACCGAATCTCAAATCCGTAGCGAGTCTAATTCTCTGATTTGGATCCTCGTTAACACAAGACGTATGAATCATAAAGCCATGATGAAAAATAACATCTCCAGCCTCATAGTTAGCCACGAGCCACTTCTTGTGAGTTTTTTCAGAAAATTGTTCTGCATCTTCAGCACATCTAGCACCATCCGTCATGGCCTGGTTAAATGCAGAAATTTTTTCCTCGTCAGAAAGTTTCTCAGCAGCCTTTAGCCACTGATTTTCCATTTCTTGGGCAACTGGGATGGAATCCTCGAGGTATATGAGTCCTCCACCTCTGACATCGATGTCACCTAACGGGACCCAGGCTGTAAGAAAACCAGGATCGCCACCGCGAAGAAACATCTTATCAAAATGGATACCGGTGATCTCGCCTCCAGGTACATTTGCCCTCAGCATGGAGCGCTTGTAGAGAACAGGATTCGGCCAGCCAGTGAAATCTTTGACAAATCCTCGCAGAGCGGGATGCTTGCAGAACTCAATGTACTCAGGCATGACATGTGCCCGTTCAATTAGCCCATAGTAAGGCTTTGCGAGTTCAGGAGTCCAATTGACATTGAATTTGGTAGTCCCGATAGCCGCAAAGTCATCGGGGTTTTTCCCACCGAAAATACCTTCGGGTTCTTTCCCTGGAGCGCAGATCCCGGTTGAAGCGAGAAACTCAAAATATGCCTTGCGGAACTCGAAAATGTCATCTCGCGGAAGAAGTCCCTTAACTAGTAAATAGCCATCTCTCTGGTACCGTTTCCTCATCTCATCTAAAGAAGTGCTCTTGGACGTCTCATTGAGATACTTGAGATTCTTGGAATCAAGCTCTCCTAAGTTCGACTTGAGCTTGAGGTTGTCTAGCTTCAAACGTTGAAGGTTAGAATTATTAGGTGTAATTACGGCAGCCATAGTGATAGTTTTGCACAATAAATTGCAAGCATGATTGGAACCACTGCTGGCGAATTTATATCTCCACATGCATCGGAGATCGGTACCGAACAGCCTGATTCAGTCCTCAAGGAAGCAACCGTGCCACACGATATCTAATTTATCCAATTTATGAGGTTATTTATCCCACCAAGACCACTGCAAATGAATTAGCCGGCAGCAGATTATCGAAGCAATTGCCTGTTCCAGTCGCGGTACCCCGCTTTTCCACGGACTCCACACTCTTGGTTTCCGCTTCATGGTTGCTTTTTGGCGATGATGCGGGTCGCGCGAACATAAGTACTGCCAAGAATCTCTTAGATCCTTCCCAGATTTATTACTTTCCTACATTTACCATGTCTGCTATTGATAACAAGTTTGATACTGCTCATGTCGAGGCTGCTCCCGAAGATGACCATCATCGCATAGGGTATGAGATTCCTAAGCTTAACTGGTGGAAGAACCACAAACTTAGGAGGCTATATCTACTCATGCCAATTCTCTTCCTCTCGGCCACTACCAATGGCTTTGACGGTAGTCTTTTGAATGGTTTGCAGACAATGCCTCCTTGGCAAGCTTGTATGTTGTCGCGAACGTGGTACTCTTAATTTCAAGTCAAAGTTGTCAGAGTTGATAGTAGCCGCATGAGCCTCACCTCCTGTTACTAACCTGCTTAGATTTTAACAATCCCACCGGGGGTGAACTTGGTCTGTTCACCTCAATTATGAGTATTGGATCCCTGTCCTCGGTGCCTTTTGGTAGGTATTTTAATCGAGAATATGTAGGAGGTGTACTGACACATGGAAGCTCCATATATGGCCGACTACCTTGGAAGACGCCTTACAGTATTCATTGGAACTTCTGTGATCATAATTGGCATTATTATACAGGTGGTGCCTCAGGTAGATCGAGGAATGTACCTCGGAGGACGATTTTTGGCTGGTTTTGGGTATGATAACTATTTGACTTAGAGCATCAAAGCTCTACTAAGATCACTAGGTCCAATTTATGCTCATCTTCTGCACCATTGTTGGTTACTGAGCTTGCCTATCCGAGCCACAGAGGTACAATTACCTCGATTTACAATAATTTCTGGTATGTGGGCTCAATAATTGCAGCATGGACTGTGTACGGCACCGTGTCTTTCACGACGAACTTGGCCTGGAGAATACCTGTGGCTGTCCAGTTTGTCATGCCCGGGATTCAGCTCATCTTTCTGTTTCTTATTCCCGAAAGTCCCAGATGGTACATCTCAAAGGACAAAAATGAGAAAGCGCTCGAAGTATTGGAGAAGTACCATAAGAACGGAGAGGAAGGGGATGCAATTGTTCAATGGGAATATCACGAAATTGTGGAAACCATCAGAAGGGAAGCGCTCGGAAAACAGATTAGCTGGCTTAAATTTTTTTCCAATGCCGGTAATAGAAAGCGTCTCATTCTCATTACTTTAACTGGATTTTTCTCTCAGTGTTCTGGTAACGGGCTCATTGGATACTATATACACGACGTTCTCTCCTCGGTTGGAATTGAAGCGTATGTGATCTACCTAAAACGCCATTGAATGAAATCCGCTAACAGTTTTAGAGCTAACACACAAGCGATTATCAACGCATGTCTTCAACTCTGGGCATTCTTCGTTGCTATGATGTTTGCATTCTTGGTAGACAGAGTTGGCCGAAAGCCTTTGTTCATTTCCTCCGCTGTCTCCATGCTGGTGGTATTCAGCATCTGGACCGCGTGCTCTGCTGTTTATGATCACAACCAGAGTGAGGCTGCTGCAAGATCAGTCATTGCTATGATTGCCTTGTTCTACATGGTAGCCGGCTTTGCGTGGCCTGGACTTACTCAGACCTACATGGTTGAAATCTTACCTTTCGACTTGCGTGCCAAGGGTTTAGCTTATGGCGTCATGATTATTTCTCTCTCGTCTGTCTTCAACCAATACGTTAATCCTATCGGCTTGCAGCTAGGTTGGAAATACTACTTTGTGTATATCGGCATCCTTATTTTTGAAAGTTTGATTATGATCTTTTACTACATTGAAACTAAGGGCCCAACACTCGAAGAGGTTGGCCACTTGCTAGATACAGACGGAGCTCTAGATTTGAAAGTACAGCAGATCGAGGAAGAAATTTAGTAGGTTTGGTTTCATAAATTCATATAAGGTTTTAAGGTCTATATTAAATTCTATACATCCTTTTTTCAAGTTCTTTTGAGTTTCTTGACTTTCTATGATGTATCTCTGAAAATAATTTAATGAGACTTAAATAAGTTATGTGCGAATTTGCGAAATGTAACAGTTAAGAGAGCTGGAACTTTGAACAAAACTTTTGTTACAAAATAGAAAACGAAAATGAAGAACTTTATGAATTTATCTTCGAGTTATACAGTTCATACTGATTGGAACTACTTGCCAGATCACTCCTCTAGTGAATAAACTTCGCATTCGGCAATCATGGTGTTGGCCGGAATAGATACAGCGATGGGAAAGTCGCCGTAGTCTGGCTCCTCGGCAGGCATGTTAAAGAACTTCCCACTCCAAGTCTCATCACCATTAAACTTGCGAAGGGTAGTGAAGTTTCCAGTGCTGTCTACAGCCTGCTCTTTAAATCCCATAATTCCGGTAAAAGTGCTTTTGGGGTTGGTATTCTTGAGGGATACTTTAAAGCCATATCCAACTAGCAAGAATCTGCCACCACCGCGATGAATTATCATCCCGGCTCCGGTGGACTCTTTTCCAAACACAAATGCAGGCTCCACAACAGCGTGCCAGTCACCAAAGTCAGCCTGCCAGGAATTCACATCTCGTTCTCCGCGGTCGTCGAAATAGAACCCCAGAGATGATCCAGGCTTTCTCTGTGCATCTAGAATGTCACTAGAGACAGAATTGAGCAAACGATAATGCTTTTTGAAGGGGTTATCATGGGGTTCAATAGAGTCAACTCCAAAGGGGGAGCATCCGATTGCCAAGAACGTTCCAAACGCTTGCCATACACGGCGTGCACCGTAGTCGTCTCGGCGCTGCTCAGGGATAAACAAAGGCTGGCCCAGGTGACTGTAGTCCTCACAAGTTTTTGCATAATCATTCAAGTATAGATCTGGAGAGATAAAACTCAAACTCGGAGCAAACTGTTTCCAGATATCTAGAACATGTCTCACTGGCCCTCCCGATGGATAGTCTCCAGGTTCGCTTCCACCAGCAGCGACATTAGGAAACCTGTGATCAGGATTGGCCTTATTCATCCATGCATTTGCATAAAGTGGGATAGGATATTTCGCTTTCCCTTCGGCAGCAACCTCTTCGACGTAAAGAGCATAGTGATAGGCCATGAAAAGCTCATCAGTCTGCTTGCTTTGGCCAAACGTCTCAATCCACGACTGATCTTTTTTAGCAGACTTGAGATTCCTATAAAAGTAACCCAAGTTATTTTTGAGTGCAGCATGGATGGTTGATTGGTTTTCAGATAGGAATTTAACGAGCTGCTGCGGTACGGGGGATCTGAATGCTGACTCTGCGTAAAGTGAGAAATCTCGAGAATCACCGAGAACACCGCATTCGTTTTCCACTTGGACCAAGATAACTGTACCGTAATTCCCATCAATCTCCTTTAGATGTTCCATAAATCTGGCAAATGCTTTCTTGTCGGCTTTGACAGTTTCCTTAGCCCCAGAGTCAAACAGCGACAATATGTCTGCCGTCTTCAGAAGGCCCCCTTCAGACCTCAGTTTGACTCGAGGAAAACGACGGAAATCTTTCTTAACCCATAACGGAGAATAGATTGAAAGGCCATTTTTGAATGATCCAAACCACGTAATGGACAAGTGGATCCCGTGCAATCTCGCATCGAGGATACATTCGTCAAGCTCCGCAAAATCAAACTTTCCTTCTTCCGGCTCTAGATTTTCCCAAGCCACAGTTCCAACTATGGTGTTAAAGTTTGATTCCGCCATCTTTGGCCAGATTGGCTTCATATATTCTGCCGATGTCATTGATGAGTTCTGCAGTTGGCCTGCGAGCATCAAAAATGGCTTACCGTTCACTATCATCTGAGCAGAGTGCTCTGTCTTTTCCAGATAACTTAAAGTGGTCATATCTGTGTGCTATTTTTTTTGAATCACTGTAATACATTCGAGCAAGCCTATTGGCACGTTTTATATGATATTATTAGTTAGCTTGAAACTTCCAGCCTTGGAATAAAGCTCGGAGATCTTGGCCGATTTAACCGGTATCGAAAAAGTAAGCGTTGTGCCGATCATCAATCGACCTTGCTTTATACCCCAGAGTGCATGATGCAGCACGATCGATAGGAGCTGAACTTTCATCAGTGAGGCAAGCTATACTGCGGGGTTTCCGAAGTCAAGTATAATTTATTCAATACATAGTATATAGGCTCAAGCGAAAGTCGTAGTCTGGTTCGAAGCACAGATGTTGCCAGTGGTACTGACATAGGTTTGATTACCCAAGAGATTATAGACAGAGTAGTAGCTCTGCTTTTTGTTATTATTGTCATCCCACTGGGTGGCATCGCCCTCATTAGGGTAGTTTGTCGGGATCCAACTTTGTAAGTCGGTGAAATCCCATACATTTATGCCTACGCATCTCGGGACATTGAGGCAAGCTTGGACCACATTAGCGTAAACTTGGGCCTGCTTGGTAAAGTTCTGCTGCGTTGGAGGGACCTGGATACGGATGTCAAGTTCGCTAATCGAGACATCGAGGTCAAGACTCACGAACCGCTCCATTGAGGCTTGAATCTGCTGGGTAGTGGGTGCAGAATCGACCTCAAAGTGACATTCAAACCCAACGCCATCTATTGGAATATGTTTCTCCTTCATGGTCTTGACCAAGTTGAAGAGACCATCGGCCTTGGGTCCGGCGAATTCGATATCGTACTCGTTAATGAATAGCTTTGCGTGACGGTCTGCTTTTCTAGTTGCTCGGTATGCCTCGTAAATATACTCAGGGCCGTTGGTTGCATTATACCAAATGCTCTCTCTCAAGGTGCCATCCTCATTGAGAGGCTCATTGACAACATCCCACTGAATAAGCCGCCCTGCAAAATGTCCTGCTACATTTGCTATATGATTAATCATAATCTCCACCAACTCTTTCGAGGTAAAGTTCCCATCCAAGACCCAGTCCGAAATCTCCTCATGCCACACGAGATTGTGCCCACGGACAACCTGTCGGTGCTGGTAAGCGAACTGGAGCAATGACTCGAACTCAGAGTAGTTAAACACGTTCTGCTCCGGTTCAGTGTAGAGAAACTTTCCGACATTGCCAGGCACCAAGCAACCAAACTCACTTCCCAAGATATCAACATACTGGGTGAGGTTGGACATGGTCAGCTCAAAATCCGTCTCAGTACCATAGTACTGTTTACCATCCCGTTTCATTCGCCCGTCCAAGGTGTCCGGGGTTGGTGGGATGTAGCATGACGCGAGTGGGGTCAAAACGAACGCCGTGAAAAGATAGAGTGACAATTGCATTTGGATTTTCTTTCTGCCCTTTTAAAAAGCTCATTCAAGAGATATTTATACACGATCGCCATGTTCTGAGCAAAGGAGAAATGCCGACGAGCTGACCGTGGATTCTGTTCCCCGCGAAAACATTTTAGTGTTGACAGAGCGATGGGGAAGTGATCTGCAGGCCCTGCACTGAAACGAGTGGAAGAATCGCGTAAATGTAATTCTTCCGCTACAATTAGCCTAATTCTGGGGTTAACGCCAAACCAGCAGTTGATTCCGTCGCAATGTCGTATACAGCAGAGTGCCTTCAACTAGGCGAACTTAGAGGGACTGAAAGGCTGGGGCAATATCGGGAAAATGGAAAAAGTAAAAGGGGAACTTTATCATTCCAGCAGCTCGGATCTGCACTAACACTCCCGTCCTCTAACAAACCGCATGCCGTGTGATCCGACTTGGATCCATAACTTACGATCGGCAAGCAATTGGAGAAGAGTGGGGACTGTTAAAACGTATGTAGTCGGGCAGAGTCTCGGGCATACAATTTGTGCAGCTTGTCGATCCCTACCCCGCATTTGGAATATTTGAAAAACAGCCCCCCAACTTAAATGTTACTAAATGCCATAGTAAATGGTTTTGATACCCCGCCGGCAGCCCGTGCTCATCTAGGCCCATTCTTGGGGGTTCCAAAAAATTTTTACTATGGATTTTTGAAAAGTCAAGCAACTCATAAACTCTACCGAGTCTAGCGCCGCCTAACATAGCGATTCTCAGAAATACGCACCGAACTTCTAGGAAAATAGCCAATCAACTGCCGTTCCTAAATCAAGTTCGAAAAAAACAGTTAACCGTTAGGGCAACTTAGTGATAATAAGTACTTTAGTTATATGACTTGTGTTACTGTTGTGTAACTAAATTGCATACTTCCAGTCCACCGACGACCGTCCATTGCTCATCCGAATTATGGACCGAATATGACATATCTAACATCCAGATCAAGGAGGTACTGAGAGAAGCGTTCGCTGTCCTCTCAGTCATTCAACTGACGATAGTAGCTTTCCATTGAAGTCGAGGTATAAACAACGCTTATTATAGAGTAGAGATAAATGCATTTGTGTCTTTGTTTGACAGTTTACGCCACATGCAGTAGTGATCATATTAAAAGCCCGATAATACCTTTAATTTGGTCACAATTTTTCAAAAATTGAATTCATTCATGTTTCAGCTACCGTCCTTGAAACGCTATCTCAGACTCTAAGTCACTACAATGTTAACAAAAATTCTTGAGTTAACTGAAAGTCGTGGTCCCTCAGTAATACAGCACCTTGCCAAATATACACCCGCTCTCTAAAGAACTCGTTACTAAATAAACGATTTGATTCCCGCCTTTGTGATAGCTAGAATTGTGGATCCCCTAATATGACTCAAAAATGTCTTATTGTAATTTCTCTTAAGGTACCCCCGAACTGCGGAAGATATTTGCAAATATTTACTTAGACTCACAGCATTCTTCAACTGTCAACTTTAAGTCTTGGATTAAGTCAACAAACACATCAGTACCGACATTATATAGAAAAAAGGAGGGTTAAACTGCAAGCACTTATCTGCAGCGGCTTTGAATGTGATTGATAGTCCAACAACCTGCATTTAATTTTATGCAGCTGCCCGGCCTTGCAGCCCAAGTTTGTGATTTCTGATGATCCCCATCACATGACCACTACATGCGAATGACTTCAAAGAGACATTTACATTGACATGTTATGGTTAGAAGAGAATACAAATAATACTTCAGATACTGATACTGTGCTATGCTAATTCGGTATCGATATCATAGATCAATACATCATCAACGACATCCTGGATGGAATCTTTAGCAGCTTGCTGAGCAGGATCTCTGAAAGCGTAGTACTCGAGATCATGTTTGTCATTGAACACTGCAACAAACCCCCAATCGTAGCCATGACCCGAGTTTTCCAAGCTGACATTCTTTCCATAATTGAATGAAGAAATGTATTTCGAGCTTGTGATCAATTCTCGGAAATTGTTTTCCACGCTACATCAAGACCTTGTTAGAACCCACCATCATTCAAACAAAAAGAACCGATCCAATGCCATACGTTTCAATTTCGTCCGGTTCAGCATCTTCCGCGTACTTGAACAAAACAGTATGATATACAGCCATCTTTTAACTGATATTTTCGATTCGATTATACCTTGCTCAGCAGAGAAAGGAAACCGTCAAACAAAGCCTAACTGTGATGTACAATCAAATCAGTCCACTTGTGCTGCAACCTCTTTTAGGTTTGGGGCAAGTTGGGCTTAAAATCATTTGACATTTCCGAATCACATGATCTGTCATGTATATCAACGAAATCGATGCCCACTACTATAGAATATGGAGTTTGTGCCCCTTGAAGTATAGATCAGCTGCCGGAGACCGTTAAGGTGGATGGGGTGAGGAACATATGGAGAAGTGGACCTACCAGCACCTTTACCCGGGGCAATCTACAAAGCCTAAATACTATTATAATCCAAACCATTCCGAGTGGATGGGCATAAACAAAGATCATCGGCTTTATCTGACGTTGGGGAAAAGAATAATCTATAGAAACACTTGAAATAAAGCGATGCTTAGCACTGCCTACTCTCAACACATTACAAGTGGTTGAAATCCCATGTAAACTTGAGCGCCCCGGTATATTACAGGGGACCTTTTGCGTAAGCCAAGGCTACCCAAAGCACATGAAAAAACTATCATCCTGCATATGTAAAGGTATGAAAGAGGTATTTTACATTTGGTAGGCTAAAAGTTTTCGGCGGAAACGTCTTGGAGGTTAGGTTTTGTCAGAAAAAAGTATTCGATGGCGCCAATCATAAACGTGCCGAGACGAAATCGACACAAACGCGGAAAAATATACCAAAATAGATCGTCATTGGTCTCATAACTCCCTTCTTCAAAGCTCTGTTTCGAATATCCCCTTATTCCTCTTGACGTGAAGATCGGAGTTTCAATATGTCATAGTTAACTGTTACTGTTAATAATAGAATTACTAATACAATGTTCACTCTGTATTATTTTCAAGCATTTCAAATCGGGTGACTAAGGTTTATTTTCGCATGATTCACAATGAGTTGGCGTTACTGTCAGCCTTGCTTTAATTTTTTGTTTTTGCACTACTTCTGCGTTTGGCTGCATATTAGGTGTCAATATGCCGCCGAATGCCGTGGATTTGCGCCAGTATCCGAATGCAAGTGATTTTTTTTAATCATCGAACGGAAAGGGAAAATAAATACCACTTTGAATATGATGGATATAAAAGACACTTGATCTGCCCTGGTAATCTGTCTTTTTTTCTCATCAATCAAACCTAAGCTCAATCAAAATCATTATTAATGGCTGCTGGAAATACTGAATATTCACACGAAGAGAACCTTGCTCCAAGCAAGTCTGCTTCTTCAATTGTTCGAAAGTCTCTTGGAAAGGTCTTGAGGAAAATTGCAAATGAACTATTTGTTCCTCCTGTTGATGCTCAAAGACATTTTCCTCCTAGACATTCTGCAGATGCATCGGCCTTCCCTATGCACAAACTGCTATAACGTGAAGTGACATTTTTCACTACCGTGCATACGACTATCTGTTTATTTATCAATGAAGATCTCAAATTCATTCAAAAGTTTTTTATTTTTCAAAGAGGATCAATGTCTCTCTTTCAGCATCTTACAAAGGCCATCGAGGCATTCTCAATAGCATAATTAATATATTTATCTTTCCCTGAAATACTTAAAACATCCTTCCTTGAGTTCTGCTAAGCTAAGATCTCCAGGAAATTCAATTGTCAGCGCGTTATAATATACGTGTCATGACTTTTCGCACCAGCTACAATGTACCATTCAAGCAGGCAAATTATTAGAAAAAATATTTAACAAACGTCTTGAAGCACTTCATGCATATGATTTATAAGACATTAAATTCAAATCAAATCAAATCAAAAGGAACTTTCAGCCGTACCCCTTACATTTGCCAGCCAAGTTGTGTCACTGAGTCTAGAATACTGCACTACATATCCAAATCTAGGAAGAGATATTCGTAATCACTTAATTCATGAATAGAGGGCTATATACGAATAGAAATAAAAAAAAGTATTTAGAATAATCTAGAATCCACCTCGGAGTCGCAGCACCAAATGAAGAGTAGACTCCTTCTGGATATTGTAATCCGAAAGGGTTCGGCCATCTTCCAGCTGCTTACCAGCAAAGATAAGTCGCTGTTGGTCTGGAGGAATACCTTCCTTGTCTTGAATCTTGGCCTTGACATTGTCAATAGTATCGGATGATTCAACCTCTAAAGTGATGGTTTTTCCAGTGAGAGTCTTAACGAAGATCTGCATACCACCACGAAGACGGAGAACCAAGTGCAGGGTAGACTCCTTTTGAATGTTGTAGTCAGACAGAGTTCGTCCGTCTTCAAGTTGCTTACCGGCAAAGATAAGTCTCTGTTGGTCCGGAGGAATACCTTCCTTGTCTTGAATCTTGGCCTTGACATTATCGATAGTGTCGGAGGACTCAACTTCGAGAGTGATGGTCTTTCCAGTCAAAGTCTTGACAAAGATTTGCATACCACCACGGAGACGCAATACCAAGTGGAGAGTGGACTCCTTCTGAATATTGTAATCCGAAAGAGTTCGGCCATCTTCAAGTTGCTTACCAGCGAAAATCAAACGCTGTTGGTCTGGGGGAATACCTTCCTTATCCTGAATCTTAGCCTTAACGTTGTCGATAGTATCAGAAGATTCAACTTCCAGAGTGATGGTCTTTCCAGTCAAAGTTTTGACAAAGATTTGCATACCACCACGGAGACGCAACACCAAGTGAAGAGTGGACTCCTTTTGGATATTGTAGTCAGAGAGAGTCCGGCCATCTTCAAGTTGCTTACCAGCGAAAATCAAACGCTGTTGGTCTGGAGGAATACCTTCCTTGTCTTGAATCTTGGCCTTAACGTTGTCGATTGTATCAGAAGATTCTACTTCTAGAGTGATTGTCTTTCCAGTCAAAGTCTTGACGAAAATCTGCATACCACCACGAAGACGGAGAACCAAGTGCAGGGTGGATTCCTTTTGGATATTGTAGTCAGACAGAGTTCGTCCGTCTTCAAGTTGCTTACCAGCAAAGATAAGTCTTTGCTGGTCTGGAGGAATACCCTCCTTGTCTTGAATCTTGGCCTTGACATTATCGATAGTGTCGGATGACTCGACTTCGAGAGTGATAGTCTTTCCAGTCAAAGTCTTGACAAAGATTTGCATACCACCTCGGAGACGCAACACCAAATGAAGAGTAGACTCCTTTTGAATGTTGTAATCAGAGAGAGTTCGACCATCTTCAAGTTGCTTACCAGCGAAAATCAAACGCTGTTGGTCTGGAGGAATACCTTCCTTATCCTGAATCTTAGCCTTGACATTGTCAATAGTGTCTGAAGACTCCACCTCCAGAGTAATAGTCTTTCCAGTAAGGGTCTTAACGAAAATTTGCATGATGATGATTTAGTTGTTTTCTAATATATAAGTGTTGATTGAATAGATGATGATGATGATAAATAAAACAGGCAACTGTTGTGAGGAGATTACGAACGGGAAGTGACAACTTCGCCTCCTTTTATAGTCACCTCCTTTGCGGCCCTGTGTTTTCCGCAGCCTTCCATCGGCCAAACTCCCGACCCAAACCCAGCCTCCTGCTTATCGCTATCTACGCACATTAGCGCTGGACCACAATAATTCCCGTTTATTTCTCTATTCATAACCATTTGAGATTATTTGTTTCCAATTTCTATATCTAATTAAAGATATTTGAACCCTGTCCATCAAACACTATGGTAAATAAGTTTTTACGTTGGGCATAGATTTCCCTTCTAGCGAAGGTTATGCATGTGCATATAAAATTTTTCCATGACGCAACAACAGTCATTTAAGCTATAACGCGGCTACCTTTTCATAAAAAATGCATTTTTGTCCTACTATTTCCGGACCATTATTTTTTTACGCGGGAGTTTTAACATTTTGAGATGCAGAATTTTCACCTAGCATTCGCTTAATATGTAAAACATGTGACTCTATAGATAGATAATTAATCTTTTCTGAGTTTATCTCACATTAAGTCGGTTTCACAATGTTCTCGACACTTTTCCTTCCAGGATAATGGCGCGGCTGGTTGATATCTATGAGCTCTATCGCGGTAAGAGCCGCGCATAGCCGTTTGAAAAACGCTTGTCGCCTGCACAATCATGCAGTACGGAACAAAAACTGCCGTCAAAAATCGCGCAGCGGACACGGCTGGTCCGAAAAGCGGGGTAAGAGATTCTATTCGCCGTTTTCTGACGTGCCATTAGTGTGAAATACAAGATTCTCGACAGTAATGTCGATTTTGGTACATCCCTGACCAGTGAGGTTTCTTCCTTCAGGTTGGTATGTGACAAATGGCATCGGGTATTGGTAGATATCACCCACGTTGTAACATGCAAACCACCGGTCCTCGTGGAGGTTGAATGCTAGCTTGTCGGTATTTTGTATAGAGTATCCGGTCTGGAACTGACTAGAGAGTAGCCTGTTGAGTTCGAGAACGGGATATTGAGCTGTTTCATTGATAAATCCTGCCCAAGGCAGCCCATTGCGCTCTGCATATGCCAGCACGGTTCCATTGAACTGATATGAGACTGGAACTTCAGTATCGACAGCCACAGCATAATTGATACCCGCTTCTTCATGGAAAGGAGTTACCCATGTTGTATTCAGAGAACCATTGCTGCAGAAACTGACTCTCAGCTCGAAAGGCTCGTCTTGGCTTGGAATTATAGTACTACTGCTGTTATTGTAATGCTCAAACGATGTAGGAGCTGCCACTACAACAGTAGCGATACCGAACAGAGCCACAGCACCAATATAGAGTTGGTTCATGATGGTGGCTGCGATCAAAGTGAAGAGCGAGAAATGGGGAAGAGTTATGTTTTTATATCATGATACTACTTGAACGGTCATCAGATTCATGCATGTTTCGAGACGAATTTCTATAATCTGGCATAAAAAGCTCGCCTTCCTTTTACAAGTTCACTCAGATGATTGCTGGAACCTTGTTCAAGGAACTTTTCCCGCTCTTCCTTCGACATGCTTCGCCTGGCTGATAGAGCCTTACTGAGAACAGCACCCCTCGTATGACGCCGATGTAGAAATCCCTTCATGGCCTCAAACGTCTCGAAAGGCATCTCATACGGTACTAGATGGTCTCCACCGGGAATATCTACCGGCACACAATGTCTAAGTTGAGCACGAATGTGTGTAGTATTCTCGGGCGGGTTCCACTGGGCCTTATCGCCAAACACATGTAGCACCTCGCATCGCACTGCCGAGAAGACTTTTAACGAGTCTTGCTGGGCGTACTGCCCAGACATGTAACTACCGACCTGTAGAGGCCTTGATTGTTTTATTGCAACCGATCCGTCCTCGCTTTCGACGCAGTTGTTATCTATAAAGTCCTCGAGGCATCTGGGATGGAAGTTTTTGGCCATCCCTTTGCTCATGTAATTAACATACTCGGCTTTGCTAGGAAAAAGATCCTTTGCTCTTTTGTCGATGGCTGCAAAAAGCTTGCCGTTGAGTTTAGTTGCATGTGGATTGGTCAAGAGCTCATCCTCAATATAACACACAGGATCAATTGCAATGACAGAGTCGACATAGAAGGGATCAAAATGTGCCGCATAAATGCACTGAGTGCCGCCCATCGAATGGCCGATCAGAATCGTGGTGCCTTGTTCTTCTAATTTCAGCTGTTTGACGACAGCAATTATATCCTTTCCACCATCGGCCCAAGTGTTGAGCCATGCCAGCTTGCCCTTGTTTAAAAGATATGAGTCTCCATGCGTGACATTGTCTACGGCAATCACGGTGCCGAGTTTGTCCCCAAATTCCTCGAAACACATTTCCACATGGATATCCCATATATCTTTGCACATCTGTGCCCCATGCACAAAAACAAGATTAAGCAGCTCATCGCGCTCAGTCGGCAGGACTCCCTTTCGCTTCTCCTTGGTCTCCGGCCGGTCATCAGTGTAGACGGCATAGGCTACCTTGAGCCGGTCGTCGGGGCTCACGATACTGTCGGAAAACTCTCGTGGATAATGTGCATCAGCGACGCAAAGTTGCTTCGTCAAATAAGTCATTGCTCAAGTACTATAATTTAGGGTCGTAACTATGGGATGGGACACCAACTCATTTATACATGCAAGGTTGAGCCTGGAATTTCACTACAAGAGTGTGGGGTGCTGAACTGTTGGATCCTCGGCTGTCGGAAAGAAACTTGAAAAGTTGGGCGGGCCGGCCACGGAATTTCCGACACAACTCCAAGTCTCGGCGGACTCAATAAAATACGTAAAACCATGAAGATTGCATGCTATAGAATTAGATAGGCAAACATTCAGGGCCAGAGCTCGGAATAATCAAGGTTATAATGATTGGGTTTGCCCACGCTTTGGGTCTTTATCTTTAAAACGTGGCAGCCAAAATATCGGACATGGATTTGGTCGGAGCTCTTCTCTTTCCACAGGATCAACTGTGCTGGAGAGATAAAACGTGTACCGAAGCGCAGATTAATACTGATATCACCTACTCATATCCAGCATGTCCGTCACTCTTTGAGGGACGTGCAGGTCATTGTAAACTTCGAGGAAAGATTTCTGAGAATGATGCTCATTCCGAGCTAATGTTATTCTTTATTGAGCTATAAATAATGGTGCATAAACCTAAAGCGACCGGCAAAACCATCTAAAAGAATGGCATGGAAACCTTAATAATGTCGATTGGATGACAAGCAGGTATGGTTCGATTTGCAAAAACCACAAAAGGACCTTCAGTAGGTGCTGGCCAGGGATTAGAGTCTAGAGCGCACCAACTATCCGCATCTCCCCTGAAAGCAAGTCGATTGTCTTCAGTAAATGAGTATTGACACTGGGTTATTACACCATATGCTGGGTCCTCGAAAATCAGCTCCCAGAACGTGTCGTCGACAGCTACATGTGCAGCCCAGGGCTCGTTTGAAGAATCTGCATGATAAAGCACAGAGTTTTCCAAGGTGTAAAAACCTTTTGTCTGGGTACTGAGAATCGTGCTATTGGCTCCCTGAAGCACATTGACTGTTGACAAGTACCTATGGTGATAGTCGGGCTCGCTTGACGACGACAGTAGCAGAAATGTATTGGGCGAGAACGCCGTCACCACTCCTAAAAGTGCTACTAATAAAATCAATTTCATTATGTTAATTAACCAGAGAAGACTATAAATCAGCCATGACGGAAAATCTTCCAATATATATACATGAGATCCTCAAAAGGCAGTACTAGCGACGGGGCATTTCATGGCCCGCCAAAACTGGATAGTCAAAGCTAAAATAAGAAAAAGTAAACGACATCTGACCAACTTCAAAATGGGCTTTTTTCATAAATCGTAAATCAAATATTTGGAAAAACAAACAACTAGCACCAGAATTTGTAAACCCTATAGACCCATGGCTTGGAACGAATGTACGCCGCGTCTTCTTGAACTTCTTGCTGCAAAAGATCCATGTCAACCTCGCGACGACCAGTGTTCAAGTCAATGTCGCGGGTATGCACAAAAGTACTTTTCTTGATCAGCTTAAACCCTAAATAGAATACCAGACAGACAGGTGCAGCAAGATAGGCTTGGAAAAAGTCGGTAGGATTTGGCTCACCGCCAATAGGAAATAATGCGACCCAGAATTGAGCAATCAAGACCAAAACGTTAAACCCAACGCCAAACCAAGATCCGATGACACCTGGCTGGGACTTGAAAGGAATCTCATCAAGGGACCGGCCCTGCAGCTGCATGGCACGCCTGAATCGGATGTGGCAGGCGCAAATCGAGCCCCAGGTAAAGATGGAAGACAAACCAGACAGTGCCATAAGCCAAGCAAATACCTCAGATTCCTTTGGCGAAGCAGCCACAAAAGAGAGTAGGCCAAAAACTGCACTCGTGGCAATACCACCAAGGGGGCGGCCACTGCGATCGATATAACCCAAGAATTTCGGGGCCAAACCTTGTGCAGCCAAGGCAGCAGCGGTACGCGAAAAGCCAAATACAGCCGAGTTTCCGACGGAAAGCACAGCAATCATAATAACAACATTAAAGATTGATGGCAGTACGTTAATTCCAGCATTTTTTATCGAAATGACAAATGGCGAGGCAGTAGCGTCTGCGGAAGATGCCCCCAAGAGTCGATCATCATTATATGGAACCAAAAGACCAACAATGGTCAATGACACGATGTAAAACAGTGTAATTCTCCAGAATACTTGCTTAGCAGCACTTGGAAGTGTTTTCCGGGGATTGGCGGTTTCGGCAGCCGCCAGACCCACCAGTTCAGTTCCAGTGAAAGAAAAAGCTGCTGTCACAAACACTGAACATACACCTTTGAAGCCGTGAGCAAAAGCACCAGGATCATGCCAATATCTTCCGCCAATATAACCGCCTTGCGGTCCGCCACCGCAGTTTAGAATGATACCGAGAATAATAAAGCCAATGACAGCTATAACCTTGATGATCGAAAATACAAACTCAGCCTCGCCGTAGCCTCGAACACCAAACAAATTAATGGCAACGATCAGGACATAGAATATAGCGATCCATGCGGCATGATTGATATCTGAGTGCCAGTAATTAATTGTAATAGATGCAGCGACCAGCTCGACAGGAAGAACCACTAACCATTGCAGCGCATAGTTCCAGCCCATTGCAAATCCCCAAGCAGGGTCAATAAAACGAGTGGAAAATGTCGAAAAGGCTCCAGAGACAGGAAACACTACTGCAAGTTCACCCAGAGCATGGACAGTGCAAAACAACATGACTCCGATCAATCCGAAACCGATCAGCAAGGCAGCCGGTCCGCCAGTGTTAAGGGCCTTACCGGAACCGACAAACAGTCCAGTACCAATAGAGCCGCCGATAGCGATCATCTGCAAATGTCGGCCCTTGAGACTTCTTGACAGCGGAGAGTTAGCGGTTGCAACCGCAGCCTTCTCCACGTCACTCATGCCGGTAGTATCGATATGAGATAGATCGGCAGGCTTAAAGCTATCCTTGAAGTGCTGCCATTTGGTGATCTCCACCCTTTCAAGCGACCCTCGGTCTTTTCCTTGAACTTCATGAACCCCGCCTTTTTCGATGGAGGATATTTTCTCCATGTGGTCCTCACCACTTGATCTATGGTCCGTCATGATTTTCAGCAACAAACAGAAGAGGAACTAATAATAACAATAATAAGGACAAAATACACGATCTCTGAGATTGCGCGGGAATAGAGGGAAATAAAAACAGCAAGGTATCAAACGGGAAACGATATAGATATAGAGCTGGCACTTGAAACTTTATCAACCGACCAAAATTAATCCGATTCACAAATCAGTCTCAGGCAAACTTTAACGTTATCTGAAAATCAAACAGCAGCAGAAGAGCATTAAATAGTTGCAAGTTGAAAAAGCAACCCACAGTCTTGTATCGCATATCTTACTTTATCAGGTTCTGCATGGCTTCTGTTGCCAAGTATCATGGAAACTGCAGCATCTCTTGGGTCTGCCGACAGAAAGCATTGGCCACAAATGCATCAACCATGCATATACCCCAAGATCGTCTGGCTTCTTCACTTGTTAGTCGCCAACAACTTCCGTACGCATGTAACGGGCAAAGGGAACAAAAACTAATTATTCATGTTTGCATATTTAGCGATCTTTGATCTAATCGAAAACACCTATGTAAACTCTATTTTTGCATATCTGATCACAAGCTTCTACACTCTGCAAAAAGCTTTTCAACATTTAACTTTATAAGTTGTCCTGATTTGCTTGCGATCCCCGCGACCCCTTTCCGTCGCTTCGCCGAAAACAGACGAAGAGCGGGGCGACGGGATGAGGCCTGCATATGCATTCATGCAGTATCCGCCTTGTTGTCTAGAGCAACGAAACTTTAATTTTGCTAAATAACATTTATTATGATCTGTAAAATAGATGCTAAAGGATCTAGCTGGTTGATTATTAAGATTATCATAAAGCGATAAGGCGGAGAATTAAATACTATGCAATTATTAACATTCACCATTTTTCCTTGGCAGGATTCCTGGTAATTTTGTTAGCGCCGGAGTGAAAAAAAGCAGTCGGGTTAGGGCTATTGAGCCACATTTGGTGAGGGGTCGGTCATTAGTAGACATTAGTGGTTGTTGAGCGGGATGCAATGCGCGCTAGGTCATCAGTGGTTCCATCGTATTCCTCCTGAATGGAATGCAATGGTAAGGAGAGGCTGTATCTGCCTTCGAGGGGAGTTTCTGGGCGATCAAAACTGTGGGCTACATGGCCATTGCTGGGTATTGCAGGGACATTATTACTGTTGGCCAAGTCCAAGGTCAGTCTGCCGGTACGAACGGAGGTTGAAGAAGCTCTCTGAGGGACTCCTGCTGCGGGCGTGCCCGCAGTAAGATCCAATACACCCGGTATCGCCATCTGCTGCCGAATGCGCACGTAGTTTTCTTTTTCTCGGCGAAACTTTGCATCATCGTCCAGCAGCTCGGTGAGAATCCTTGCCTTGGATCGGACTAAATATTTGACTTGTTAATAACTCGGCGGTTAAATCGTGAGCCACAGATCTGAAACTTACTTGGCCCTCCCTGATCAACATTTCGTCTATCTGCATATCGGAACTCTTGTAATGATTTGACGAGGTATAGAACACGTCTAAGCCACTTGATCACCACATCTGACCCTTCGTATATACAATATTGTAGCAATGTCAATGCTTTGAGTACATGTCTCCAGTTTTTTCCCTTATCGTTGAGTCTTTTTTCCAAGATGCCGAGAATCTCATATACATATTGACTATTCCGACATTAGCGGGTCAGCAATATATATGAAAACAAAAATCTACTCACTCATGGTATGTCAGCAATGCGATTTGGTTCATTTCCTGACTTGTCGGACCCCATGAGTCGTTGCTTGTGGCTTTTGGAATCCATACATTAGCATCGGAACGTCCCTCCGGCACCAACACCAAACTTACCGTTTCGTACCTGGATCTCCACTGAACTATAACCACTGGTGTAGTTTTTAAAGGATCGAACAAATTGCTTCGACATGGTGGTTCGGTACACCAATAGGGACGAGGTTGGTCACTCGGCCTTGACCGGCAAATTATTATTAGGGGCGTTTAACGGGAAGAACGGTTCAAGGCGTATACCATGTCACAAGTATGGTTCTACTATCTGATTCTTAACACTAGCCCCCTAAGATTTGGATTTGTTTCTCAACTTTAAATCAAACTTTAACTTCCTCTAATTTATAAAAACCGGCTATGATTCTGGTTATGGGAGGTTTCGGAGTCGGAGGATCGATCGGCTTCTCATCGATGACGAAAATCAACAGTCAAAATACGTGAAAAAATGGTAGTTAGTAGTCTCTATACACTACGAAAAACAGATGCTATCAATAATTAATTCGAACTCAGTATGGTCCACCGGATCCAACCACAGTCTTCTTGGGTGCCGCCTTAATGAGTTGCAGCGAAGTATAGACAGCTTGTTTCAGGCGGTCGATGGAATCGTCAGTTATCTGATGATGTAGGACAATGCGTTCACCCAATACCTTGATCCCAAGCTTATTGCACTCCTGGACAAAGATATCAATATCCAGTCCAGCCCTGGTAGAGTCAAGGAATATAAAACTAGTGTCCACAGGCATTTTGGAGTGAACGCCGATCTTTTCAAGGTCCTGGGCCAACTTCTTCGCCTTAGCATGGGTCTCTTTCATGGTAGGCCACACCTCATCAAGGGCCACATTGCAGGCGGAGGTGAGGACTCCAGATTGTCTCATTCCTCCTCCCTGTTGCTTCTTGAGCCAGAAAGCCTTCTTAATGGTAACCTTATCACCCACCAAGACACTCCCAACCGGGGCCCCGAGACCCTTGGAAATGCAGAGCGACACGGTATCAAAATATTGAGCGTATTCAGCAATGCTAATGTCTGTTTCTGCCGAGGCATTCCACAATCGTGCTCCGTCAAGATGCATTCGGATGCCGTAGGATCTAGCAAATTCAGAGATCTTCTTGATTTCCTCAATGGGCATAATGGACCCACCGAGGGTATTCTCGAGGGAAATCAACTTGGTGGGTGCCTGATGAATATCCTCGCCCAAAATGATATTCTTCTGCACATCGGCCAAAGTCAAATAAACTCCATTGGCCGGTATGACCGGAGTCACCATGGCCTGACTCAATATAGCAAGCCCAGCAGCCTCAGCAGAGTATACATGTGCACGATAATCACATAGAATTGAATGTGGGGGTTGGAATAGATGGGCGCGGATTGCAATCTGGTTCGACATGGTTCCAGATGGAACAAAAGTAGCTGCCTCTTTGCCGGCTAGCTCTGCTACACGGGTCTCGAACCTGGCCGTGGTTTCGTCCTCCATATATACAGCATCACCATGAGAAGCATTTACCATGGCCGCCAACATGGATGGGGTTGGAGTTGTGAATGTATCACCTAGAGTAAAAACCCGTCAGACCGTTTTGAAATTTTTCTTATCATCAAACGGCGCAATCAACATACTTCGAAAGTCATTATGGGCCGGAGAAGGTTGAACCATTTTGTGCACACGAAAACGATGGATCTCTTCTTCAATAAAAGAGTCAAGAGTCACAAATATAAATAACCAACTATGGGACACGAGAGGAAAAAAATTAGTTTCGTGAATCCAGGCTGAAAAACCTAAAATCTCTCCTACTGATAGTGTCCGTAACTGTGAGGTGACCGCGAATTACTACTCCTTTGGGCGCATGCCCTTACCCATGTCGTGCGGCGCGCCCCACGTCGGATTGCGACGGCCACTCCGACCCGAACTAACCTTACCTTAATGGGTCTATCAAGCAATGATAGGCCTGTTATTGAAGGGGTTGTGGCAGTGATAATCTATCTGATCTGCGATGTCTCCGATGAGTTTCCGATGTTGATTTCAGCCAATCATGAGAAAGCTTTTCTCCTTCAATAGAGATTGAACATCCAAAAGATAGGGGGTTCAATGCGTCCTATTACACGAGATAAATTATGATGAATTGTAAAGTTCATATACACCGCCAATTCTGACTGAAATATCAGAAAGTTCCTAGTAATACATAGAAGTAAACATATTTTGACTGTCACTTTGCAGATATAATAGTAGATATCGTCGTAGAGACGGGAATGTTGGTGAATGTTGTGGTGGTGATAATTAATGGTGTCGCGTGTAATGTTGGGTCCAGCTCGATCTTCAGGACCCGGCTGAAGAAGTCATCGTGAGAAGTACAGTGACACAAAAACTTTATATAAGTTACGGCGAGAAGGTGGATATTAAGGACCCTTGACCCATTACACCTTTGATTTGAAGCGTATTCGTTTTGTTTCAAGCTACATTTTCCTTATCTTCCCCTTTTTTTCGATAAAGGTGGATGGCCACTTCGCTTGTGATAGTGATCATAGCTCTGCTATGGTTATTGCATAGAGCGACTCGGCTACTCAAGGTCCCGGCTCCAGCTCTTATCCATGTGTTGGGCATTGATTTACCAGAACCTCCCGGGGTTTCGATAGATAATGTCAGTGCTTCGACCGTGGCATTGCATTGGTCGCCGCCACAGCGGGCCAACTCGGTTATCAAATATATCATAGAGGTCAACGGCCGTAAAGTGGGCGAGACGGATCGATCTGATTCGAATCTTAGCCTAAAAGACTTGATCCCTAATAATTCTTATGTGATCAAAGTGTTGGCTGTTAACCCCAGCAATTACAGGTCTCCCGCTTCAACCGTGTGGGTACATACCCGGCGACATTCCGATGAGGGTCTACCGGCAAATGCCCAGACTCTGGGAAAGGCAAGCACCATAAGTAGTAATGGTATACGACACCGTTCAGCTAGTCGACTGGAGAAAGACGACCGTAAAGACAGAGTCTACACCGTTGAGTCATTGACTCACGAGGTCGAGAATGTCCAGATCGAAATAAACGACATTATGGAACAAGCAAGTCATGCTGAAAAAGAATTTCAGGCTGCTGAATCTGTACTTATTGCTGAACTGGATCTTTTAAAGGAGGAAAAGCGAGCCGATGATCAACAACGATCACACATCCGATCGGAAACAAAGCTCCTTGAAGACGAAAAACGAAGCTTGGAAACTCAAAAGTCAAAAGTCGACAAGAAACTTCAGAAGATCCGTGATGACGTGGAAAAGCAGGTCAGTCAACGACAGTGTTGGACAAAAGAAATGGAGGATACGACCCTGAAGATATCTGAAACGGAACAAACTATATCTGAACTATCTGCTAATTCGGATGACAAGCTCGAGACTATCAAAATCTCGATCGCTGAGAATCAAGCACTCATTCTTGCTCTGGACGAAGAGATCAAAATTTTGGTAGCCTCAACAAAGGATAAAGACGCCTGCCGTAGCGCACTCGGCGAATGTCTGAAGAAGTTACGCGAAAATACAGATGCTGTTACTGGAATTGTCAGCGAGGCGACCGTAAAGGAGATTGAAACCTCGGAATCGTTAAATCAGGAACTGAAATCACTGATACAAGATGAGGTAGCCAAAGAGAAAGAGCTCGAGGCTGAATGGCAGCAGATACAAAAAGATCTCGAGGTAAGATACTTGAGGGTCTATAAACAGTACGAAGATGCAGGACACGCTTACCGGGAAGCCGCAAGCCGCCCCAATACTGTTTTGGATTCTGTCAATGCAGCCATTCAACATCATCAAGCTTTTGGTACTCAGTTCAACAATAACGGTCCGCTTGCAACTACAAAGAGTAAAAAGAAAAGTCGGTCGAGAAAGAGCAGTTCTGCAGCAAAGTTCCAGGTTAACCCTGCCATGCAACAACAACAGCAGCAGCCTTCTATTTCGCCGTCACAGCAGCAGACCCCCTTCGGTAACAATATGTTTGATATGCAGCGACACTTGCGAAGCACGCAGTCTCAAACATTCGACAGACCTTACTCTTACGGCGACCATATCTCTGATGAGGAGCTACAGGACGATGTGCCGCTCAGTCCGTCAGTCGACATGCTCCTGCCTTCCAATCTATTTGGAACTGACGACTTGACTGAATCGTTTGCTTCGCTGCTTAATGACCTGCCGAAGAGTAATGGCCGCGCATCTAGCTCCATCTTGGGTAACGCCTTGCACCCCAAAAAGAGCTCCTCATTCGACCTATCGCCGAAACCCTCTATTCTCTCATTCCATGATGAAATGGTTAATCCATCACCGGGCCAGCCATCATCTCCTCATGGCAGCTTCTCTAACTTCGCTGCTTTCCGGCATGTGCCTGCGACGGTTTCCACCAACTCAGGAAGTTTGGTGTCGAGTGCATCACCAATAACCTCCCCAATATCTTCAACAGCAGCTGCTGCGCCGACGTCGCCCTTAGCATATAGCACGACGGCTCCTCTCGTCAATGATAAGGAAACTACGCCATCGAAGAAGTTCAGCAGCATGTTCTCCTTTGGCAGGAAGAACAGTGAAATCGGAGGTGGCTCTAGTGGAGCTACCAGCAGCGGCACAGGCTCGCTATTTTTCCGCCGAAACAAGCAACAGCCGGATCCGTCCCGAACTCCAACGTCTCCTAGTGCTGTGAGTGTAGGCAATGTTTCCAGTCCTGGCAGCGACAATGTGATTCTCGGTAATGGTACTATCAATATTGGTGCTTCAGCAGACAGCATTAATCTCGCACCTGGCCCAATTGGGTCTCGGCCCCGTGCTGGAAGCTACAGCAGTGCTATAAGTGAGCACTCTGCGTCTATGAATGGGCAAAGCTCGTTTTTTAACAATCCGTGGCTCGACAATGGGCTCAATCCTACGCGTTCTCAGAGTGGTTCGATACTATCGGTTGGCGGCGGCTCTACTCGCGCGCTGGGCCAGCCTAGCGGATGGTCTGTGTTTGATAGTAACCAGGCTCAAAACCCTATCGATAGCGTAGGTGTGAATGCCGTTGACTCTGGATTCGATTCTTCCGAAAAAGGATGGCCCAGTATGCCGATGCTGTTATTGTCTGATAGCCATACCTCAGATAACCAGGAGTCAAGTGCACAGAGTCTTGGAAGTAGAAGCAGCAGCGGTACTACCAGCAAATTTTCTAAGGGCTTCGCAGGTCTGTTTTCTACCAGTGACAAGGATAAAAGCGGTATTGAGCGCTCTAAGAGCGAGCAAAAGTCTATCGCGTCACTGTTTGGCAAGTCCTCTGATGACGAACACGATACTTCTGCACTCAGCATTAGCACAGACTCAAAAGATTCTTCCTTCTTACAGAAGAGTATGCGTACGTTTACGGGGGGTAATCGCAAGGGCTCAAGTAACAGTGCTGCTTCTGCTTCTGCCGGAAATCCTCTTGTCAAGGAGGGTGGACGTGAACGTGAAGGCAGCACCTCGGCACCCAGTGGTAGTAATGCCGAACAACGGTCAAAGTTTGTTCGCAAGCTGAGCATATTTGGCAAGAAGGGCGAGCAGTCCAGGGACGTGGATGACGCTATTATTGTGGAAGAAAGCGGTGATGAAATTCAGCAGTGAAGGCAAAGATGTAGCAGATAGTGATCATTTTATTTATTAGCTTAGAATAGCCTTATATGATATTTTTGAGATCTCTTTTCGATCCGGATCATTGTCAGCAGAGGCTCTTCCTGGGACTATGGGGCATTCATTTTTAGGCTTAGTAGAAAGACAAAGCCTAGATGGACTACGTAAGAGGAACGTTTGGGGAGAACTACGAATACTTCTCACAGTGTCAGGCATATCAAGCTTATTCCCTTCAATGAGTTTCTAGAAACTGGTTTTTTGGGACGTCCTGCGGAAGCGTTATATTAACTTATATACTACCCGATGATCAAATCGCTCTACAGCACAACCATAACAGGCCTTCAACACCTAAGAACTGACCACCATCAACTAATGATGCTAATTAATGTGATAGTGAGATTCTCATTGCAGAATATTGCAAATTTGAGGTCACGTGACTATTCCATTCAGATACCGCTAAGAGGATTTTCTTTCCATAAACTTTCAGCTACGGCCATATCCAGATGACAGCACGATTCCCCGTCCGATCAATCATAGTTAAACATCTGAGAGCCTTACCCAGTAGTATAGTGGGAGACCATATGCGAACAGAAGGTGCTGTAGCTTTTTAATAATTTTTTTTGCTCACAATTATTTTCATTTGTGCCTAACTAAGATGTATATTGTATGAGAACAATGTTAATGGAAGAGATGCATAAGTTAAGATTATCTAAAATGTTACCTTTTTGCCCGTAGAGGGTACCACACCAGTGCGGCCTCTTTGCGCAGTTGCTAACGCTAGTCCCGGTGACTTGGCCGTATTTACAAAGGCCTTCCTGCTGGGTCTTGGTTTGCGAGGCTTTTCGGCTATGCTCACTTCTTCTGTTGTGGCAGCAGGTTGAGGTTGAGGTGGAGGTGGGATAGAATCAAATGCAGCTCTAGGTTCTGATGGTTCAGCAGACTTCATAAATGCCTTCTTGATTCGCTTTGATCTGTCTTCACCGTATTCCAAACGTAGTGCTCGGCCTTCTAGTCTTCGGCAATGCTTATCTGTAAGGGCTTTGGTAGCGGCCTCGATAGTTAAGAAGTCGACAAATGCAAATCCCTTACAGCTCCCGGAGTCTTCGAATGTAGCCATTCTAATCTTGACAATCTCTCCACAGTGCTGATAGTGTTCTCTGAGAATGTCATCTGTAGTGCTGAAGGGCAAGTTCCCGACAAACAGAATTCGCGAAGGAGGATTCTTGGAAGCGGTCTTGACAGGTCTGCCTTCGAATGATTTAGCGTCTTTTATCAGTAGATTTCGCCCATTGAGAACTGATTCTGATAGTTTGATACATTCAGCAACATGCTCAGCCGTGTTGAAATCAACATATGCAAAGCCTTTGGCAACCTTGCGTTTTGGGTCGGTCGGCAAGTTGACGCGGGTAATGGAAGCTTCCTCAATAGTATCTGCTTTTGCAATGATGAACCGCTTAAGGTCATCTTTGGACGTATCATATGATAAGTTGCCTATCCATACCGAGAATTCTGATTTCTTTTCAGGTTCTTCTGTGGTTGTCTCTTTGCTTGTTGCTGGGGTGGTGGAGGTGGACTTTTTGTTCTCATCAATCTTACCCTTTTTGAGTTGACGTTTCTGTTTTTTTGACAGTGGCTCTGGTTGCTCTAGGTCAATTTCAATCTCCTCCTGCGTGCGTTTAGCAGCCTTTTCAGCCGGCTCTGGGCTTGAATCAGACGACATAGCTTTTTTTCAATCTGCAAGAACTAAGGTCGGAAAAATTGTTCTTATCCCAACACAAAAAGAAATTTATGCATGCGCCGTAAATAGTGGGGCTGCGATATATATTTGGGTGCTAACGTCTAGATTTATTATACATTTACTTCAACATGAGCGGTTACCGGTGGTAAGTATCTCTTAAAAATAAGATGAGATGGGAATTAGATATATATCAGTTGTTGGTGGCATGAAATGTACCTTGCCAGAGTAGTGAAAAGTGGTTTTATGCGAATGATCTTCATTACTCTCTTCTATACTAAGGTTGTTATATTCTATATGCTGAATGTTAAGATAAAAATCCTGAGTGAGTGTGCTAACGATACACAAGGCCTTTGGCTTCTGCGTCTTGAGACTGATCCCACATCTCAACGTCACGATATTTGCGGTTTGTCGAGTTTGAAATCACACTAAAGGTGGTTATGAGCAGGATAACAGCGATTAGTGCTTCCATAATGAAGTCCATTATCAAATACAGGATCCAGCTTCCGTTAAATAAACTGAAAGTGTGGTACTGTGTGACATCGTCCGAGAGCGCGAAGCTGGACAAGATGCTAAAAAGAAGTCTCGTTACAAACAGCGGCGTTGTGATAAAGGCTGTGTAGAGACATGCACGATAGGCTGGGTCGTAGGTATCACCCATATTCAGAAAGGAGACAAAGGCGAGAATGAGAATGAGGATGAAAGAAAGAGCAAACAGGACTGCACCGACCTTACTAAGCACCTTTCCAAGGGATTTATCGGAACCTGAGCCAGTCAGAATAACAAAACCAATTAATGAGCATGCAACACCTGCTAGCAACACTATTCTGCAGATACGTCTGTGCAAGGAACCTCCTATAATCCCTGATGATTTGTTGCTGTTATAATTTGAACCTTTTCCTACAAGAGACAGTAAAGCATTTTCCAAAGGGCCAAGTGAAATAGAAAGCAGTACCAGCGAAGCTGTCACGAGTCCTGAGGAAGGTGTATTTCCATTTGCTTCGTCGTTGGCGACCACCAGCGATAGCGCATATCCACCGGTTTTGAGAACATTGTATATGAGCAGATCACGCCAATTGCCAAACCTGCTGTCACTACGAATGAAAATCGCACTCAGTATGCATATCACAAGCATAATTGCAAAGAGAATGACCCCTGCAACGTAGATATCATCCCTGGGGGTCTTGAATATAGAAGTATTAATATCCACCATCTTCAGCTACTAAATGGAATTCTAATTGGCGAAATAATAATGCAAAACTAGGAATCATAGGCAGCGACCATACACAATTTTATATGGAAGGCACGAAAATAAATAAAACGGCTGTGTTCTTCATACGAGGATTACATAAGCGCCAAATATTCGATTTCTGATGCTGTCGATCTATTTACTGTGCCTTTCGCGAGCCGCAGATCGCATCGCGTATCAACGCGTTCCCGCCACCCCTGGCGAGAGCCCCGAACTTTAGGGTTCGGAGTTATATAGTGGCCCAGTGGGCATGATCTATAATTGGATAAGAAACAGAATCTTATTGAACAAATACAGAATTAATTACGGGTTTCCTGCTGGACGAATTTGGCAATGGTTTGTAGTTGGATATTGGAGGTGCCTTCGTAAATGGAGCCAATCTTTGCATCACGGTAGAATTTCTCGAGTGTTTCATCGCGAGTGAAGCCCACTCCGCCCATCCAGTCGACTGCTTGTGAGGATACTTTTTGGGCGACCTGACTGGCATACAATTTGGCCATAGCCGCTTCCTTAACGAATGGCTTACCCTCTTCCTTTAGTCTTGCCGCATTGTATAACAACAAACGGGAGGCCTCAATCTCCATGGCGGCTTGAGCAATCTGGAACTGCATACCTTGGAATTCGCCTATCAACTTTCCAAATTGTTTTCTGTCATTGAATGCGTAGCTGGTGGCCTTGTTGAATGCACCCATAGCCAGACCAGTCATTTGGGCTGCAATGCCAATTCGTCCTTCGTTCAAGCACTCAATGGCAATTTTGTAGCCCTTGCCCTCCTCGCCTAGCAGATTCTCCTTGGGCACTACCACATCGTCGAGGTTAATGACACAAGTGGAAGAGGCGCGGATTCCCAGCTTCTTTTCCTTCTTGGCAATCTGGATGCCCATTTCTTTCTCAACTACGAACGCCGTGATGCCCTTGTAACCCTTGGAGAGATCAAGGTTGGCAAACACCAGAAACACTTCTGCTTCGGCCGAGTTGGTGATCCACATCTTAGAGCCGGAAATTACATAGTCACCGTCACTGTTTTTGCTAACTTTGGTCTTCATTGCGAACGCATCTGAACCTGAGCTTGGCTCAGACAGTGCAAAGGATCCCACCTTGGATTCAGCGAGTTGCGGTAGATATTTCTCTTTAAGCTCCTTAGTACCGTACTTGCGGATGCATGTATTGACCAAAGTATTGTGAACATCATTCATGACACTGACTGATGGATCTACTTTGGCAAGTTCCTCCACCACCAGGATTGCTGATGTGAAAGATGCCCCTGCACCGCCAAACTCCTCGGGGGTTTCGATGCCCATAAGCCCATGATCAAACATGGCCTGTACGATTGATTTATCCATGTTCTCATTTTCATCCATTTCCCTCACTAAGGGCCCCACCACCTCTTGTGAGAATTTCGCGACTGTTTCCCGGAACATGTCCTCTTCCTCTGTAAAGTTATTCAACGATGATGCGGTCCGTCGTGCCATGGAACTGCTGAATGTACGTATAGCAGGGACTCTGCCGACAGTCCGTAATGATCGAAGTATACCAGATCTAAGCATTTCTTCACCTCTAGTTATATCTACGTTTACGTGGCTTGAATGATGATGGAAAATCCTGATTCGGAGTTGGTTGGTATTTATACGGTATCTCCTCGGAGAGCCGGGAGTTTTGTGGGGATCTCCACCTCGGCTGTCGGCGGCGCTTCGGCACACTATCACTGCGACAGATAACCTAAATTTGTTCCCTGAAAGTCATTGTAAATAGGATCGATTTCGCACTTAGAAGAACTCTACTTTCCATTATTAGATTGAATATTTGTTTATCGATTCCAAATTATAATTGTTTGTGTTACACTATGTGACTTGAGTCGTTTTATTATCTCCTATCCGCAATGAAGCTATGGTACCTGAAGTTTCAGTTATGAGTTATGAGTTTTCCTCTCAATAGTTAGGGACTGAATGAATGGGGACTATACGGTGGTTTATGAAGTTTTACCGTAAAACTTTTGTACTGTTGTACAGCTGCTCAGCTGCTGCTCTAGTCGATCGGGCACTGTCCGGCGGCCGAATGCAAGCAAAGCTCACAGATTAATGGACACGACGCGGAGACGCACTACTTACTCACCGGACATAAACATAAAATGAGCAAACAGTCCTTTTCGGTGCAATCGGCAACTTCGGCAGATATTCCACGTCTGGCAAAGATAGCTGGTGATTCGTTTGCAAATGATCGTCATACTCAGGTCAAGGCTCTTGTTAAGGGGTCACACGACCACGAGAATGGCATGAAGGACGCGTTGGCATCATGGATCGAAAGACCTCAGAAACTGACGATTCTCAAGGCCGTGGAAAAGGGCTCTGGTGAAATTGTGGGCTGGATCTGCTGGGCATTCCGTGGGTACGAACAACAATTCCAAAAGGCAGGTGAAGGCACAAAAAACATTGTTGAGGCGAAAGAGCAAGACGACCCTATGGAGGATGATATAGCAAAATCCCCGTTGGAGCAGCTTGAAGACATCACAAATAAAGATATGGAGCTATGGATGGAAAAGTTGATGCCGGAAGGCACGAAATGCATGTTCATTGTCGCGGTGTCGGTATCGCCAGAATACCAGGGCAGAGGAGTGGGGTCAGCATTGATCGAATGGGGTACTCAGAAAGCAGACCTCGACAATGTGTTCTGCTGGGTTCATGCCTCGGAAGCAGGACATCCTATGTTCGCAAAACGAGGATTCGAAGAGGTCGGCCAATTGGAGATTGACCTCGACAAATATGCATCTGCTGCTCCTCCTCAAGCTGACGGCAAATGGGGCAACTACACGTTTCGCTATATGAAACGACCTGCTTCCAGTAACTAACTAACTCTGTACTAATTACGACGATGACTTCTATCATTATGACCTCTACGAGCAATGAATGGACTTTAAGTAAACAATATCAAAATATTTACGCAAAAATTACCTATAAAACGTATCGGAAATCCTTATTCTCGGCTTCAGTCTTGTCCATGAGACCCAGGATCATGGCCTCTAGACGCTCTTCCTCGCTCAAAGCCTCAGTGGACCCATAGGCCTTGTCGCGACGCCGATTCTGGATCATCATGTATACCCGAAGGAGAATCGCAAGCACAATGCTTCCACAAAAACAGCCAAGAATAGTAGCAAGAGCACGTGAGTATTTCGGTGCATCACTCGCCTTGAAACAGAATGGACCTGCTATATTGCCAGCCGAGTACACTATGAGGATCATTGCATTTGTGGTGGCACGCTTTGTGTGACCCGC
The DNA here is from genome assembly GCA_030574215.1 of Diddensiella santjacobensis. Taxonomy (NCBI): domain Eukaryota; kingdom Fungi; phylum Ascomycota; class Dipodascomycetes; order Dipodascales; family Trichomonascaceae; genus Diddensiella; species Diddensiella santjacobensis. Next base: position 368,633 of record JAJMEO010000010.1, read on the forward strand.
AACATTCTGACCCACGACTGCCAGTGTAAAAGGCCATGTCACTGCATACGAGTTGATCATCCAGTATGCAAATACTCGGCCCCACTTGGATGCACCTGTATTTTCAGTGGCATAGACAGTCGAGATGCCAATGATTGCAAAAATTAGCGGCACGATCATTCCAAGGGTTCTAATATTTGGATGCTTCATGGAAACAAATCCCCAGATAATCATCTGCCCCGCTGACCAGAGTGAAGATGGCAAGCCCACAAGTAACGTCTGAAAAGCGGTAAAGTCCATTCCCTGGATAACCAGAGTATTGAAATTGGTGAGGCCACCATTCGGAATGTTGCACAACAGAACGAAGGACAGAAGAATCATGAGCTTTATGTCAGTGAAAGCTTCGATAACTTGGTAGGATTTCCACTTCGGGCTCTTTGTTCCCATAAAGTTTCTTGCCACGCGCTTTATGGCGATCTCCTTCTCGTGCTCAGACAAAAACCGGGCCGTGGCGACATTGTCGGGCATGAAAAAAAGCCATATGAAGCCCGTTACTACTGATAACAGCCCCAATGTGAGAAAGATGTATTTCCAGGGATTCAGCGATCCACCGGCGTGTCCGAGACCCCAGGACACAAGACTGAATACAATATAGAACGTGCCTTGCATTGATCCCCAAATGAGTGTTCTCATCACTTGCTCGCGCCGCGTATACCAGAAACTGGTATAAATGACGAAGCCCGGCACAATAGGTGCCTCTGTTATCCCGAGCAGAAACCTCAGCACAAGAATAGAAGCATAGTTTGTTGCTCCTACGTGGCCCAACATGACTGCACCCCACGCCAGTGTGCTAATGGCAATGACTTTTGCCGTCGGATAACGCTGTAAAATCCAATTGCAACCTAGCTGACCCCCGAGATATCCGACTACATTTTGTCAGTATGGATCTTTGTAAAGAAAAAGGAAAGGTGACTTACAATAAAATATGGAGGAGGCCCACGAGTATTGGGTGCCGACCAAACCCAGATCTTCACGGAAATCAAACAGAACGGCCCAAGCGAGACTGGCCTTGTCAATGTAAGTAATCCCATACAGCACGCACATCACAGGTAAAAGGCGCCAATCGAGCTTGCGCTTGACTTTGTTCGCCTCTACCGGGTCCAATTCTGATTGATTGGTACGCTTGAAGATGGCAAAGCTCTCATCTGTGATTTCATTCTCATCAATTCCCTTAACAATCTCCAGCGGAGTAACTTGCGCCGTATGTTCGACTTTGATTTCAGCACTCATTCTGGCGGCAACCCTGGTGAGCTACCCACGGTTATTCAATGGCCATTTATAATATGGTCGTTATCTCGTCAAAAGCAAACCCCAGATACCCTCTTATCAGGGAGCTCCTCATATTCTCTAATCTAATCTGGCTCCCACATGAGTAGGGGAGCTCCTCACTCCTAAACAGGAGATATCGGTGACATATCTGCTCCAAGATGGTTGGAATCGGTATCCGAAGCCGCACAATTTCGTTATCTTCGATCCCATTGCATCGACCACCATCTCCGCCAGGAGCGACACAACATTTAAATATCAGCCCGACAGTATATATAATGGGCACTGTCGCATAGAAAAAAGAGCTCAAAATACAAATTAAAATGACGGGGGCGCCGGAGATTAAAGCCAAAGAATGTTTGGACATCTTGTCTAGTATGATCAAAATCAAGAGCTACTCCAAAACGGACGGTGAAATTGAGATTGTCAAGCATATGGCGGCTTTGATGGATAATATCGGACTTGACGCTAGTGCTGTTCCATTTGCGGACCCTCAGGACGGGAGCCAACGGTTTAACGCTATCGGTACCTGGCACGGTTATGGAAGTCCAGCGGCAGCAACGACCGCAGTTAAGAAAGCCAAGTCAATTCTATTCAATGGACATGTTGACACAAATCCCGTCAGTACGGGTTGGACTGTGGATCCCTGGGGTGGGTTGTATAATGACGAGTTCATCTGGGGTATTGGAGTCTCCAATATGAAGAGCGGGTGTGCTGCTTACTACTGTGCCGTCAAGACCCTGATTGAGCAAGGATATGAGTTGGAAAGTGATGTTATATTGACGTTTGTAGTCGGCGAGTTACAGGGAGGTGTTGGCACATTGGCAGCAATCGACCAGGGGCTTATGACTGCAGATTATTTTATCAATTGCGAACCCACAGATATCCGTGCTATCACGATGCACGCAGGTTCGATGATTTTCGAGATCAACCTCATTGGCGATACGCGACACATGTCAAAGCGCGAGGAAGCCACGGACAGCATTTTAGCCTCTGGTGACTTGGTGCCACGTCTAGCGGCTATGACGTTCTCGGATGCAAAGTCCAAGAAGCATGAGTCAATAAATCGGTGCCATGTCGGCACGGTTCGTGGGGGTCTTGGACGGGAGATGCTTGAGTGGCGTGCACCTCAGGTAGCAGACTTTGTGCGCATGACTGGATCCGCACGGTATGCACCGGGACAGTCGACTGCCACCGTACTGCAGGACCTTGAGACAAAGGTGCAAGAGACCAAGAGCGTATTTCCAAAGCTCAAGTACGAGGTTAATGAGATTGCTTCAAATGCTATGCCACCGTTTGAGGTCGCGGATTCGAGTATGGTTGTGAAGTCTGTCAATCGTGCGTATAAGGAGGTTCGAGGCGTCGATCAGCCTACAGGAGTGTTTCCTCCACCGTGCTTTTATGGCTCCGATGCAGGCCATCTACTGGCCAAGCTAGGAATGGAGGGACTTGTGTGTGGGCCAGGTGGCAAGTACAACACTATGCCTGATGAGAAGGTTGATATTGATGACTACTTAGACTTGGTTCGTGTATTTATTCGAGTTGTTCTCGATATGTGTAATGGCAGAAAGAAAGTCGCTGCTGAGCTCACCTAAACTATTTGCTTAATAGCTTAGATTCGGAGGAATGAAGGCGCGTTTGTCTCCGTACTCGTCATCGGCAATATTGGCGGTCGTTGACTCGTTGAGATAGACAGTGACGCCAGTAAGTACCAGTACGAGTGTGATAACAAGCTCCATTACGAACACCATGGATAGGTATAGCCTCCAGTCACCATTGAACATGCTAAATCGGTGGTAGTCAGTGATATTATCTGAAAGACTGAAGCACGATATGAGCGAGTATACCAGACGTACAATGAAGAAAGGAACTGTTGAAACGACTGCTATGATGCAGGTGCGGTACATTTTATTATAACGGACATCCAAGCTTATGAAAAGCACGATGGCCAACGTTACAATGAGCACCAGCGCTGCGGCATATAGCACGCTTCCGGCTTTAGCAAGCACGAGGCCAGCACCTTTACTACCGCTGTTCTTTCCTACCAGGATGCCGAATCCTAAAATTGACGTGACGACGCCAGTAAAAATAACAACCCGGCATGTCATGAGGGATATGTTAAAGCCGCCAAAGGTGGGACGGCGCGAAATGAGCCCGCGACTCAGAAATGTCAACAGGGCATTCTCCAGTGGGCCCAACGAGATTGCCATCAGAACAAGCGACGTCGTTACGAGTCCACGCGAGGGGGTCTTGCCGTCAGATTCTGTGCCAGCGACCACTAGGCATAGCACAGATCCACCCGTTCTGAGCACAGCAAAAAGCAGTACATTACTCCAGATGAAAAAATAACGCCTGGCGGTCAACGAAATAGGAAATAGGCAAAATACAATTATGAGTCCAAAAGCAATAGCTACAGCGAGATACACACCATTCTGAGGGTCTGTCCATATGGAAGCCATTGTTTACGAGACGTGAAATACATCACCTGTGGAATAATGTTCAATTGCGAGGACAAAAACTTTAACCGCCTCATTCGTAAACACGCAGGCGGTGCAAGGCTTCCAGCTCACCGTGGGTAAACCTTATAATCCCGCCTTTCCCGCCTAGCGCAGTTTTTCAAAATTCTCCGCGATGGGCATGATCGGCAATGAGCAATTGCATTCCGCAGGAGTTCGAGCCGCTTTTCCTGCAGCTAAACGATATGGCGAGTATCTTTAAAATAATTAGGGCTAAGTGATATATTTAAGCTATAGCGTAATGAACGACCCATTTCCATCTAATCTCTTACCCTTCTCCATGTCTTTCAACTTAGGAGCTATACCCAGGGGCCCCCAATTCCTGTGCGATGAGCTTGAGCTGATGGCTTCCATGCCTGCTAGCTGTAGTTGCAGTAATATCTACTGAAACACCGCATCCGGGTTCGGAAATTAAGAGTGGAGAAACCTCACTGTCAAATGAAAAAAACTGCTGTCCTTTGACTCGAAGCACAATTCAACCATTTCAGTAGCATGCCAGGTAATTAATCCCGTGGCAGCATTCCGAACGCTGGAGCCATTGCGATCAACCATACGTTTTAAATTTATTTCTGCTGTGCTGACCTGCGCACCAACTCCCGCGCGTGAAAAAGTCATATGTAGACGTTTAACATTAGGAGTATACGTAAATCCAAATAAATTTCAATTTGTATGAATGTCTCGAAAGAGTCTAACGAGTGGGGCCTTTAATCAAACCTCATCTACCTACAAAGCCGATGTGTTGGGCTACATAAATTAGTAGCCGATCCTATACCAACGAGTCCTTCGGGTTTGAGAGAGTCTGCTGCGGATGATTTGAGTTCCAAATTTACAGTTTAGCTTCTCTTTTTAACGTATATTTTTAATGATATGTGACACAGTAATTTTTACAGTCGAATGCGAAATGTGGAGACGAGATAGTATCTAACGGGTTTAGAAAAAGCATAAAAATTAGTCAATGGGATCAGATGTTAGATTAACCAGTCTTGGACATTAACAGTTCGTTATCTCAGAGAAATTAGGTTTTATGACGATCGTTTCCGAATCGGACAGAAATAAGGTTTAGACGATCCAGTTCGATGCGAACCATTTTTTTCTTGCTAAAGGCCATCATTTTAAATAAGATGAAGCTTGTCGTTTATTTTGAGCATCAAAGTTAATTTCAGATGGACCAAAACTCAGGAAATCGATAGTGAAACTCATGTTGACGAGGTTGATCTGAAGATCGATGAGTCCCCGGCCAGAAAGTAGCGTTTCAAGGCCTAAGTCTCGTTCTACATGGGCAGCATGATGATGGGCTTGCCGATTTAAAATAATTTGTTCAAGCTTCTCAGGATGAGGCGGTGATGTGGTTAGTGATTATCACTGAGAGGTCATAACAGAATGCCTAAACTAAGGCTGATGTGGCCATCACCAACGATTTATTCGATGATTTCGACAAGGTCATTGAGACCATATTTAAGGACTATGATGACAAGTTGTTCATGTATGAGCATAAGTTTGTTGACTGATGATCCTGATACTTCTAAGAGTGATGATCAATCATACTTCGTGTAAATGGCCGAAATGTCGGAGTCTATACCAAGGATTCCATTTTCAACCGTTTTTTTTCTTTTGCTACAAGGGACAGGAGCTCAATTTGTCGTTCCCGAAGCGACAGACATACTCTGTCGGTCTTAAAAGTCTCCGACACCAAGGAAGACGGATACTTCCACGAATTGGACACTCTTGCCAAACCAAAACTGGATAAATACTGAGCGGGCGTGGTAAACTGGCTTGACGAACGAAAGTCCGTCTGAATACCACCCTTTAAGTAGCTTTATGGAATTGGGACTAGGACCTGAAAGTGCTCTTCAGCTCATCTTTTCAAATCTTTTTGATCTCTTCAAGCAAGCCCCTTTCTCCGCATTCCCCCACTTTTCTCCTTCCTTTCGACTCCGCCTCCTTCCGCCGCCGTAAGGATTTTGATCTTGATCAACTGGCTAAACCGAACCCACAATTTCCCTTTTTCTGATGCAAAGATACATACATACTATATAATAAAAAAAAATGATAAAAAGATAATGATGATGATGAAAACTCTATAAAAAATTTCGTGAAAGCGTTTATGCGGCAGCGACTGCGGCCGAGGGCGATGTAGTTGTTGTTTGCATGCTAATGGACTCTTGAGGACTAGGTCTCGAAGACGGGCCTCGACCGAAAATATTGTATAATGCCGACCGATGGGATCTCTGTTGAGTTGGAGGCGGAGGTGTTGGTAAGGCCTCTTCAGGAGGAGGGGGAGGTGGAGGCACGTAATAATCATACTTGCATAGAGGGCAATATGCTCTTCGGGCCGTTAACCACGGATCCACACAATGGGAATGGAAGATATGTCCGCAAGTCAGGAGTCTTACGGAATCGATATCTTCCATGGCTTCAATACAAATGGCACAAGTATCATCAGCGACGGCATTCACTAATTCTTCATCTTCCTGTTCTTCAAGTTGAGAAGTTGTTGATTCTTGATCTTGAGTTTGAGCTTCAAGATCCGGGCCTCTTTCAAAGGATTTGACAGTTATAGGAGACGAAGAAGAATCGGCTTCTTCTTCAATCACTTCAACCACAGTGTTTTCCTCTTCTTCATCAACCTTTTTGGATGGAATGATTGTTGAAGAGGGTAATGTTGAGATTGAGATTTCCTGTGGAGGAGGAGGTGGAGGAGGTGGGGTTGAGATATGTTCCACTTTTGCCTGTTTATAAGTCATGATTGGAAATTTCTCATCGACTTGTTCTTCCGTCATTAGACGAGGTTTTTTCTTTCTTGTGATTCGTGTGGTACGATTTCTTTGTTGAACTGCTTCCGCAGTATATAATTCCGGGTTTCTGTGTCTTCGATAACAATATCGTATACCCATAAATACACTAAACGGTAAGAAATATACCAGTAGCATCAATAATGCCACCATGGTACGTAAAGTATTAGCAAAGATCAATAGGATGAATCCCAAGATATCTATAATCATCGATAAAACCCCATTCATGGTCATTTTGATATCATGTTTGCCAGTCTAGAAACCCCCCAGAGTACAAGAGAGGGGAAAGAAAAAGTGGTTGTTGGGATGAAGAAAAAGAACAAAAAGAGACAGTTTTAATGTTGCAGTTGAAACTCACGTCGAGTCTCTCCACCAAAACATAGATCAAAAGACTCCCATGAATGAGGAAATCATCAATCAAATATAGATAATCATTAGTTTCATAAGAATAGACTTACAATAAATTGGCAAATACAACCCCAACTCCTAAAGCCACATAGAATAGCGTTGAACTCGCCGAACTTTTGGGTAGAAACGTTCCGTTATCCGACATTTCCCTTCAATAATAAAACAACCTTGCTTTCCGTTTCTTATAAATAGAAGTTCAAATCCAAGGCTTAGATATAATCAAATAAATGGATTATCAAGGTGCAGGCGATTGATGGCGGTTACAAGCCCTGATATTTAAACCAAAGTTGGGAAGAGAAAGGAAAAGGTTCGTTTAACCCTCCGTCGTATTCGTTTTTTTCGGTTTAGTAAAAGGTGGGGATCGCGGCCCACCGGCTGAGACGGGCGATTTTTGGTCGCATTTCCTCCCAACTCCGCCTGGTGGCTTTGTTGCACTGAGAAATCCGGCGCCGCCTGACAGTTTTGATCGGAATTGGAAGGTGGAATTAGTCATGAAACACTAACATCTGGATGCAACGAATAATTTAAAGGAAAGTGAATTGGGAGGGGTTATTTTATCTATATTGATCTTTAATATATTTGTATGTGGAGGTGAAAATTGTATCCAACCATATATATTTATTACAGAGTTGTAAAAGTTTATATATAGAATAATACTCTTCTATCACTCCGAAATGGATCAGCCATCAAATGATGAGGATCTAATCATTCAACAAAGAAGAATTAAACGTCAACGACTACTCGAAAAATTGTCTACTCAACAAACTCAAGGTTTGAATGTGGTTCAGGAATCTAAACCCGAACCGGTCAATGATGAGGTTAAACTCAATATCAACGTTGAGAATGATTCAGATGATTCGGATGACGATGATGATATGTTTTCAACCAAAGTTGATAACAAATCAAATAGTACTGCTACAAATGCTAAAAATGGTGATGGAAGGAAGTTGGATCAAAGCATGTTGGATAATTGGGATGATGTTGAAGGATATTATAGAGTCATCTCCGGTGAGCTTTTAGACGGTAGATATTTGGTGACTGCTACCTTGGGAAAAGGCATGTTTGCATCTGTGGTTCGAGCTACTGATACCAAGTCATCATCATCAGAGATGCCGGTGGCAATTAAGATCATTCGAAATAACGAAACAATGTCTAAGGCCGGCAATAAGGAGATGCAAATGTTGACGGTACTTAATGACGCAGACCCAAACGATCAGAATCATATTGTTCGCATGTTACGATCGTTTACCCACAAAGATCATCTCTGTCTGGTATTTGAATACTTGAATGCCAATCTCAGAACCATCCTCAAAAAATATGGTCGTGATGTTGGTATAAACATCAAAGCCATCCGATCCTATACTAAACAGCTGCTGTTAGCGTTGGATGTTCTTGTTCGATGTGAGATTCTTCATGCTGATTTGAAGCCTGATAACATTCTTGTCAACGATTCAAATTCTATATTGAAAATCGCGGATTTGGGTTCGGCCTCGTTGTTATCGGACAATAATGATATCACGGCCTATCTTGTTTCTCGGTTTTATAGAGCCCCGGAGCTTATACTGGGACTACCATACAACTGCTCTATAGATATGTGGTCGTTAGGTTGTACTCTGTATGAGCTTTACACGGGAAAGATCCTCTTTCCAGGAAGGACAAACAATGATATGCTAAAAATCATCATGCAAACACTGGGCAAATTCAACCATAAATTACTCCGGAAAGCCGGATTTGCAGACCAGCATTTCAATGACGATTTGGACTTTCTATGCGTGGAGTTTGACTCCTTGACGGACCGGCAGCAGACTCGGGTCATAAAGTCGGTTGGTCCGGTTCCAGCCCTGACTCTACGTGGTCGGTTGTCCAAGATGGAAGATTCTAACTCCAATAGAATGGTGTTGGATCAATTCATTGATCTATTGCATAGAATGCTAGCTCTCAACCCCGATAAAAGGATAACTCCAGCACAAGCATTACAGCATCCTTTTGTATGTACATGATTATTATATTTATAATATTTATTTTTCATTTTAAATGCCTCGTTAATAGTAGTGTGTTTTTGATTCAATATCCCTGTTTTGGAACATGCAACGGCTCTTTTTATCTACACCTTGATTCGGTATTCCTTTGGAACATGTAATGGAGACCATATACCTCTTACTGATGGATTCTCACCTTTGACAGCATATTTGTATTTCCGTAGATGTTCTCCACTGCTGTTTGCAACAAGATCGATCTTTTCGGTGACCTGCCATGCAGACATATTTCGAGTACAGATAACCTTTTCTCGTCCGTTAACATACTCTCCTCGTATAATAGGATGACCTCGGTCCTTAACAACCATAAATTCGATTTTGGGATGCTTTTGAGCCACTTGTTTAAGATGGTTGGCGAGAAATTGTCTGGTTCCTTCAGAACTTCCTCCCCAATTACAATATCGGATTGTTATCCGTTTGCATTGTAGAATAAACGACCCCAACCCATTAAGGTTCTTGGGGATGGCATGTCCAGACACTCTGGCAGGCATTTTTGTTTTAGATGTTTGAAAATTTGGTGATCGCTGCGGAAGTCAAAAATATGTGCGGGAAGTTGGAATTTACCACTATACAAACCACTAATATTGACGACGCGGATGATCTCAACCTCGTTACGAGGGGTTTGCCTCTCAATAGCAGGTCAACAAGCACGAAGAAGATTGTTCTCATCTTCGATATGTGTTACAAAAGAAGCGCAGAAAAGAACAAACCGGGAAGTGGTTGCAGGCGGGTTCCTGTCTGACCGGGACATATTCCAAGATTTGGCGGTTCCAACCAATTCAATTAATGCAGTTTTGAAAGATGGTTATAAGCTATTTTCAGGCTCAGTAATACGATCTACACCGAAAAACCCCTCTGCTTTAATTCTACTAGGTAGTGAAGCTTTCATATTAGATTTGTCTGGTATTAAGGGCCTTGACAGTGGTATGATTCAATTCGACTCAGAAACCATGGCCATATTCGACGTTGTACGTCCATTACCGGAGATTCTTGTCATTGGACTAGGAAGCAAATCTCGAATTCTACATCCCGAGACCGCTGCTCATCTACGGTCTTTGGGAATGCAGTTGGATATTGCAACTAGCGTAAGTCTTCCATTCCAATTGGAATGTAATATCCTACAACTAACTGATTGATCATCTAGAAATACGCTGCGAGTAACTTCGCATTATTGACAGTCGAACGACCACAACAAGTTGGCGCTCTTCTGTTCCCTCCTCACATATGAGATTTATACTTATTTTTGTACATAGTAAAAGCCGTTTCCCACCCAAACCCGCACGTTAATTTTCGATTCAAAAACACCATCAAATCCACCAACTGCGTGAAATGGTATGTAAGAACCGAATGGTTTCGTTAGATGGCATGTTCTTTTTTTGTTTTGAAGCTAATATGTATATAGACTGATGTTAAGCGGATGCCACCGCATGTAGCGGCTCTTTTCAAGCCGGCTGCACCATTGAAATATGTTGATCCTATCGATAAAGCGCCTGGAGAACGGTGTACACGATTCATAACTGGGGTGGGGCAATATGTAGAGTTGTTGAATACCCCAGATCCGGATTATGTACCGACAGAGAGTTGGTTACAGAAGCAGCAGAAGGAACAACGGGAAAAGGCCAAACAGGTTCAAATGCAATTGGAACTGGCAGCCAAAGAATGGAATCCCAATGAAGATGCCCATATTCGAGGGGATCCCTACAAAAGTTTATTTATCTCACGACTCAGTTATGATGTTGATGAACAGGATCTGGAGAAAGAATATGCGCGGTTTGGTCCAATTGAGCGCATTCGAGTCGTACACGACACAGTGACGGGCAAATCAAAAGGTTATGCATTCATTGTCTTTGAGCGGGAACGAGACATGAAATCCGCTATAAGAGCCTCGGACGGAATGAGGATAAAAAATAGACCCATCTCGGTCGATGTTGAAAGAGGTAGAACCGTCAAAAATTGGAAACCAATGAGATTAGGAGGTGGAAAAGGTGGTAGACATTACACCAAAGCAAGACTGCTGAGACGAGCAAAAGAAATCGGCGACAGAGGAAGAGACCGAGATTTCAATAATAATCGTGACCGACGAGATAATAGAGAAGGTGCTGGCGGCCCTCCAACACAGTCTTTCCGCGACTCTCGACCAGTTCCTACTGGCCCTGCATCTCAACGCGAGTTCCGTCCTCCTCCTCCTCACCGTTCTAGAGAACGTAATGAACGGCCTCCTTATCGTGACGACCGTGGTAGTGACCGTGGAAGCAGTTACCCATATAATCGTGATAATCGAGATCGAGATCGTCACCGTGAAAGAGATCCAAAGCGAGAATTGGACAGAGAGAGACCGGCGCCTCGGGTTCGCGAAAGAGACTACGACAGTCGCCGGCGAGAACCTGAACGAGATCGGGAAAAAGATCCAAGAGAATCTTCGCGTAGCAATCTCATGTATTAGTATAATTTTTATATCATTAAATAAATAACGTCGTCCTGTCAATAGATGGTTTTGAGACTCCATCCTCCTCCCACGATCCGGGCAGCTACAAAAAACATGCATCCCACCAGATATGCCACGGAACTGAATATAATCAAGCCTGAGTAGCTTCCGTTTTGTCTATTTACAATCTCTCCTGCAATTGGCAGTCCTGTAAGCACACCGAAACTCACAAAAAAATAGCAGGTTCCATATCTTTTGCCGTAGTCCTCCGTATTGCAGATCTGCGAAATACAAACCGGGGTGAGACAAATGCCGGTGCCGGACCAGAATCCAAACATGACTGCGAATCCAATCATGGCCCCAACATTCGATCCTGCCGGCAGCCATATTGCCAGACATGTCAATGCACATATGAAGGACGTGACAATCATGACATTGAACCGTCCAAAACGGTCAGCCATATAACCGGGAAGACCACGGCCAAATATGGATCCCACATTCAAAAGCACCAGCAACTGGTAGGAGAAAGTCCTATTGACATTATGTGCCAAAGCATAAGTGGTAATATAATTAAGAGGCACAAACAGAGCCCATTCAATCATGAAGATGCCAATTGTGGTAAGTGTGAAGCGTAGGTCTAGGAAGGCCTTCAAATCAATACTGGCGCCTGCTCGAGTATTCATAGGGAGTCTTGTTTTTAAAGTCAAAACCGAGCAGATACATAACAGCAATACCAAAAAGCCAATGACCCGGATTGTCCAACCATAACCGATTTCTTCCATCATTTTAATCATAGCAAGAGGAAATACCACTCCTCCTACAGCGCCGCCCGTGGCGGCGATACCTGTAGCAAGGCCTCTTTTTTTGTAGAACCAATGTCCTATAGTAGCGACACTAGGAGTGAAGACCAACGAGGCAGAAAGGCCGCCCAGAATGCCAAATCCAAGTAGAAATTGGTAGTATTCAGTGCAAACACTGAGAATAAATACTGAAGCAATCGAACCAATACAGCCGGGGATTAATACAAACTTGAGGCCATAAGTATCGAATATAGGTCCGACCTGAACACCTCCAAAAAAAAATAGAAACACATAAATACTGAAAATCCACGATATTTTGGATTCATCCATATCCTTCAGCTGGTGCTGAGACAACCATGCTTGTACAAATCCATTTGTATTAACAACTCCAAACGTTGCAGTCATCGCACACCATGCACCCAATACCGCCAACCATGCATGAAGTCCCCCTTCGGGAAAGTCCAAATCCTCATCAGCATGAGGTCCATTATCAACCTGACTGGTCGTGCGCATCATCTCATTATATATGACCTTGCGTTCTATGACTCCTCGCAGATCAGAACCACTGGCTTCTTCACTTGTAAGAACTGGCAACTGTCCTAACTCCGACGACTCTACAGCCATATCTCTCTCCAACTCACTATTAACCATTTAAAACACTATTGCTTAAGATCCCATGAATCGAAATATATACAAATCTCCTTATAAAAAGCTTAAAGGAAGGTTTTTCTTCCGTCTCGTGCTCGGAGCGGAGAACGCCTTCCGACGCTTTCAGCCGCACCAAACGTCAAAGCAAAAAACTCGGACATCTCCATCATAAGCTAGTGATTCAGGATCAAAAATATCTAGGTTTTATTTCTAGTCTAAGGTCAATTTGAGTTAAGTAGTTAATCGAATTTTGTTTTATTTAAAAAAATGGGCGTTTATATGGTTTTCAACTGAAGGTAATTTTTTTTGGTAAATTTGGTTGGAGAATTTAAATCAGCCTCACAACTTTTCATCAAACCAGAAATCTCAATGGTTGAAGAGTTGAATGAATCCAAACTTGGAACAAAACAATATTGGGATGACTTTTACAGTGTAGAGAAGGCGAATTTTGAAGAAAATAGCCAAGATACCGGAGAATGCTGGTTTTCCGAGTCTGATGCTGAGCGAAGAATGGTGGATTTCCTGACGGAGTTGGCCGAAGATGGGGAAATCGACTTTAACTCCAAGATTGTTGATCTTGGCACTGGGAATGGAAGATTACTTCTCTCTATTAGAGAGGCGGAGTTCACTGGGCCGTTGACTGGGTTGGACTATTCACAACCAGCAGTGGGCTTTGCCCAATCTGTGGCTAAAGAAGAAGGCATAGAGAATGTTCTATTCGAACAAGCGGATTTTTTAGCGGATCCGAAATGGACCCAAGCCACTGATAAGCAGTGGGAGATAGTTCTGGATAAGGGGACTTTGGATGCTATTGCTCTTTCGTCCAATACTTACAATGGACTAAGCGGCGTGAAACAGTATGCTAATGTGGTGAAAAACTTCATCGAAGATAATGGAATCTTACTGGTGACGTCGTGTAACTTTACACAAGAAGAGCTTATCTCAATAATAGCACAACCAGGCCTGCAAAGTTGGAAGACCATCGATTATCCGACATTTGAGTTTGGCGGCACCAAGGGAGCAACGATATGCTCTGTGGCCTTCAAAAGGACCTCATATTAAATTTAAATTATTTTATTATTATAATTATTAGCTCTACTTAGGTATAAGCGAAACCAGGGCCGCATGAAGCTCACCAGCAGTCACGGCATTGGCGGTCTTTAATGCATATTGAATCGGCTTTGAATCCTCTATGGCAGTTATGCGAACAAACTTCTCGCTGGCCAAAGAACTTTGCATGCCCAGCATCACGTCTGTGTTTTTCACCAGCCTGTGGTTCAATATCACCCGTAGAACAGCGTCCGACCTCATCACCAATCGTGAAACAGCTTGTTCTCTCGATTTATTTACATGCAGTGTCCCCGCACCACGCTCCTTCCACCCTGTTTTTGCCGTAAGATCCAATGCATATAGCTTTGCCCGACATGTATATATGCATTCCTCGTCCTCTTCTCCGGTTTCCACTGCTTTTTGTTCTAGCGGCGCCGGGACTTGAACGTACAACTCATCCTTTGAGTCCTCCGGCGAACCTTCCTCGCCTTCTCCCGATTCATTGTTAACATCGTCCTCCACTTTCGACTCCCCTCCCTTGCCAAAAATACTACCGTTACTGTTACCACTGCCGCCATTGCGCGGCTTTGTGTCGACGTCGGGCTCCGCCCATGGATTGTCTGACGTAGATGATGTAGTATGAGGGGAAAACGAGTATGTTGAGCCAAATACCGGAGTACTGGATGCTTGGTTGGATTCATTGGACGCACCGAAAGCTGACGACGACCCGAACGTCAGGCCAGAACCGAAAATCGTTCCCGATGACGGCTTGTCGCCATTAACTGGGGCCTCAGACTTGGCGTCATCCGAATTTGATGTTTGTCCAAAAACAAGACCACTACCGAACACTTTAGAAGTGGATTCAGCGTTGTTATCCTCTGTCTTTTTCTCGGAGGCTTTTAAAGAATCGTCAATAGACCCTTCGACATTCGGCTGCTCCTTTTCAGGCGACGGCATTTTGGTCTTCTGCTCATCAGGCTCAGTAGATTTCTTGGTACTTTTGTTATCTTGCGACTTTCCTTTTGACCCACCATCACCAGACAGTTGAGTAGAAGCCTCGTCCTTTTTCTCTTCTGCTTCTGTTTTGAGGTATGGGGATCTAATACTATCAGTTTTAGAATGTAGTACAGGCTCATTGTCTACTACAGACTCGGCCTTTTCCTCCTCATGCTTCTTAGTCTCCAGCGACGGTTCCACTTTCTTTTGATGATCCACTGTGCCCGCTTCTGTCACTGTTGTAGTACCCTCATTATTGGACTCCTTGTCATTACTTTCGATTGGTTCACGATCATTAACCTTGCTCTGAATGACACTGCTGTCGGATTCAATTGATCCATTGTGAGAATCTTTCTTGTTTTCGCCAACCCCATCTGCATCAACGGTCTTGAGCTTCTTCTTCAAATACGCCTCATCAATTTCCGAACGCGAAACATCTGCATCAAGCTCACGCTTCAATCGCTTTATATCCTCACTTGCTACACTCGAACCCTCCTTATCTACCATGGCCCCGCAGTTATTGCCCGTTGTTAGATCTGAAAATTCCCTATAACCACCCGCACTGGGAACGATGATGCTTGGAGAGAAAAACCACACACAAAAACAAATAATAAATAAAAACATTTGCAGCAGTTGGGATTCGAAATGACTTTGAAATCATCGAGAGATCCAGAGCCCCACACGTGACTGCGGAAGTACGGCTCAAGCCTCATTTGTAATGGCTTCAATAAACATAAAAGGGACTCATAGTAAGATCTTAAAACCTTATTCTATTTTAAATCTATTAAGAATATGCTTGTATTCCACAATTTCATCTTACTGTTACGGATACGACAGTGGCTATCAATGATACTCGTTTCTTCATCAGCCACACAACTGCTTCTTCCGCCACCGTTTTTCTCGTCAAAGTTTAGCGCAGGGATGCTAGACAAGCAGGACTGTCCTCCAATAGACTCATGTCTCCATATGCTTAGAACCGATGTACCGGAGTCGACTGAGTACCAGTTTGACACGGAGATAAATCAAACTATGCCTTTAGCAACACAATGGTTGTAGCTCAATCATCAAGATTTTTAGAACCACGACCGCGTAAAACGGCCTTTATTTATTCATCTATTTATTGTCAATTTATAATTTATGTAATATCGTTCAGATCATGTCTGGATAATTAATTAATTTGCATTTTGTCTGGCTTGGCAGATCTCATCGTAGATCCCTTTAAATCACAACAGCAAATGAATGCATTATAATACGACATCATTAATCAATTTTTTAAGGACCTGATCCATTAGGAATATCTGGAAGTACTCGATCTCATAGACAGCACTTTGAGTATCGTTTGTAAAAATGGAATAAGCAAGTCAAAACAAACAGTAGCATGCAGTCACTACTCATATTTTGGCCAATGACCGCACTCAGCTACAGAATACATGCTACGGTTTTTCAAGTATACAAGCTCTTCTGCAGTACCTACGGTTGTCTCTGTCTGCCGGGTTTTCGCTATATGACTAACAGTATGCCTGATCGCGACGAATATAGAGCCAACTTGCCAATATTAAACTCAATGCTATCCTTATTACTCTTTTCTACTACGCAGCACAATGTTATAGAAATCTTGTAGAATATTAACAAGATACAGTCCTTAGAACAAGCTGAAAGGGAAAAGAGCTCCGAAAAGAAGTGGTATATGGAACGGAGAAAACTGTCCATGTCATGAATTCTATAGCAAATGAAGCGGAAGAATCTAGGTTACAAGTCCAAAGAAATTTGAAGGCATTTTAGTTATAATTTAATATTTCAAGGTTGAGGTTCCAGGAAAATAAAGCTTTCAAACGGATGTCAAAAAACACAATTTACGTAAACTGTTGATCGCCGTTTCGCGTGCGTCGGAAAACATCTCAAAAGTAAACAAAGCGGCTTAACCACTTGAATCACAAAAAACAATTCGAAGCCACGAAAGATGGAAGAAGCCAAGTTGCCTGTCTACTTGAGACTGAAGCCGGACACGAAGCCTGGTGGACTTCACGAGCCGATTCTGTCGGTTCTTCCTGGTAGAAAACAGGTAGTGGTGGATCCGCCCAAGGAGAGCCGGTACTCGGCGAGAGAGACGTTCAGTTTCTCGGGGGTATTTCCGGAGACCTCGAGTCAAATGGATGTTTACCAAGATGCTGTATTTCCGTTGGTAGAGAATGTTCTGAAGGGGTCTGACTCTTTATTTTTCACAATGGGCTCATCTGGTTCCGGCAAGACTCACACGATACTGGGATATAACCGAACACCAGGAATGGTTCATCTTGCATTGGACACGATCTTCAAATCGTTAGATGGAAAGCTTATGGAATTCGAGGAAGTTGAATCCATCAGCGATAGACGTACCCCGACCAGAACGTCTTCTGCTGAAGAGGCAGGTCTATGCATAGATTGGTCAAAGACGGCCAAAGCCCGGCAACTTCCGACCTCTTCCAATATGTGTGACAAATTGGTTGATTCGAGTGATAAGCATCATTATGCCGTCTATCTCTCTATGGTGGAAATATACAACGACCGAATCTTGGACCTGTTTGACGATAAAAAAGGTACAAAACGACGAGCCCTGCTGTTGAACACTGAAGCAGGGACCGGTCGAGTATATCTGTCTGATGTTCATAAAATGTTTGTGGCAGATGCAACGGAGAGTTTCAAAACCATTGAGCATGGATTGTTATCACGGTCTGCCAATTCGACGGGATCCAACCTGACTTCCAGTAGGTCCCATGCATTTACGATAATCGAGATAAAAAAGATTCCAAAGAAGGGCAATGGAGCAATTACGTCTACGACACTTTCCATAGTCGATCTCGCGGGATCCGAGCGAGTCAAGGTCTCCAAGACAAACGGCAGCCGGCTTGTAGAAAGTTGTGCTATTAACAAGTCACTTATGTTATTGGGTCAATGTCTTCAACGGCAGCGAGACAAAGATGAGATGTCGGCAACCCATTCGTTATTCCGGAGCAGTAAGCTTACTCAGCTGCTGCTTTCCAATGCATTTAATGATCGCCTGAAGCAGCGATCGATTGTCATGGTTAACATAGACTTGTATGGTGATTACAGCTCTGCAGCGCAGATGCTTCGATATTCAGCACTTGCTCGTGATGTTAGTATACCTAAGAGTCGGATTTCGTCACTTTCTAGCGTGACGTCTTCTGGGTCTTCTGCAACTTTGGCGGGTGGCGGTTCCAGGAATGTTTCATATCAATTGGAGAATGATGCGCTGGTGCAACGAATCGCTCAATTGGAGATGGAATTGCAGAGGGTCGAACAAAGAAAGCTTGAGATGGAGCAGGAGATGAGGAATGAGATTGCCAATGAGTTTGAAGAGCGGTTTACGGATATGGAGAACCGGTTACGAGATCGTATAGATGATTCAAACGAGCGGGGGCAAGAGTTTACAGATAGAAAGCTCAACATTCTACAAACAACCATGCGAGAATCTGAGTTTGAGCATCTTTATGATGAGATTGAGGTGTTACAACGAAAGAATATGAAACTGGTTACTGATAATGAATCATTACGGGAAGCCATGAAGGAGATAAATGGCAATCAAATGACCATCATCAAGAAGCATAAAAGAACAAAAGGACTATAAAATTTCATTGTTAAACAGTACGTCTATCGGATATATATCTAATAATTGATCCTTGACCTGTAACATCCACGGACTTTTCAAACCATGACAACAAGATACCACCATTTCCATGACTTTGACCAATCGCAGACCCCATTCCTTTATAGAGATATTTTATTAGATTGTTCTGTTGTTCGGGATTAAGACCTTCTACCAATGGAGTGATGTCACTGGCTCGTACTGCTGCCAATACATCCAATACAGTCTTCAAATGAAGATTCTTTTGCTAATTTAATACTCATTTGATTATTTAAAACAATATTAGAAACTCACTTTTGCTTGTTCATCCCCTCCATATGGGGGATTCTCCAACGCCAATGCCAAAGATCCCGCATAATCACCCTTTTGTATAGCCTGCTTGACCTGTTGTCCTCGAGCTTGGATCTCCTGACTAGACACCGGCGGCTGAGGTGGAACCAATTCCTCCTTGGAAATGAAACTATCAGGATCTAAACTGTCTATATCGATTTTCCGGAAGTTGCTTGTCATTTCTCAGTAATCAAGCGCTTATTGTCTGTTAATTGTTGTTGTTTTAAAGGCGCAAATGTCACGGGACCGGCGGGGGTCGGAGGTTTTTGGTTGCGTAGAAAAGCTTACTCCAAGCGATTGTTCACGATCTACAAGTTGATTTGAATTTAGTTTTGCAATTAACGAAGGGTTAGGATTTTAATTTGTGGGGATATTAATGAAACTATTTGTATTATTGTGAGCTTGTTTAGGTTCTTTTTTTTTATTTTTATTTGCATTCATAATCATTTGTGGGGATTCCAATAGTGATCTTTTGCTCTTGATATGTCCGATATTGATCGGGAACAGCGGATTAGGCGTCTATTCAATAAGTTAGAAGGATCTGTTTCTGATGAAGTGGATGCAGATAAATTACGGACGTTTTTATCTGATCGTTATAATGATCAACTTGAAAATGTCGATGAGGTAGTGGAGAATCTCGTTTCGGCCATAGGTGCAAGTAATGATGGGTCCATCAGTTATGCCAAGTTCCGGGATTATATAGATCAAACTGAACGGTTATTGGATTCGGCATTTTTGACCTTGGATCATAAAAAAGATGGTAAGCTTGATCTGGAAGAAGTCATGGCCGGATTAGATAGCCTTGATTTCCATGTCGATAATGATAAAGCCGAATTGTTTTTCAACGCCATAGATGAAGATAATGATGGCTATATCTCTCCGGAAGACTGGCTACACAACCTAATATTTATTCCTATGGTCGACGACCAATCGCCTTTGGCCAATGCATACATTTTTTTTATTGACGAGCTGGATCTATCTTCCGAAGGTGACGTTCTTTTAAGTAGTGAAACCTCCAATGGTGTGGGCTACTTTCTTGCCGGTGGTTTGGCGGGTGTGGTTTCACGTACGTGTACTGCACCATTCGATAGACTTAAGGTGTTTCTCATTGCTCAAAGTGGTAGCGGAAACTTGGCCCGTCAAGCAACAAAAACATTGTCCAAGGTTGCTCCAGAACCAGTCGCCAAAGAAGCAGGCTCGATTGTGGGCGCTATAAGACAAATCTGGCGAAAAGGGGGTGTTAGGGCGTTTTTCGTCGGCAATGGCCTCAATGCGTTTAAAGTGTTTCCTGAATCGGCCATGAAATTCGGGTCTTTCGAGGCCGCAAAACGGTTTTTTGCCCAGCTCGAAGGATGTGCAGATACCTCAGAGTTATCTCGAACTTCAACCTTTTTGTCGGGAGGCATTGGGGGAATGATAGCCCAACTGACTATATACCCGATAGATACCCTCAAATTCCGAGTCCAATGCGAGGCCATGACTTCCAAATACAGAGGAAACCAACTTCTGGTTGAAACAATAAAAAGCATGATTGCAGATGGAGGACTCAAGGTGTTTTACCGAGGATTGCATGTGGGCGTACTGGGCATTTTCCCTTACGCGGCCTTGGATTTGGGGACATTCTCACTCATGAAGAAAGCATACTTGGCCAGTCAGGCCAAGAAATATAACCTTGACGAAGACGATGATGATATTCGTCTCAGTAGCATGGCGGTACTCACCATGGGTGCCTTAAGTGGTAGCGTGGGTGCTTCCGTAGTGTATCCTGTGAATCTGTTACGGACCAGGCTTCAAGCACAAGGAACAACAGCTCATCCGTTTCGATATAAAGGATTCCGGGACGTTTTTGCCAAAACAGTCGAGAGAGACGGATACAAGGGATTATTCCGGGGCCTTGCTCCAAACCTGGCAAAGGTAGCTCCATCTGTAAGTATAAGCTATTTGGTTTACGAAAATGCAAAGGCAGCCATGCATTTAGATTGAAAATCGTTTCAATGTAATATAATAATAATACAACTCCTTTAATGACCAGTATCAGGCAGTTTCAACTTTGTTTTATCGTCCTCAACAAATAGATTGAAACTTACTGGTCCAATGTCCACATAACGAATAGGTCGAACACGTAGATTGCTTCTGCTTCTGCTACTAGCAGAGCCAATCTTGCGGGTTTCTTGATGGAATTTCTCACTATCGGCGACCAACCAGGGAGCGTTTACATCGAGATCTATACCATTTTTTGTTTCCATAATCACCGTAAATGTGCGCTTTTGTTTCGATGGAAGCTCTCCCAATGAGGACGACATGGTCAAAAGAGTCATTAGACATGCTTTATACTGGTCCGAAATATCGGCCCATGTCAGTTCGAAACCCTCAAGAGGAAGATCATGATCTCGCTTTTCAACGACAGGAAAGTCGCGGATATCGAGACAGAATCTCTCTAACGGTGTACTAGTATCCCGCAATATCACTACCGACAGTTTACTAATACTGCCTTCTCTAACATAACTCATGCATGACGTTACAACACTCTCTATCCATTGGCAAACCTTAGGATGCCGCGACTGATAAGCCGCCGAATTATACTGGCGAACTCTTTGAAAAGACTCTTGAGGATATACGCCACGTAGATATAAGATGGAATGAATCAAAACATTGAAGAATTCGTGGAAAGAACCCAAAAGATCACCGTAAGTCCGTGGTCGAGCTTCATTATTCATCTAAGCATCGAACGGTATAAATTGGGATATTCTTGGTGGCGGCGGGGAACTTCGTGTTGGTGACGCGCGTAAACGAATGCCGTCAATTAAGGCCATTGACCGGGCTTCAGTGCACAAAATCAACTCGGGACAAGTGATTATCGAGCTTGGAAATGCTGTCAAGGAACTAGTTGAGAATTCCTTAGATGCACACGCGACTATTGTAGAAATCCGCTTCAAGAATTATGGACTAGACACCATTGAGGTTGTAGATAATGGGGATGGGATTCCTACCTCGGATCATGATAGTATAGCTCGCAAGTACCATACTTCAAAATTGGGTACCTATGATGATGTAGAAAGGCTCGCCACATTTGGCTTTAGAGGTGAAGCTATAAGTTCTCTGTGCGACGTGGCCAAGGTTGAGATTATAACCTCTACCGAAAATGAAGCACCCAAAGCTACAAAACTCTCATTTGATCACTTTGGAGAGATAATCACCCGGTCTGTCACATCCGGCAAGAAGGGTACCACTGTGGTGATTGCTGATATATTCAACCGCTTGCCAGTGCGTCGACAAGATCTGGAGAAAAACTCAAAACGCGAGTTTACTAAAGCTGTCACTTTGCTTCAGAGTTATGCGCTCATTTGCAAAGGAGTAAAGATAATTGCCACTCATACCCTCACCAAGGGCAAGAAAATAACTCTTTTCTCTTCAACGGGCAGTGATTCTGTAGAAAGCAATATCGTCAACATCTACGGATCGGCCTCGATAGCCTCCCTGATTCCTGTCAACTTTAAAATCGAATGGAGCTCAAGGTCGATCTTGAAAACTGCTGGAAAAGATGATCTCGCCTCTGAATTGTCTGTTGTGGGACATATCTCTGAGCCAGTATTTGGAAAGGGCCGACCGGCAGGTGACCGCCAGCTGTTTTTTGTCAACTCAAGGCCATGTAACTTGCGAAAGGTCGCAAAAGCTGTTAACGATACCTATAAACAGTTCAACTCTATTCAATTTCCATTTGTTATTTTGAACTTTGTAATGGATACTAGAGGCTACGATGTGAATGTGTCTCCCGATAAGCGAACAATACTGCTACATCATGAGGACGAATTGATTGCAAAACTAAAAGAACAGCTCAATGATCTTTTTGATATCACTGGCCATAATGTCCCGAAGGGAATGGAAACCTTTAAGTCAAAACAGCAACCAGTGGCTACCCTTTTCGAGGTCAAGGACGAAAGCATGACTGAACCATCAGATACCAGCTTATCACAGACTAAAGACATTGAAATAGAATCTTCACCATCCGAAGCTCTGTTCGAAGACGAGGATGAACTGTCTAAGCCCGCTCGACCTGCACTTGTCGGCTTCCAGTCAAAAACAAGCAGACCGACAGTAAAGATCACAACCAGCAAGGAAATACTCGACAGTCTAGCCGTGAAACGGCCTGCCACTTTTGCATCTCATAGGATATCGCTACCGAAGACGCCGAGAACGGATTTACGTCAGTTTCTTTCTTTGTCGACCCAAATATCTACAGCTGAGGAGCGTGATTTTAATAATACAGAGCAACAGCTAGAGATTGAAGAGATAGAGCAAGAGCAAAATGAAGAGGACGTACAAGAGGAAGAACAAGAAAAAGAGATAGAGGAAGAGGAAGAGGACGTAGAAAGGAACGAAGAAGGGGAGCGAGAGGAAAATGGACTGTCAACACAAAATGAGGATGAGTACAAAAGGACGAGATATGGAGAATGTGAATCCACGGAAGTAGAGCATGAGCATGAGCATGAGCATGAGCACGGGCATGGTAAAGTTTCAGACACTATTGAAAGTATGGAGAAAGCCAGGTTGATAGATCTGGTTGGCAAAGCAGACCTTAGCACGCAGTTGAAGAAACTTAATGGATCTAGGTCCGGCTCTAGACACCATATATTGAATGAGAGGGTCAAGTTGAACGTTAATATGGCAGAAATCAAGGAGAGATGGACCAAATCGCTCTCCATGGGATCAAAGCTTCAACATGAAGACGGAGCGGGCATGGGTGTAAAACGCCAGGATATCACTGAAGAGCCGGAAAGTGCAGAGCGACAACTTAATCTGACTGTGAAGAAGGATGACTTCCGGCGTATGAAGGTTATCGGCCAGTTTAATCAGGGATTTATACTTGTTAGCCGTGATTCCAAAGAAGGAACACATCGGGAGATTTTCATTGTGGACCAGCATGCAAGTGATGAAAAGTTCAATTTTGAGATCCTGCAAAGAGATACTATAATGCAGCAACAGCCATTGGTTATTCCCCGGCCGTTGAATCTGACGCCAGTTGAGGAGATATCCCTTGTTACGAATCTGGATGTTTTAGTTCGAAATGGATTCAAAGTTAGAATTGATGAGAATGAGACTCCAGGAAGGCAATGCAAGCTGCTTGCGCTTCCTTACAGCAAGTCTACTGTATTCAATGAGGATGATCTTATGGAACTCTTGTACCTGATAGAAGAGTCTCCCGGCAACGATGCCGTTAGATGTAAAAAGGTTAGGAGTATGCTTGCCATGCGGGCATGCAGAAAGAGTATTATGATTGGCCAGTCGCTTACTCCGAACCAAATGCAAATGGTAGTTGCTAATCTTGCAGGACTCGACAAACCATGGGTAAGTGTCTAAAAAAGATACTAGAGTATAAAGCTAATAAGACGATAGAATTGTCCACATGGGCGTCCCACCTTAAGACATTTAACTACGATTGACAAACGCACAGGATTTAACGACGACTATACATAGACTAATATTT
This sequence comes from Diddensiella santjacobensis, assembly GCA_030574215.1. Lineage (NCBI taxonomy): Eukaryota > Fungi > Ascomycota > Dipodascomycetes > Dipodascales > Trichomonascaceae > Diddensiella > Diddensiella santjacobensis. Next base: position 393,067 of record JAJMEO010000010.1, read on the forward strand.
ATATTTTTGATGGAGGGTACACTAATTAATCGCCTTTGCTATCTGTGTCATCATATTCAGGAGCTCGAGATGTTCGTCCGCGCCGTCATTAAGTCTCTTGTCAACTTCTGATAAGATCCACGATATTGAACTTTTCTGACTGCCGGTCAAGAATTCGTCGTCTTTCAGCAGTTTGTCGTGAATCTGGTTCACAATCTGTCCTGCGCTCCAGCCGGAAAAGACAACAGCCTGCACCGCGGCCTGAATGTTTTTGAAGATGGCAGACAGATTAGTATTTGCATCTTCTGATCTGCAGCTAGATATTAGTCCGTCCACAGTCTCAGTAGGGACCGTGCCTGAGATTTCATAGATAGTAGAAACAGTAATTTGGTCATCGCTTGCGTCTAAGATTTCGACATCTCCATCCTCGTCTTCGTCTGCCGTTACGACTGGAGCGGCATGGAGCCGAGCAGCAGATTGGAGCAGAGTAATGGCCTTTCTTAGATCTCCCTCAGAAGCTGCTAGCAGGACGCTCAATGCATCTTCAGTATAGTTAAGCTTCTCTTGGTCGGCAATGTACTGCAGTCGGACCAGGGCATTGTTCTGGTCTAGCGATTTGAATCTGAACTTTGAGCATCGCGATGCCAAGGGATCGATAATGCGTGTTACGTAGTTGCAGATCAAGCAGAATCGTGTAACAGTAGAGTAAGTTTCCATGGTACGTCGCAGTGCAGACTGAGCATCGCTGGTCATCATATCAGCCTCGTCGAGAATGATAATCTTATATGGTGGGCAAGGATAGTTCTTGCGCGCATGTTCACTGGGGGTTGACACAACAGCTCTAGCGAAATTCTTGACCTTTTCACGGACAATCGAGATTCCACGTTCATCAGAGGCATTAAGCTCCAATACACGGGATTTACTGAGTTCTGGGCCGTATAGCTCCTTCGCCAGAGCCAAGATCGTCGAGGTCTTACCAGTACCAGGCGGGCCATAGAACAGCATGTGAGGTAGCTAACGCAATTATTAATATCATACATAACTCCCCAATCAGATAAATCCTTACATTACTGGATTGCAGAGTCCTCTTAAGAACAGACACCGCATGATCTTGAGCAGCCACGTCGTCAAGGGACTTCGGTCGACTAATCCAATCGTTAGTGATTCCCTCCAACTAGCACCTTCCACTTACATACTATTTCTCAACCCATGGTGCATTCTTTAACCGTAAAGCAGCATCCTGCTTTGAAGACGATGCAGCAGCACCGTCGCGACGCTGGAAGATACTGCTCATGCTCAAATCTGGATGATGGAAGTTCAAGAGTTCGCGCGTTCACGTCCGCAACGCGAAGTTTTTATTGATTTTTACAACACTGAAAAGTTAAGGATTCAACCAAAATAAATTAACTATTAGCAGACCACTTGCCATTTTTCTTATAATCGTCGTAAAGAACCTTTAGATAAGCTCTTCCGGTCGTGTCGAGTAATACACTCGTCGCTTTGACTCCGTCAGGGCCTAAAACATCAAAGACAGAGTAGAATCCACTCTTGACTCCTTCCCGTACTTGGGCAGAAAAGCCTGCCTGCAGCCATAAAGTTACATAGTGAACCATAAATACAGGCAAATGCCTGAGCAATGCTCTTTTTGCAAGAGCAGACGCAGACGTCAAGTTGCCTTTGCCTCCCCGTTCTCGAACCGCTTGAACAGGAGGCTCGCATAGATTCACTATCAATCGTGAGAATTCAGAGGCTGCTTCTTTTCTAGCTGAACTTCCCCACAAATCAACATACTCGCCCCTGGAAGGAGTCCCAAGACACCCTAGTAATGAGTTGAAGCTTTTAATTATCAGGTGATGACGTCCCGTGGTCCGATGACGGTGAAATAATAGTACTGATGACATGATATGGCACAACGTGCTAAAAATCTTGTCACCTTGAGCAGTTGACATTCGAGCAAGTCTATTTGAACGACAAGCTCGAAAAATTATTGCGAACTGAAGCTCCAACGCGTATTGACTCACGATCCACGACTTACGACGCAGAAGGACCAGGCAAGAATTCAAAAATAAATCAAGGCTTTCATCGTCCAGCTGCCCACAACAGGACGCTCCTTTTGAGATTGCCGAGATAATGGTGCTCACAGATGCCGCATGCTCCTCTTTGGAAACCGCACTGACAAATACCAACAATGCTCGAAAAAAGCCTCGTTCTCGCGAAACAAAGCATCCAGAGACTATTTGATCAAGCAGCGACTGAAAAAGACTTTGATCAAACACCTCAACCAATGATTGTAAACTTTCAGATTGTCGCTCGTTATCCAAAGCGATGAAGAGAGCTACACACCGCTCAGAGTACCAGTTGTTTCCTTTAGACAGGGTACATAATAATGAAAAACATTGATCGGTAAGAGCACCTTGGTTCACCAAAGTGTTACTTGCCACTGAGATCAGAATATTGCCAACAATGCCCTTGATAACTTCAAGAAGTGGTTCGGTACCGTCCTCAGCTAACAAGCTTATTACCTTGAGCCGCGACACTAGTTCTGGGATGCTTACCAGTGCCAGATCGTTGGAGAGAACAGCCATGCTTTTAAGAGCTTTACGTATTTTCTTCGAAAGCCTATCCTTCTGCTTCACCAGGGACGGTTCTGACTTGATACAGCTGTAGACAACAGACCCAAAAGTCAAATCTTTGGCTTCCTTTGTGAACTTGTGGTTCAAAACAAGCTTCGAAAGAAACTCCTCACTTGAGCTGTTCGATATATTTTCCACTTGATGACTTATGATCTTACGGGCGATGTCAATAACGAGATCTTCCAAATCTGGAGAGGACTCAAGTACTGGATCCATCAGTAGTTGATCCAGCACAGCCGGATCAGTTTCAATGATCGACAGTGACGTTGGCCGTTGTAGCAGCTTACTTAGCAGCTGCAAACCACTGAGACCGTAAATCTTTCTTTCCACCAAGATATCCAGTAGCTTATGCCTCATAGATCTTGGAATACATTCCAGAGGATATAGCATGAGCGCATTTATCAGTCGGTTGTCGAGAGATGCCTGAAGCTGAGTAGTTAGTGAAGATAGAACTTCCCTGCAAAACAATTGCTGTTCAAAGAAATAGTTATTTGATAACAAGCCTGCTAGCTCTTCTGGATTCTGTGAATAGACTGCGGCAATACGAGAAAGATCTTCCTTGCTGAAGTATTTGTTTAGAACTGCAAACCACCGTTTGGAAATCAAGTTCAAATTAAAAGGCTTTCTCTCCAATAAAATTACAAAGCTTGAGCATATCTTCTCATACCCGGGAACTTCTGTATACTCACGAAGTCTGAAGACAGATAAATAGGCCTCTAAGTACTGCTGATCGCTAACACGATACTCTTTCAGTACAAGATCCGGATTAGCTACCACTGCCTCTTTATTGCAGCAGAGAATATTGTATCGAATGCGCCATGATATCGCCGTACTGACGTCTTCGATAGCGACAAGTACTTGATGCATACTGGCATCGAGCGCCATGGTGGTTGGCAACTTTATGATTCCATTAGTAAAAGAGAGCAAAGGGTACAACGCTTCTTTTTCCACGGCTCTTTTCTTTCTCCGTGGTGACGATTTCTGCTCCAGCGAGCCTGTGAGCTCTTGCAGGAGGGCCTGAATTTGAAAAGGAGTCAGAGTATCGATATGCTTCTCAACCTCGTTCACCACCTCTTCACGGGTCCATATTTTTGAGACACTGATCAAGTCGACCCATTTCTTGACGAATTCAAGTAACCGTCTTCCTTGTGCTCGCCGCCGTATTATTAATATCGCTAGTGCTACCGCATCATCACTGTCAGCCAACCCCAGCTTATCAAATAATGAATCCTCCAGAGATGTAAGCACTTCACTAGATTCCAGTATCATTTGAAGAACGCTAAAATCCGGATCAGGCTTTGAGATTTGTTCATTACTGATCTCGAGTAAAGTGGAGTCGGATAACTTAATCTCAGACTCCTTGGCAACCATCAGGAGACCGTTGATGGATGTTGGAAGAATTTTGTATAGTTGGTCGAAATACTGGGCCAGGTTCTTTTTCGACTTGCACTTCGCCAACAGTCGGAAAACCCGCTCTACGTTTGGAGTCCGTGGTTCCGATATCAGATGGGGGAGGTCAAGTTTATCTGCAGAGTTTGATATAATTTCCATGAGCCATTGTAGCAACGGCTGAAAGGCCAGGTATTGGTCGGAACCGAGTAAGTCGTAAACGGAGCCAAACACAGTTGATACAGTGCTAGATCCTGGAGGCCTGCTTCCAGTTTGAGTGTGTCCTCTCTGGATGAGCAAGTACATAGCCGAGATCAGAGTCTCATTCGTACTGCAAGTTTCCAGCGAAGTACTGAGGAATTCGTTTGCTAGTTGAAAAATCCCGTCGGCTGAGGTTTTCACTGACAGCGGGTCTTTCAGTATCAGCTCGACGAAATGCCCCAAGTTAGAGAACAGGGAGCCCATATTTTCGGCCGGATTCTTTCGTATATCCTTAAAAGTTTCTTGAATGATCGAAACAAGGTTGTGGTTTGCGTATACTCGAGATCGGGACTCGAGATCATGGGCCAAACTTTGCCAGATCGAGCCAATTAGTGTCCAAGTTTTGGGGTGAAGTCTCCATGAGTTATCTTTTGAATCCCCAAGCTTATCAAAAAGCCATTCCAAAAGAACTACTTGCTTCCGAGGCAGATATAGTTCAAGTGCACCGGAGTTCAACTCAGATCCGATATCCAACAGATAATCGATATTTTCCGTCCGGCTACGTAACAACCGAGTGACTTTCTCTGCTGAGTCCAGTTCATTCTCCTAGAATTCTTTAGAAATCTCGTTATGTAAAAAGGAGAACAAATTCCACTTACCGGTAATGGCTCTGGGGCCATGGTTTCTATGCGGGTCCGGCGATAAATTAATTTTTTTTTTTCGTTCTTGGATTGTATGCATCAACACCTTTATAAATTTTTTTAGACACCGGGAAGATGGCCAAAGCAAAGCTAAGGCCGGAGAAAAAGGATCAAGAGGTAGAAAAGGATGAGGAGGAGTTATTACTTGAGAAGGCGGTATTTGGTGACGAAGAAGGGTTTGAAACAGGGCTTCGGGAGCTAGATCTGGAGAATTATGAACAAGACTCTGATGTCGAGATGCAAGACGACGAAGATGAGCAGGAATTGGAAAATGGAGATCTTACAACATTACAGGATGATACTCTATTTTTCGTGGATCATGGAGATGAGACTAAGGAAAGTGAAAGTGAGGATGACGATAGCAGTCAAGAAGAAGAAGACGATGAGATATTGGATGTAAACGGAGGGACTGCAGCATGGATTGATAGTGATGACGAGAGATTGCAAGTATCGTTAGAATCCAATAATAGGTTGAAGAAGTTGAGGACGAGTTTGAATGAAGGGTTGGTGGATGGTAAGGAGTATAGTCGGAGGTTAAGGTCTCGGTATCAAAAGATATATCCAATTCCACAATGGGCTCAACCGCCCAAACAGAAGCAAGAGCAGGATTCAGATATTGAGGAAGATGAGGAGGATAATAATGAAGAGGAGGTAAAAATCACAGCAGAAGACCGATTGAGTGATTTCTTAAAAACGACTTCGAGGTATGTTTCAAAGACCACACCGAAGTTATTACCACCTTCAGTGGTGGATATTGCACGATTAAAGGATGCCAATACAACTTCAATATCGAGATCAGCTATACAGAACCTTTCATTTCATGCCACACATCCACTTTTACTTTCATGTGGGTATGATCGAACATTACGTATATATCATGTTGATGGTAAGACAAATCCTGTGGCGAGCAGTTTGCATATTCGTGAGTCGCCATTCCAGACTGCCGAATTCCATTCGGATGGTCGAAGGGTATTTGCAGGAGGACGGCGGCGATATTTATACATATGGGATATTGAGACTGGTGCGGTCGACAAGATCAGTCGAATGTATGGACATGAACAGACTCAACGAAGTATGGAGAAGTTTGAACTTTCACCCTGTGGTCGATATATAGGTCTTGTTGGAGCTAGTGGATGGATGAATTTATTATCAACCTCTACAGGACAATGGATTGCTGGAGCAAAGGTTGATGGAATAATTGCTGATATTGCATGGCATGAAGATGGTAATAAAATGACAATAATTAATAATGGTGGTGATGTATGGGAATGGGATTCCACGGCTCGTAACTTCTCCTCCAGATGGAAGGATGAAGGTGGAGTGGGTGTTACTTCACTTTGTTTGGGGGGAAAAGGTGATAAATGGTGTGCGATTGGTAGTCAAAGTGGAATAGTCAATGTTTATGATCGCAAGAATCCGACGATATCTATGCAATTATCTACTGAAGAAGCCCCGATATATAAACCAAGAGCGGTATTAGACAATCTGGTGACGAGTATCAGCAGTTTAAAATTCACTCATGATGGTCAAATGCTTGCAATTGCAAGTCGATCGAAAAGAGATGCTTTCCGATTGGTTCATGTTCAATCCAATACTGTTTTCAAGAATTGGCCTACTTCCGGAACTCCCCTTGGTCGTGTTACATCCTTGGCTTTCACTCCTGGTTCAGAAATGCTTTGTACCGGTAATGAAGCTGGTAATGCCCGTCTTTGGAAATTAAATCATTACTCATAAATTAATTGTATTTATATAAATTAAATAAAATGCATGGATTTATCAATATTTTAAGCTCCGAACGAACTTCGTGTGCGGCGCGGAACTCCATTAAAAGGTGAATTTAAGCCTGAATTAGTTTTCAAACATCATCAAATGTCTTCAGTTCCTGTAGCGCCGCCGAATTTGGCGGATGTGGATCCTCAGGCGTTGGCCATTGCCAATTTCCTGAGATATCATGGTTTATTAAAACAAAGACAAGGAATAATGAATGGTAAACGTCATGATTTCTTTAGGGGTACGTGTATCATTGGTGATAAATATATATATTGTAATATCTATTAACTATTGATCTAGTGAAACGGGCGGTTAGGGCTTTGGAAACTCCGGAATATAAGAAAGCCGCTTTAAAGAATAAATCCCTTCCGGAGATTAAGGATCGTAATGGGGCGTTAGAGGCGTTCAGATTACTTCCTTTGAATAGACTTGCATTTCGTGTTGACAAACTTGATTCGGAGACCGCCAAACAAAAGGATATAAAACCCGTCAAAGGAGTCCCCGTGCTCCAAATCGTCCAAGCACAGGATTTCGGCGATGATATGTATTACGTGTGGTTCCATGAACCGATCCAGATGAGAACCTATCTTTACGCGGCTTTGGCGTTGATCGCCATCTTTGCAATCGTCCTTTTCCCGCTATGGCCCGTGAAAATGCGTATCGGAGTATGGTATCTTTCAATGGGATTATTAGGTCTTCTTGGGGTCTTCTTTGCCATTGCAATCGTAAGATTGATTCTGTTTATCATCACTTATTTCGTTGCTTCTCCCGGTCTATGGATCTTTCCAAACCTATTTGAAGATGTCGGATTCGTCGAAAGTTTCGTGCCTTTGTATGGATGGCAAGGCAAAAATTACCTTCCAATGCCTAAACGACCCAAGAAAAAGAAGAAGAAGGTCGTCCCTGTACCAGCAACGGCTGCTGCTGCTGCCGCTGCTCCCCCCTCACCAGGACTTACCCCTCCTACAAACCCACAGGCGGCTGCGGCCCAACTATTGTTTGCCCAAAGGCTCCAAGAAATGGCAACTAAAATCAAGCAACAGATGGCTACCTCGGACAAATCGGAGACTGAGCGGGCTGCTATGGAGAAAGAATTATTTGCAAAAGGAGTAGTGCAGATACAAAAGGAAATGGGCATTCCGATAAGAAATGGTGCACCGCAGCAACCACAGCCGGCTGATGCGAATGCTGCTGCGACTTCAGGCTCGGACGCTACAAGCAATGCGACCAAGCCTTTCAAAAGAACAGTCACATTGGAGGACGACGATAGCTGAGCACACTTGACAATATTTATTGAAAAGAAGGCCTTAAACAAAATAATAATAATAATAATAATAAAACAACTAGAGAATGTGTGTTTTTATTTGTTAAATATAACCGTAAAGATAGGATTGACTATAACGGGTCTCTTTAGTACCCTGCTCCGTCTCCAAGATCTCTTTAACCAATTGAGGAGGGTTGAATCCCATTTTGGATGCCCGGTTCCATCGATCCAGTCGACTGATACCAGCAGCAGGTCCATATTGTGATGAAAGATCAAACTGTTCAAGTAGTTTTTCGGCCACATCCGAGTCGGTTTGATGTACAGGAGGTGCTATACTAGTAACCAAGCATTCATCCAATGCTTCTTGATATCTAGGATTCTTAACATCAAGTTTGGTTCTTGGAGTACTATCCTGGACCTCCACCGATATAGCTTTAGGTTCGGTTTTTAACGCCTCATTGTCAACCAAAACCTCTTTTGCCTTCACTACAGCATTGCCCGTAGCATTTGGCTTTGAAACCCCAAACGAACTAGTCAAACGACTCTGTTGACCCCGTTTACTATCCGATTTAGTCCTCGATACCATATTAATGCTGATGGCTGGTAGCAGTGTTTACGACCTCCGCAGTTTGGACAGCACCCAATCGCGGTAGGTGACCATCTCGCTAAACGATCGCGGTGAATCACTGATATCCGGGGCTCAAATGAAGATCAGATGGAAAGCAGGAGGCCTGGGTGTTGTATTGGGGTATACGAGCTATTCTACGTTTGTACAGTTACGAACTAGCTATGAAATTTCCGAAAGAGCACGCAAGAAGTTGTATGAGAGTGATCTTAAAAATATCGATAAGGCAGACTGGCCGCCTCGAAAATTCGGTAGCATGACTGTAGCCGGTCATTTTGTAAATCCATTCACAGAGTATCGAACCCAGACTGTTTTCGAGTTTGTTCTGTGTCGCATCATCGAGATCTTTCATACCAAGCCTCGCGGAGCGGTTCCGCCAGATGCCGAGGAAATTCAACGGGTGCTTCCGACAAGAACCCCGGACTTCCAGCTGATATTCGAGATGGCCAAAGCTGCAAAGGCCCGAAAAGAAGACCGTAGTAAGAGTTTCTTGCCGGCCCTTTTCTCGCGAAGTGGGGATCGATTACCAGATGTCGAAGACCGAATGACCTTGACATGGCTCGGACAAAGCTGTGCTTATGTTCAATTGCCGGGATTGAGTTTAATCACCGATCCATGTCTGGGAGAACATCTGGTGAATGAGTATATCGGACCCAAGAGGATCTCGCCTGCACCATGCGGTGTGAACGACCTACCCAAGCCTGATCTGGTCCTAGTATCACATGACCACCCGGATCATTTGGAGCTGGAGATTGCCGACCAGATTGGTAATGAAGCGCAGTGGATAGTACCTATGGGTGTTGGCAGGCATCTGGAGAAACGAGGAATTACAAACTTCAAGGAAATGGATTGGTGGCAGAAGACCAGCATTCAGACCCCTGGCAGCAAGGACGAGTGGGAAGTGGCATGCACCCCGGCCATGCATTGGTCAGGACGCAAAATGATAGACTCTAATGAGACTCTGTGGTGTTCATTTCTGGTACTACGGCATGAAAAGCCTGTGTTTTTCCATGCTGGCGATACTGGCTACTCGTTTGACTTATTTGATAGCATCAAGAAGGTCTTTGGTGGTGGGTGTAAAGTCGCAATGCTACCATGTGGATCATATACTCCTAGGTGGCATCTGAGACCGCAGCATATTGACCCCTATGAGGCTCTACAAGTAATGAAGGATATTGGTGCCCAAAAGATGGTCGGTGTGCATTGGGGCACGTTTGTGCTAAGTGACGAGCCGTTTCTGGAGCCTCGAGACAAACTACATCAGCTTGCAAACGAGAGAGGACTTGAAAGTGATGTGATTGCGCCCGAGTTTGGCAGGACTCTAGTCTTCAACCTTGGGGGGAGCAGTTTGCTAACGAAGAGTAAAATGCAGCCTGTTAGGAGCGGGACATCGTTGTTGATTGAGTAAATAAGGGTTGTTTCATTATCTGTATATTATAATTATCATGTTTCATACCAGTGGGTCATTTTTGATGCATTGTGGGTTAATTTTTATGATTTTTGTTGTACCTGTTTGGCCAATATCAGGAGTTTTTCAAACTCTTCGTCCTTGATAGTATAACAATGCTGTTGGGCCGGGAATTCATTCGACTGCACTTCCTTTTTGTACTCTTTTATGGCATTGACGTTGATATCGAGGTAATTCGAGTATTTCTTGAGGAATTTTGGCACAAATGAGTCGAAACCGCCCAGCATATCGAGCTGAACCAGCACCTGACCTGAAGTACCGGGCCCCGCGCCAATTCCAATAGTCGGGATCTTGAGGTTTTCTGTGATGAGTGTACCGACGCGATCAGGGACGGCCTCAAGGACTATCAGAGAGCAACCAGCGTCTTGAAGTGCCAAAGCATCTTCCAGAATAGACATGGCTGTCGAAGCGGTTTTGCCCTGGACCTTGAATCCTCCCAATGCAGATTGTCGTTGTGGAGTCAATCCTATATGACCCAGTACAGGTATTCCGAATGTAGTGAGTTTCTTTATAGTACTAGAGAGCTCTTTCCCGCCTTCCATCTTGACACCCTCTGCAAAGCCTCTTTTGACCATTTTAACAGCCGATTCAAACGCCTGCTCGGGCGAAACCTCATAAGTGCCAAATGGAAGATCTGCAAACAGAAATGCGGACTTGACTCCCCTTGAAACCGCTCGTGTATGATAGATCATCTCATCAAGATCAATTTCATTAGTGTTCGGATGACCCATAGCCACCATAGACAATGAATCACCAACCAGAACAATATCAACTCCTGCCTTATCAGCCAATATTCCCGATATATAATCATGTGCAGTCACAACCGAGATTGGAGTCTTGGACTTCCACATCTTCCGTAACTCGGGAATCGTCACCTTGGACCGTCCGATTTCCCCACCATCTGATGAAGATGAGTTATAATGACTCCTCCGAATAAAACTTAAACTCCTCAAACACCGTCCTCTTAAAACGCCCCTAACCCCGACCGAAGACATTATAAAAGCCTTTGAAAATGATGATGACGATGGCGGAGAATCAGCTTTATAACCCCAAGGTTTGACCGTTGGTCCATTTACCCGTGGATATTTTTTAGCCTGCGCCGCACGCGCTGCGGACGGGAATAACTACCGAGGTCCGCGGAATTAAGTTAGTCCGTAAAGTGCTTGATTTAGCTTTTTGGTGATAAATTTTTTTCAGCTGTTTAAATATGTCTTTTCTTTCGATATTCAAGTATTGGCCTACATCTGGTGTTCATGTCCATAAGGCAGACAAGCCGGTGGAGATCACTCTTAAAGATGGCCGAACAGTGGGTCTGGACAAGCTGATCGATGAGAACATCCCTGAATTACACGATGGTGCATGGTTCTGGAATCATCCTCTGTTGGGAAATGGAAACATGCAAACTCTGTATTCTGCCGCTGGGAATTTTGAAGGAGTGGATCGTATCTACTACGGACGCCGTCTGGTTACTTGGGAAGATGGATCTCAAGTATCTGTAGACTATGTTCTTTCCCATCCCGAGTCGAAAGAAACTTGGACAAAGGCACTTGAGTATAGACCTGAAGAGGGTTTACCTCCATTTCCACCGCGAACGAGATATCTTCAGCCCTTGGAGATTGAGGGTCTTGATAACCCTGATGAGACCAAGTCATTGGTGATCAGTTTGCATGGGCTGACGGGTGGATCCCACGAATCATACGTGCGAGCTGCTATCACCAAGCTGGTTGAACCCAAATTTGGATTTGATTGTTTAGTGCTCAACTCCCGTGGCTGCAATCGCACCAAGATCACGACCCCGCAGCTTTTCTGTGGCGTCATGACTGATGATATACGCCGTATGGTCAGGTTCGTAAGGAAGACCCAACCCAAGCGACGCATCTACCTCGTTGGATACAGTCTGGGAGCATCGATCCTCGGTAACTATCTTGGTCAAGAAGGCGCCGATATCGAGGTAGACGGCGCTATCTGCGTCGCTAACCCATGGGACCTTAATGTCAGCGGCCACATGCTTCATGACTCGTTTATGGGAAGACACGTCTACTCACCAGCAATGACCAAAAACCTCATGAGATTGATGAAAAATCACTCAGACATCCTCAATAATCACCCTATCGTCGTGGCCGCCCTACAGAAACCCAAGCCGAAATTCATCTACGACTTCGATAACCTCTACACTGCACCGTTTTTTGGCTTCGACACCGCATCAGACTACTACCGAACCGGAAGCAGCGTACACCGACTTACATCAATAAGAACTCCCACTCTTATTCTGAACGCGCTCGACGACCCCATAGTCGACAAAATGTGCCTGCCTTATCCTGAGGTGGCCCGCAACCCTTACACGCTGATGGTCACCACCGACAGTGGTGGTCATCTCGGGTGGTTCAAGCCTGGAAGTCAGAGATGGTTCCCTGCTGCTATCGCCAAGTTCTTCAAAACCCTGGACGATCAACGTGACTTTGAAGTGCCTCTCAAGGCCGAAATCTCTCTTCCGGAGCGAAAATTCAAGGAAGACCGACTTGTTCTGTAAACTACAGGTTCACAAATGCATCTTCATAAACTAAAATAAAATAGACTCTAATATTACGGCTGAAGCAAACCAATTTATCTCCCCACTGTTGTGCGATCGGCGCTGTCAGGTAACGCAGCACCGTTGGCCGCATACTCCCTCTATATCCTTTTTCTGCGCTTTGAAAGACTTTCAGAACTGCGCTCGAGATCGCACGCTTTAAGTAATTTACTTCTAAAGGGGTGACATGTAAAACGTAGGCTTTATCTGAATCAATCTAATATAATTAAGGATAGTATTGAAAGAAGAATAACAGTTATAGATATATATATATGGGCACCTCTCGTGAAAAATAGGTGATCATTTCGAAAATGAATGAGTAATAAAAATAAAATAAAATAGAGGTACCAAAAGTACACTAATACCGAATCGTAAATGAGTGGTTCTGGATATCGGATCAACTCAGGGATCAACAACCCTGGCCGGCTAGACTTGCGACCGGTGCTGGGTTAGTTTCAGCTTCCGACTGCGACACGTCACTCGGCATTAGAGGCTTCAAGCCAATCTCAGAGGTACGAGGTCCACCAGATTCTGGAGAGGCCGATCCACCGTGTCTCGTATCAGAACCTCCCACAATTACAGACATACCCGGAGACCTATTGAAGTCAGAGTCCTTCGACTCTTCAGATATCTTCGATAGCCTAGCCAAGTCCGATTTTTTCGAAGAATTAGAAGATAAGCGCGAGAAATCAATAAAGTAAAGGCGATTCTCAAATCTCAGGATATTCTGTTTTCTAATATCTCCATGGACAACTCCTGAATCGTGGATAGCCTTGAGGCCTTCCATTGCCAATGAGCGAGAATTCTCATTATCAAGCTGAGCATGCTCAGACCCAAGATCCTCTAAGAGAATATAGGGTCCCTGGAATGGTGGGATCCTACCTCCTATCCCTCTCACCCCTCTGCAGAAAAAATACCCGGTTTCAAATAGGCGCGGAATATAGACACCTTGCAGATGTTTCATCTTATCATATGCTTCTATCTCCTTGAGAAACATTTTTAAACCCATCTTAGTTTCGCGCATTTCCCCAAATTCATCTAGAGGAAAGTAGTCGCTATCGAAGACTTTGAGCACCAATGTGGGATACCGCCTGAAACCAACCTTAACTTGTTGAGGAGAGTCTCGGTACGGAATCTTTTTGAGAAACTTCTCAGTACGAACACGAGAGCATTGTGACCATAGTTCTTCCCCAAATTGAATTTTGCTCATGTAAGCTCCGTCGGTATCACCTGCTTCGCGAATAGAGCCTTGAAGCTGAGGCGCAACATTGTCACTCGATAAATCAGAAATGAGAGCCTGTGGAGATTGCAGTGCTGACTCAAGTACCTCTTTCATTAATATTCTGTCAACGTCCTTCTCTTCTTCGGTTCTGAGAAACACTTTCAAGACGACCCCAAGATGGCAGGACAACCCACCAAGTGCATGAGATGTCGGATCAGATATAAAGCACGACACAGGTAACTCGCCATTTGCGAGTAGGGGCCCTTCGATCCTGAAGAATGCTGCTCTCCAATAGTCTTCTATAGCGAAATACCTGCAGCCACCCTCAATAGCGGATCGCACACCTTTTTGGAAAGTGAGATTGGCATTTCTTATTTCCACCGGATCATTACTGACACCGAGAAGAGCAGCAATCGAGTCGACGATATGCAGTTGAGTACATTCCTGATGGATTGGATAGAAGAACTGGGGGCCCGACCCAGGCGCTGACGTGGCCTGTTCGACGTGGAACCTCACGTCAGGAACAACTAACCCTCTTCCATGGTCGGAAGATTCCTGGACGCCACAAACCAATTCCCGATCTAAGACCGATCGTACACAGGGTCTTGCTATGTTCATGAGAGGCATGAAATACGCACTGTGAGATGCCATAGCAACCCTACGTTGGTTACGCGATAACACAACTTCAGGTGTATTGTTGATGTACAAAGATGCCAGAACACCTGCCAAAAAGGCCTCTGCAACACTATCTTCCAGGACACCAGAGTCAATGCAGCGACGAATAATGACATCTGCAGGAGCACCAATTTCGGCTCTAAAATCTTCCAATGGCCACATTCGTGAACTAGCGTTTGAAAGACGAATCAAACCGTAATTCATCATGTTATTTGTTTTCTTTGTACTAGTATCGGATAACCTCGTATTCCTTGCCATATCACTTTTGTAACGAACTTCAGGAACCAATTGCGATAAGCCCCATTTAAATTGATCAAGCAAAGGTCGTTGCGAAACCGCAAAAACCTGGTCAAAATGCGTGGGCAACCGATCCACCTCTGGGTTGTTAAATTCAGCAAACAAAATTTCGTTGGTATTGCTCATATCGATTTTTTTGAGCGCTGCCTGTTCGTGTTCAAGGGTGACAATAGCGTCCATTAGTATCAGTGTGTCACAAAGAAGGCGTGATGCAGGGATGAAATGGATTATTATGCGGCGCCTGCATACCGCAGATCATTCTTTACCCGAATATCTCATACCAGCCAAGTTGCACCGAATTGTAATTCTACAAATCGGCGCCGATATCATTCGAGACGCCCCTAAGTCACGTAATATGTGTAGCACTTTTCTAAGCTGGAATGCGTTTCGGTAATTTATTACGATCCATCATGACAAGCGGAATTGTATCCTAATGAGGCGGGGATCGTGAATCGGTGTGTGAAGCGTTATAGAGGTTCTCGTATGATTAACCAGAATACGAGCATTAGGAAGGAAATTATACAGTGTTAACATGTATTATTACGTTTGTTACGACATTTGGTTCAATATAACATAGTCAAGGATTATTGTTAGATTAAATGCGGAAGTAAGATAGGCAATCATCTCGAAAGTAAGAATAACTTAATAAGTGTAAAATAAAGAAAACCTTCGTGAATCACGCCTCTGTATTGCAGCAAGCTGCACATTATAGTGTTACCTTATTATACGATATCATATGGAATTATCTCACTGCTAATAAAAAACTGAACACCTTACTCACTGGATGTTTAACTCCACGTGCTGTATCCCATACCAGAAGGTGGGAATGAGTCACCTCAACCTCTGAACTACTACTGATGGCGGTGATATCTCGGGTGGTTTCAACCGGGTGGAAAGTGGTTTGCGGCAGTAAATGCTAAGTTCATTCCAGCTATATATGAATTGCAACGGGAATGGCAGATTCTGTCTTTAGATTTCTATAACATATGCAAAATGAACTAACATAAATTAAAGAGGGTATCTCTGCTTATTCAACATTGATAAGCATGGGGTACCGAGATTGAGATTTATTCCACTGAGATGTCACAACTGCAGGATTAGGAAATGATTTGGCATCTGGGCCGGTAGGTGATGATCCAGGTGAGGAAGACGCATCATCCGAGTCGTTGGTTTGCTTCCATGGACTATCAATTGGCATAGTTCTCTCTTGATTACCGGGTTGCGAGCGTGGCCGGCGTCGATTGACTCTCCCGCGACGTAACCCAGAACCAACTTGACCTTCAAGTGGGGTATCATGTGAATTTGGGGATCCTTCGTCGCTGTTAACCAAACTCGAAAGTTGCGCCGATCTCTTTTGAAGCTCCTCTAGTTCCTGATACATGTCTTGCAGAATTAGATCGCTCATCTGGCGTGTTTCATGACGATTGTATATCTCGCTTTCATTCTCAGTAAATGCTGCATCTTTCTGAGGGGTCGCCAGTGTAGCAGGACTGGATGCTGAACGGCCCTCTTTGGGAATATCTGGCAAAGGCCTGGGAGCCTGTTGGGGCGCTTCCTTGGAAGAAGAAGAAAACCACAGAGATTCGGTATTTGGCTTTGAAAGCAATGCATATGAATCCGAAGGAGATCTCCGCGGTCTATCCACGTTTTCCGGGAATTCTGCTATACCTCCCCGCTTTGCTCGCCTGATTGAGGAGCGCCTGCTAAAAGACGAGCGAATGGAATCTTTCTTTTGAATGCTGGACCTAGCAGAAGGGGTCCTATGGGGCTGCTGTTGCTGATGATGATGATGATGATGATGTGTTGACTTTGTGTGTGATATGCCAGCATCGGAAAGCATCGAACTAATTTCTTTGCTTGAGATGCTTGTGGTAGAGGAGTAGATTGAAGTTCCAGAGTACAGTGAATCCGAGTCATTGCCATTGCTTGAAGTTGAGCTTCTCCATTCCTCTTCTTCTTTAAGTTCCCAGCTGTGAATCTCCTTTCGTAGAACCACACGCACCGCTATGGCTCTTCGCAGATAATCAGACCAAGTACTGACAAATGAAAGAGCCTCGTCGACCTTGACTGGATCATCAAATGCAGAGTTATACACAGTTCCGGTAGTTAGTTCCGGGTGCAGAGAATTTTTGAGGGCTTGGTTCTCATAAATCTCAGCTCTACTTATGACAGGTCCTGAGCTTCTTTTTGACCTTTGAGTAGACTGGCGTCTCAAAACACTGGCATTTCGCTTAAATGTGTTGCTCCTCTGGCGCTTCGGCGGCAGAGAGAGATGCTTGCGATTGTAGAGTGGAGAGGATGCTGGCAAGCCTGATCGGTAATCGAAGTCGAATTCTTCAAACTGGTTTTGAGTTTCATCGACGTCCAATGGCTTTTCATCATTTATGATGGCCTTCATTTCTCTCATGGATGCAACATGATCGGGTTTAGGTGACAGAATGTCCTGCAGAGTGGCAGGAGAGACCACTTTGAGGTCTGGTTTCGGGGTTGGTTTGAAGCCAAGAAGTTGCGCTCTCTTAAACCGGTATCCCCTTTCACTTGATCTCTGATGCAATTCAAATGATCTTTTTCTTGATAGTTCCTTCCTGCTGAAGTGGAAAACGGGCCTTGGGCGGCGGCGAAATAATCGATGAAATAGTCGTCTTATAGGGGAAACGCCATCTCGTCCCCTCGCAGATGTTGTCCGACGTCTAACAAGCATCACGGGGGATTTTGAAGGCACCGGTGGCGGTATATCACCATCAGCATTCCTAGACACTCCATCAGGCCGATACCTAGGAGTTGCAGTATTCAGATTGCTAGGACGTCGTCTGAGATTATTAATCCGAGAAACATCTCGCTGAGTTTGAATTGTTTTTGGTTCTTCTGCTATTCTGCGTCGTTTTCCAACCGCTCTCTTATTATTGTGCATTGATGAGGCAGACAATGTAGCTGCTCGGTCGGCAGAGCTATAAACTCGCTGCCGACCAAGACTAGCGCGCCCAGCTGTCGGATTAACTGAAGACATCTAGTCAATTGAATGAGAAATGCAATTTTAAGGGTGAAAAAAATAATAGGGGAAGGTGAGTATGTTAATATTGTGTGTATGCGTGTGTGTGGGTGGTAGACTCTATTTATGGGAGGCCTCAGCATACGAGTGACCCAGGGTATAAGCGGCCTGCATGCAGATTATACATTGGCATGCGACCAACGGGCCATCGATTTTGGTAACGGTACTGGTGACTGCGTGTGATATTCAAGGATGGCTGGCCAAAAATATGTGGAGGATCCACTTTTTTCAGACTCCGAAATTAAGGTGGTTGGGTTTTGGGCGCCGCACAGCCAGCCATCACGTTGACAGTTCAGCCACTGCATACGGCTATAAAGGTAAAAGGTCAAACCACTAGTTAACGTTATATTATGTTTAGCTAAATTAGTCTCGCTTATAGCATTGATTTATTTTAAGCTAGCGAGTAAGTAAGGTAGCGAAGTTTAAGTGTAAAGCTCAGTCACCCAGCGTTCAAGACGACATAGATTAGCTTTTAGTGTTTTGATACAGTGTGAGGAAGGGCTTCACTCAATCTAATAGTATAGGAGCGACCTGCTACGAGTTAATGTGGTAGAAGCTTAATAAATTCAATTCTAAAAGTTGACTTCTAAGAGCAGCATTCAGCTTTTCCATTTCCATTGGACGTGCCATTGGTTTTGTGGTGACCATTAGTACCATTTCCGTTGGCAATCAAGGTGGATTTGTTGAATGCTTGAGTAGACTGTGGGATATCTAGAGCAGGATTGCATTCAAAAAATCCAGATGGCTTCAAGTGGATCGTTGTAATCTCAACTGGCATAACCGGGAAGTCCTCAGGCCTAGGATTATGAGTAAAGCCCATAGTGGCCCATAAAACCACATCGTCATTTCTGACCGGTGTCTTTCCACTTGCCCATTTGCTTAACCCAGTGTCTTTCTGAGATTGCATTGTAAACTCACCGGCAGAGTATAGCTGTCCGTCCTCATATTTTGTCACCCAAAAAGGCTTGGTGGCAAAGGTGGCCCGCCTTTGATTGAAAGAAGTTGGTCCAGCAAGAAGCATCTGAGATGGAGGGAGCATAACCTTATAGCCGACAGGCTTCTTGGTTACAGCGTTGATGACGTTCTCGTTAATAATCTTGAATTCTCGATGCGTCTCGACGTTTTGATCCAAAGAGCCAGATTCTTCGACAAAGTCCTGCTTGGTCACATAGCCCATGCCATAAGGGTTCAATTTCTCATCCACTGGAAGAGGGATACTTTCTTGAACGACAATCGAGTTCTTGTGTCCGTCAATAGCAGGATCAATTCTAAAACTGAGCATGTGCTGATGATATCCTGCCATCACTCCTGGTCCAACGATTGTGCCCCAGGCAACCTCAACATCATCGTCAATTGGCATCGTGGATAAAATTCCAGTTGATCTAACTTGAATATCAATACCACCAGCTTGGTCGAAGATGAATTCAAGAATGTACTCATAGTTGGCGACAGTCGCAATTGACTGTACTACTAGTTGTCGCCGTCTTGCCAGAGTGGTATGGTTGTTTCTAAAATTGACGTGCTTGTAGAGAATTCCACCATCTTGTTCATGAAGGCAAATGACGCTTTCCTGTTTATGAGGCTCGCCCTTCAAGGTCGTGCCGTATCCGTCAAAATATTTAATATGACCCAAGCAGTCGCATCCTAGCTTCAATTCGTTCGCACAATGCCCAAATCCAAGATCACCAAGGTCGAAGGCCTGCTTTCGGTGGTAAGGGGCCCGTGGGTCACCATAAGGCACAGTCATCTCAGCCATAGCAATTCTATAGAAGACATTTCGTCCGTCGTACTTTACATCGTACAGAACAGGACCTTCTCTATAGTTGAAGCCAATACGGAACTCCCATTTTTGCCATTCGACAACGTTTCCTGAAACATTAAAAGAGGCGCCATCAGGTTGATTCACTAGGTAAGGCTTGAGACCAGCTCGAGTAGGAATCTTTGTCAGCTCGGGCTCATACTCCACGCCTTTGGGTGGCTTGTAGGCCTCGGTAGGCAAGATGTCGAGATAGTTTCCTCCTGGCAGGTAGTCCATCCGAACGAATTCGTGAGTATGTCTGTCGAAGACGGGAGAGAATTTCAAAGGTAGGGAGTAAAAGTTTGAACCCGGATGGTCCACTTCTTTTGCATACATATAAAATTGAGTGAGACCGCGCTTTTCGTTGGCATCATCGGTACCGTAGAGCCAAGGTTCAGCGATGACGGAGTAGCCTTCGGGTAGCTCCAATTTGGCGATTTCTTCAACGACCAAAGGATGCTTCAGGATCTCCTGCTCAAATGCAAGCACGTCTTCTCCATGTCCAGGAAGTTGAATGCCTTCATCCAATTGCGTGAGCTCCAGAGTTTTCTTGTGAGTGGTATCGATCAATGCCTTGTACGATACATTCTTGCCGGTTTTGGAGAAATAGGCCTTTGTCACACGGGAATAGTCTGGGATTGGCTTGTCATTCTTCTCTGCGTCCAAGATCGACAGTACAAGAGCCTTTGGAGGTTCTTCGATATCAATGACAATAAAAGTCAACGGCTCAGATGCAAATTGTTTCTGAAGCAAGTGAGATGTTATAGAAATCTCCTCTGCTTTCAAAGGATCTAGAATATGAGGAACCATCGCTTTATAATTGATGTAATATAACACCGAGCCGGAACTAGAAACACGCTTTATATTTATATCCAAGTTGGACCTCTATCCTAGGGTCGGAAAAGCATACAGATAAGAAGCCTCTTATCCGTTAGAACCATCTCCATCCTAATAGGGAAGGTACAACTCTTATTTTCGGATGCTCGGACCGGCCCTGTGTAATACTTGATAACCACTTTAAACAACTTGATTGGGGAAACCCTTCCAGATCCTTATCTTTCACGTTCCGTCCATTGAAAGTTTCTTATCAGTGAGTTCCGAAAAAGGCATAGATTAGTGCCGATCACCCCTAACCCCGATCAGAATATCCGAGCCAATCCGGACCGTAAGCGGTTAAGCTTGGCTCCGAGTAATATTATCAATCATGTAACTGATCAGTCATGTTACTCATGTATGTTTTGAGTCGCTTCAATTTTTCAACCATGCTCTGATAGAGCAGGATTCTGTCACGAACCTTTTCATATCGACATATCAAATTGATATTTCTCTTCTAGGAATCAATTCCAGAATATCAAAATCACATAGACAGGACATTGAGATCCCCAAGAATCAGATATAGAATCCAACTTAATGCTACTCAACCATAATAATACTTTAAATGCAATAATCTTCACATGCCACTTTCTCTCTTAATCCCTTAACTCATCAAATTGAATGTTGTTTTCGTTGTTGGGAGGACTGGGCTAAAGTGGTTAGAGACCGCACTGCCAAACAAAGTTTGTTAGTTACTACTTTTACTATTAGCTGTATACCACCTTTTACTGACACCTATTTGGCGCTACGCATTTCGGCCCGCTTTCGACAGTAGATCTTGATTTGGAGGTTCACCGAGAGCTACAGGTAATTGGAGGCTTTAAGAAGATTTGTTTTCTAGCTGTGTTCTAGGATTTATTGAATTGATTAACAGTGGTTCCCCCCTCACTGTTCAAATTTTTCCGGCCTTAGAGGCCTCATAACTTGGGCAAGCTGGATCCCGCAATTATATCTTTTCACGCTGCACCTACGGGTGATGGTGGAGATGAGCGGTTATCTTCACATGGTAGATTCCGTTACAGTGTTCAGACATTGATGGCCTTGGCCAAATCGCCGCTTGTCAACCCACCACCTTCATTGCGGTCGTTTGAACTAGGATCATCAACATCAATGTGAGTCAATATATGATCTGTCGGGTTCGGATATATGTACTAATGATTTTAGTCCTCCAAAACCTGCGAGAAATGGTCACTTTAGTAAACCAGTCAATTCTCGTTCGGGGTAGGTTCCTGTTATTTGTGGTTATTGACTCAGAATGCGTGTATATTAATGGTTTTGGATATAGTCTATATGATCATCATAACGATAATAATTATGGCAACGGATCGGATCGTGGAGGTGGAGGAATAGAAGATGATGAACCGGAATGGAATATGCCAATCTCTAGGAATGAGTCGGAATGGTCAGCGCCCGGAAATGATCTCGGCGAGATCTCGTCAGGTTCGGGCCATTCAGTCCAAGAGTTCGAAAGATGGAAGGCCCAGATGAGAGCAGAAGAACTGCGGAAAGCAGGCTTCGAAGTTCCCGACCCCACTATCATTGAAGAAGAGGACCTTGAAGAGGAGGAAGTGCAGTTCCAAGCAAAGTCTACTGGGGAACCTCCTATCGAGGGACCCGGCGGCGGTGTCGACCGTCTGTTCAGCATGTGGGACTCTGCTTCAGCACCATCATCTGGATCAAACCAAGATCCTAGTGCAAGCCACGCTTCAAGATTTTCGAGATTCTTCAAAGCAGAGTCGCCCCAACAAGGAAATTCACCGGCACCAACAAATACGCAACCTGCACAAAATGCACGAGCTCCACAGCAGCAGAGATCACAACGTGATGGTTCAGCTTCTTCAAACTCCGGGGCCCAGCCGACCTCAAATGCAGATAAGGAAGGCTTCCAAAGGATTATGGCCATGCTGGGTGAAGGCAAAGCCAATGGCTCTCTGCCACAGCCTGCAGAAATCAAGCAACATGGTCAACAGCAACAGCAACATCAACAGCAACAGCAAGGAGCATCCATGAATCCTGGTGAGCCTGCATCAACGGGTAATGACGCATTCTTTATGAGCCTCTTGAATAAGAGTAGTAATCCAACAACAAGACCAAGTTCTCAAGCGTCATCAGCGAGTGTGAGAGCTACAGAAAGCCCTCAGATCGCATCGGCTGCTCAAACTGCATCTGCTTCGCCCAACGGAACCCCTAAGGGGAATGCTATCCCGTCACCACAATCACCGCAGCAGGAGATACCTCGCATGCCGCAGCAATATCAGCAGCATGGCCCACCACCAAACGGGATGCCATATTTACCTCCGCCTCCTCCAGGCTGGTTCATGGATCCTAACGGCAAAATGCCAAAACACCCCCCTAATTTCATGCCTCCTCCTATGGGCCCCGGTGGTAGACCTCCTCCAGGATTTCCTCCTTTCTTTGGAGCAGGAGGACCCATGCCACCCCAGTTTGATCCTCGACAAGGCCCAATGCCCATGCCTCCTCCCCCTCTGTTTAATCCCGACGGCAGTTTGAAGTTCCCATATCGAGGTGTGGAAGGCCAGTTTCCACCGCCGCCTCAACATCAGCAGCCTCCACCTAACAGGTGAAACAAGAATGACCCCGTTGAATCTGTCTATTCAGCGTTTGTTTCATATGTATTTCTTGTATCTAGACTTATTTATATGTGTTCAATTCATTAGGTGCAAAATCCTGAAGTTCTCGTGGTCATCAGAGTTGGAACTTCTCTCTTGAGTTCAGTTAAAAAGCGAACGAAGCGAAGCGCACGGCTGAAACACCCCACTAATGATTCTTTGTCTAGTCCAATAGGTCCCTTTCGAGTTACTAACTAAGATTTCTTCCATATCGAGCACCTAGTAGCCATCTTCTCTCTGTAATTGTTTCTTGTTAAACTGACTATCAGCTACTGTCGAGCTAGATCGTCGTTAAGATGTTCGTGACATACAAGCAGGATGCCCCGAAATTGCGGGGTAGTTCTAATCAGAAATATTCAGTGAAATATCATAATTATGAATAACTAGACAACCAAATAAATTAACGGTTATTTAAAAGGAAGTTTAGGACGGGAGGCACATTTCGTTTTATTTGACTCCGTGTCCAGCTTATTAGCTGATATTTTTTAAACATTACGTGCAGTATCTGCGGTACACCAGATTTTCCACTGGCCTTCTCGTTTAAAGAGCGTAAAGAGGTTACTACCAATATGATGCAGTTTATCATTGATATAGAATTCGTATCTGCACCAGCACATGCCTAAATCACCGTCTACCTTGACGATTGGCTCAAATATAGGTTCTTCGAGCTTATCAGGGCCGTCAAACGGGATTCTATCAATCACATCCTCAACACTCACTTGAAGAACATCTCCTCTACTGTGGGTCCCGGTACCGTTTGGATTGACTGTTGCAATCATGGCGGCCCGATCTTTCGACTTGAGTTGGTCAAGGAACTTCTTTACCACAGCAAGTACTGCCTTTTCATCATCAAGTGTCTCATTAACCATATTTCTAAGATAATTCTCCAAGAAATCTGGCAAGGTCCTGCTTATATATGTATTTCATGTTGCGCGGCACGAGTCTCGATCCGATCTCTCCTTCATGATCTAGGCCATTCATCGACCATTGTGTTCTACAAACTAAATATTAATCCAAGAATGAAGTGAAGTGCCAATTTATTTATCGCATGACATAGAAAACATTGAAAATCAAGTCGAAATTACTTGAAGTTTAAAGTGCTGGGTGGCTGGATAAGTTTGGGCCGCACGATGCTCAAACATAGATCAGACACGGGCCAGATGATCCGGCGGATATCTTTGGCATCGTTAGTCACGATCGGTTTAGTCATTATCGCTGTGATTGTGGGACTTTATAGCATTGATACATGGCCCTGGAAAGTGGTTGATGATCCTGGATCACAGTTTGTCATCGTCATCGATGCTGGATCAACCGGATCGCGGGTCCACGTGTATGAGTACCTATCACAAAACGGTGTTCCAAGGCTTATTAGTGAAGTGTTTGAGAAGGTCATACCAGGCCTTTCAGCATATGCAGATGATCCAGTCGCCGCCAGTTTGAGCCTCGATCCACTGCTAAATGTCGCCCTTTCGGCTGTACCTAGTCCTCTATATGGCACCACGCCGTTGATAGTAAAGGCTACTGCGGGACTACGTTTACTGGGTGAGTCAAGAAGCAATGCAATATTACAAACGTTACGGGAACGAATCGATAAAGAATATCCTTTTGTTGTGCCGGAAAACGGTGTCAGCATATTAGAAGGCAAAGAGGAGGGTGTATATGCCTGGATCACCACAAACTATCTGATTGGGAATATTGGCCAAACCGAAGGAAATGAACGGCCGGGCACTGCAGCAGTCTTTGATCTCGGTGGTGGATCGACACAAATTGTGTTTGAGCCGGATCAATCCATGTCGAGCACTGATAGCGAGAAGCTGCTGATCCATGGGGATCATAGATACGACCTGAAGTTCGGGTCAGAACATTATATACTATACGAACACTCCCATCTTGGATTCGGCCTCATGGAGGCCCGAAAGCGCATACACAGACGCATAGCTGGCGACTCTATCTCCGCTGCTGGCGACTCAGGATCCGAAATGCCACGCATCGTCAACCCTTGCATCTCCCCTACTCAGAGGCGAACTGTCACTATCGATATGGCGGACTCGGAAGATGACATGCCTCAGTTCATGCAGGCCATTATGCTGGGGCCTGAATACAGCTCCTCGGCGGAAAAATGCATAGAATATACCCGAGATATTCTAAATATCGAACGCGAATGCTTGCTTTACCCTTGCGCGTTTAACGGTGTCCATCAACCATCTCTCGAAGATACATTTGTAAACGAGGAGATGTATATATTTTCGTACTTTTACGACCGCATTTTCCCGCTAGGCCTTCCGTCCAAGTTCCCATTGTTTCGGTTACGAGAGCTCGCAGATAAGGTGTGCCAGGGACCCCGGGTTTGGCTGGAGGAGTACCCCGAGTCTCTTGTCGAACTCTATGACCGGCCCGAATATTGCATGGATCTTAGCTTCATGTTCACGCTGCTACATCAAGGCTATGGAATATCCTTGGATAGGGTAGTTACCGTGGCCAAGCACATCGGTGATAATGAACTTGGCTGGTGTCTCGGAGCTTCACTGCCTTTGTTTGATCAGGCCCATCATCTGGTCGATGTGCCCGAAATCATCCCCCCTCCATGATACAAGCATTGCCTCATCTATAGATAAAATACACCATTATATAGAGCTAAACAGTTGTTGTTGGCTTGATTGTTTTAAAATTTTGCTCTAACCTCTAATTACATGCTCCACCGGTATACCCTCGAACTCGCCGTATCCTCGAGCAAGGTTGATGTTTTGCAGACACTGCGTGGCAGCACCCTTCAACAAGTTATCGATGGTTGCAACAATCACCACCCGGGTCTGCTTTGAGTTTACGCCAAACCCTCCAATCACTACGCCATGCTTTCCGGAAACATCCTTGACCAAGGGTGCTTCACCGGTGACAGTGATAAGCTTCTCAGCAGCATACCTGTCTTGGTAGATATTTCGGATCTCACGAGAAGTTAGTTTGTCCTTCAGTGGGATAGAAATGGTATGAGTTATTCCCTGGAACCACACGGCCACATGAGGGGTGAATGCAATTTCTCTGCCCAGCTGGGCGGAAACTTCCCGCTCATGGATATGGTCAGTAAGTGAGTATGGTATCAGGTTATCTCGCAGCAACTCGACATCGTTCTTGGGTGAAGGCTTCGTTCCGGCACCCGAATACCCAGAGATACCGAAAACAGTGGGGTTGGCATGCTCCGGGATGTGGTCAAGTATCGGAGCAATGGCAAGCTGCGCAGCAGTGGCATAACAGCCAGGGTTAGAAATCTTGCGGGCATTGGCAATCTTAGACCGGGATTCTGACAGCTCGGGAAGACCATAGACCCATTCTCCACTCTCATCAAATCGGTAATCGGCAGACAAATCAATGATTACAGACTTCTTTTCAGAATTTGCCTCATCAATAGCATCGACGAAAGGCTTGCATACTCCATTAGGTAGAGCCATAACCCATACATCAACAGCACCTTGTTCTTCCAGTCGCTTAATCTCCTCGACCTGCAAATTTGAGTAAAGAATCTCAGACTTTGTGTAACCTTGCAATTTTTGTCCAGCCAGTTCACGAGACGATACATAAGACAATTCAAAATATGGATGCGAGTTGATCAAGCCAATCAACGCCTGACCGGTGTAACCTCGAGCACCAATCAAGGCGACCTTGGAAGGTTTGGTGTTTGTCCCATCCTTCAGAGGTGGATTGGGGCTGGTCGCGTAAGACCTTCGGAAGACTCGTGAGCCAGTGGTATATGCCCTTGTTTGTTGAAATACGCCGGTAACAGGGGTTCCCTTGGCAGGCGATCCAGAAGTGGGGATGGTATTAGATGGGTAAGCAGAGACCTTAGCAGTAAAGTCAGTGATGAGCTTTGAGATTTCCTTAGTGTCCTCAATACCGTACCAGAACAGGATCTGGCCATTTTTAGCAAACGATCCATCAGCCTTGGCAAAGTGCCAGCCTGAGTTCTCGTCTTCTTCACGTACAATCCATTGGAGCTTCTTGTGATCTTTCGTGATAGCAGACCACACATTATCAGTTACATTATTCAGCCAACCGTTTTTGCTTCCCAAAAACTTGTCCAACACAGGAACGCCCTCACTGTTTCGCACTATAGCGAGAACCTCGAGGGGTTCGTCACCATAAGCACGGAATGAGGTGTCCTCCAGCTGCCTCAGATAAGAGGCAACTGAGATCTTGTTTTCCTTGATTTCAGGGTCTCTCAAAAGAGCAGTTCGAAGAGCTTCCTTGGAGGAGAACTGTTCGAGATTATCTCGACTGAGCAATTTGTATCCGCGTCTAATTAGAGTGCCAGCGCCCGAGTCGGTAAACAATTCCTTTTGCAAATCGTCCACGGAGATGATTGCTACAGAAGATGAGCGGGGAAGATAGGTGAGCAATTCCTTGATTTCCTTAATCTTCAGCTTAGTACCGTAACGCACCCAAGGCTCTTTCAGCAAGTTATCGTACTCCTCATCGAGATTGATGACGCTAATTTTCTCGCCCGTTTCACCATGAAGAAGGCCTCCCTTTTC
The DNA here is from genome assembly GCA_030574215.1 of Diddensiella santjacobensis. Classification (NCBI taxonomy): domain Eukaryota; kingdom Fungi; phylum Ascomycota; class Dipodascomycetes; order Dipodascales; family Trichomonascaceae; genus Diddensiella; species Diddensiella santjacobensis. The sequence continues at coordinate 420,733 of JAJMEO010000010.1, forward strand.
GTTAAGATACACGATCTTCAATGGTTCTACAACACGGGCCAACTCACCTGCAGCGACGTCGGCATTGACATTGAGGATCTGTCCGTCGGCAGTTTCGGCCAGAGAAGTCAAAACTGGCAGAGCGCCGGCTGCGATGGACGCTTCGATTGCTGTCTTATCGACGCCGGTGATTTTGCCGACCAGTTTATACTTGTCTTGATCCAGGTAATCAGCAGTGAAAACCCCACCAGTGATGGGACGAGCGCGAACACCAAGTTTCTCAAGGGCTTCGACGAGTTTGAGATTTTGTTCCAAGAAGCATCGACGAACGACGCTCATTGTTTTGCTATCAGTGATTCTAATTCCATCAATGTAGTCTGGAATGACACCTTCCTGTTCCAAGATTTCATTGATCTGGGGGCCTGTACCATGAAGAACAATAGGATATAAACCAACATGATATAGAAATGCCAAAGAAGACGCTAGCTGCTGCAATTGTTGAGTGATAATCGCACCCCCGACCTTGATGACTGCAAACTGCTGACTATTGACTGAGGTGAAATATTTCAAATATTGTTCGACCTCCCTCTTGGATCCAATATTGTCCAGTAACTGGATTACAGTAGATCGAGTCGAATACGATCTACCACTATTACCAGTAACTCGCATGCTACTACTACTGCTACGACGCAATCCATTGGCTCCATGATATAAGGTCCCTGTGGTTACAATCAACTTCTTCGACTCTATACAAGAAGTGCCACAAAAGGACCGTTTTCCACGCAAAAACGCTCGACTAGTTGTTCGTAACATTGCCCTAATCACTCGTTTTGCATGTGTTGACGATGAGATATACTTTGGTCTGCAGCAGGGCGTTTGGGTCTCAGATATGAGTCTTTTGCAAAAGATTAGCTCCCGTCCGCAATGGACGAAAAAATTCTGCACGACACCGCCGTCTGCGGCTTGCTGTCGATCGCCTCTTTGGATGTGTTCTCCAATATGGATTTCACAAACACTAAGATAAACGGCTGTTACAAGGGCTGTCATTTCTATCAGCATTGAATAGACTGCTACAAGTGAAAAGAATCATGCTGGTAAGGTTCCATAAATCATTAATGGGTTACTTGAATGCGCTTGGAGTGGGACTTTGAGGTATTAAAAGGGGGTTTAAAGAGATCATGTAGCTTGATATAATTCAAGTCAATATTTACAATACAAAAAAAGTCAATCATCATTCTAGAGTGAGCGGTCGACTCGGTTAAGTCGTTTGGCAGTCTGGGCATTTGTTCTTGTCCTCTGTCCATGTACCGGCAGACTAAAATATCAATTAGACTCAACAAAGCTCCCTCAAGAGAGTATTAAAAAAATTGCAATCACATACCCTTGAGCATGCCGCCGGCCCGCATAACTTCCGATTCGTTTCTTAAGTTGGATATTGCCGAGGATTTCGTTTTTAAGATCCTTCTCGATCTTCATTTCCGATAATTCTTTCGTCAATGACATTATCTTTTGTTCATCCAACTGATGGATCCGCATCCGAGGATAAATCCCCAATCTCGAACAAAGTTCCTGCGCAGTCTTGGGCCCTACACCAAATATTCTCCGTTGTAGACCATGCTATAGAGATTCTCGTGTTTAGAAACCACATCGCAATAAACCTTATCAAACACTTACCACAACAAACGTATTACCTCGGAAAAACTTTCCCAAGATTGTTGTAACCATGTTTGCAATATATACAGTTGACTCTTAAAAGCCCTTTTAGAAACTCTTCAGTAACAGTAGAAAAGCTCTTGGGAGGTGGTTGAAGACTTGAAGTTCCCCATCAGAAAATGATCAGATTTGGCTGGCATTACCGCCAAAAGTGCCCACAAACCCACTCAAGCATTGAAGATTCAATTGATTTCTATGTGTATTGCCCATAGCAGAATATATAGTTCACTTTGTTTCACTAATTCTAAACTGAGAATCTTCGAAGTAAACCAGTTACACATTTCATATGTCACGTGATTTCAACGTCATGTGATCAAGTCATCACGTGATTTTTAAATCTCACGTGACATACGAAACCTTGAAAGAGTCACTGAATTTTGAACCGTCGTACTAATCTAGGTGTAGAAACATCAGTAAACCTCTTAGATACAATAAAATGATACTCCTAAACAGTTGTATTATGATCTCAGTTGCATCGGTCACGTGCTGTAGGGCATATAACGGTTAAAACCTCCACTCCGCAAAGTATCGGAGAGCATCTTGATACCTGTGAAGTCTCAGGACGTAACATAAAATATGAGTTCCAAGCGTGAGGATTATTTGCCAGGTAAGTAGTTTATGTTCAATGGGGTTATAAATGGATTGATTGTTTTAACAAAAATAGCTTTGGAGGAGGTTTCTACGTAAGTTTTAAAGACCGCCACAGGATGGTGTGTGTTTTAACGATGAGGGGAAAATAGACCGTTATCTCAAGCAGAGCTTAATGTTCTTAAGAAGCATTATGAAGGAGAAGGTCAATATGCAAGTCTACAGACTCGCTTCAACTATGCATGGGGACTTATCAAGAGTAATGAGGTGGTTGATCAGCAGCTTGGAGTCAAGATCTTGACTGATGTATTTAAAGATGCTCCTGAGAGACGACGGGAATGTCTATACTATTTATCCATTGGCAGCTATAAGCTGGGCGATTATACCAATGCGCGTAAATACTGTGACATTCTTCTCACCATAGAGCCAAACAATCAGCAAGTCAGCCATCTGCGCCAGGCTATCGAAGACAAGCTTTCAAGGGGTGAGCAAGATATTCGACCAACTTGTAGACATAACTAACATATTCTGTCCAGAGGGTCTTATAGGAATCGCTATTGTCGGTGGTGCGCTAGCGGTTGGAGTAGCTCTGGTTGGATCATTGATGCGCCACCGTAGGTAAAAAACACTCGTATACTTATTATTATTATTATTGTTACTACTTAATTGACTTATATATTTGTAATTCTGTGCGCGCGAGGTGCAATTGTAGCTTTTCCAAGCAAGTCGTAGACTGATTTGTACCTCGAAGAAGTGAGAAACTTAAGTCGCATGGATCTTGAATCTATCGTGGGATTGGTGCATGAGAAGTTCAGGAAGCTTCCCGGTAAGGGAAAGCCGCTGATACGCTCGAACGGAGTTCCTGAATGGACGATACTGGCAGGAATTGTTGTCTCCGTTGATGCGTACTCTGAATGCATCGCGCTTGGAACGGGCATGAAGGCCACGCCTGACGTAATGCTTCCCAGTGCCAAAGGCGAGCTTATACACGATATGCATGCTGAGATTTTGTGTATCAGGGCCTTTAACAGATACATCCTGTCACAGTGCAAGCTGGTAGAAGGTGGTTTGGGGAGCTCAGTGGTTCGCAAATCATCTTCTGCTGAGCACCTGTTCGAGGCTGTCGATGGGCTTGAAATCTATCTCTACGTCTCTGAAGCTCCCTGTGGAGATGCTAGTATGTCTCTTCTGTCAGAAGGCTCGGAAGAGACGTGGACTGATACCATTGTGACTGTTGGCAGTGCCGACGAAGGACCTGTCAGAGGCCGGGATCATTTCCACCATGTAGGCGTGGTTCGCACCAAGCCAGGGCGAAGAGATTCTCCAGTCACGCTGTCAAAGTCCTGCACGGACAAACTGGCTTTAAAACAATTCACTTCTCTTCTTTTGGGACCCGTGTCTGTGATAATTGACCCATGTGGGTTCTATCTATCAGAGCTCATTATTCCTCGTAGTCAATATAGCTACGAGGATCTTACAAGGGCATTCTCTTCAGCAGGTAGACTTGAAGATGCACAAGGACTTTCGTCTGGGAAATATAAGGCGACATTTTTCCGGTTTGACCGGCCTACGGCTCTGGAGTTTGAGTACTGTCGAAGAAGAGCGAAACAAGAGGCTGCCAGACCTTCTGCAGCGTCTATAGTCTACGCATCGGGGGCCCCGAGCGAGGTAATACTGGGAGGGGTCAAGATGGGAGCTCGTCCGCTATCCGGTAAAGGGCAGAGTATGCTAAGTCGAAGGCACATATGGGAACAGGTCCAATCGCTTTTAAAGCTGCCGGTCTCTCATGCTACGTACCTGGAATGGAAAAACGCAAACAATCGGGATAGAAAGGCAATGAAAAAGCAGGTTTTTCAAGTAATGCAACACTGGATTGGGACTACACCCGATAACTTCGCGCTATAGACCTAATAGCTAGTCAGACTCGGACGCACTGCCGACCCCGTCGTCCTCTTCTTCACCCTCATTCTCCTGCTCCTCCGCTGGAGTCTTTTCCTCAATGGCAGCTATTTGAAAGTTAGAGCTTCGCGTTCCAGTCCTTAAATAGGATCCCTTACCATGGGGACCAAGTAGCAGAGCATATTCAGCAGCTTGGAGTGCGTCGATTAGGTCTTGATTGGAGTCTGTGACCAGATCCACAGGCTTCTGCTGGTTCTTATTCTTTATTCTTGGATCACACCCGGCATCAATCAAAACCTCAGCAATATATGTTCCATGCTCGGGCTCCTCCATGGCATATCTCACTACAGTATGAAGTGGAGTGTCGCCATGAAGCCTATTGATTGGATCCACTTCCACGCCCTCCTGATCCAGTACATGATCCAGTGTCTCATCTAACTATTAGAAGCCCAATTCTTGCCTACTAGAAGTAAATTTGTAAACCCGTACATGAACCGTTCGCGGCTGCGACGTGAAGAACCGAGTTTCCCAGAGGATCTCGTGCCTCATTGATAAGAACAGCAATCTTCTCCGGCTCGCCGGCCTTGGACAGAACCTCCTCGAGAAGCTCAATATTGTTTCGACGCACCGCCTCTATGATCTGTTCTGCTGGGCTCGCGCCTTCATCGGTGGTCATTGTTGTTTGGTGTGAAAGGTGGAATACCCAAACCAAACTATTTCACACATAACCGTCGTGCAATTCTACAAACAACAATACATTACATAGCTAAGAGAACGTCTAGATATCCAGTTCAATTCCAATGTCCAGGCTTGCCACCACGTCGTCCCACGCAGCAGTCTTTTTGACGGTCGAAGTGGTGCTTTTGGCGTCCAGTTCGGCTACCGCAGCGGCCTCTGGATCGTTTTCGTCTTTCTTGACCTCCAGCGGGGCTGGGGATGACGACTTGGATTCGTAGAAGATCCGGGCACTCGTCCGTAGCCGATTGAAGGGGTCGGAGCTATCTGTTTTATGGCTCAAGGCGGCTTTACGTCGGTTCTCAGTAGCAACAACCTCTGCCTTGCGCACTCCATCAACATTGGCCTTTCGGTTCCGTTCATTCACCTTCGCAAGCTTGTCCAAGTCGACGCGCTTCTTGGTCTTGGACAGTGTTCTGTCAATGGCCTCGATTTGTCGGTCAATAACATCGACCTGGTCGTAGTTCCCTTCCTCCAAAGCAATGGCCCTCTTCTGCTGAAGCGTCGACTTTTCGATAACCGTATTGGCACCCAGCGAGTTTCCGGAAAGCTTTTGCCGTATTATTATCATATGATTGATCTCTTCGGGACTCAGATTGTGAGACTGCATGGCCACCAAATCACTATACTTTCTGTCGACCCGTTTGGTTGAAGGCAGCGTGAGTCCTGCCTTTTGCATTGTCATCTTCCATGATTTGAATTCGTCCTCGGTGATGGCTTTATCGCTGCAAATGCCCATTTCAAACGACTTTTCGCTGGTCCCATGTGCAACCAGCAAATTGCGGTCCACCGTACGGTTCAGAAAACTGTACGGCTTGACTGGAACAAGATTCTTGACCTGGCACACCCGGTATATGAAGGCGGCTTTTTCGTGGTTATATCCAATGTTGATTCGAACAAAACACCCCAGTACGGCCTCCTCAAAGCCCGGATGATGACAGAACTTGGACAGTAGTGTCTTGCCGAATCGGATTTTGTTTAGATCTGCAGCACTCAGTTCACGTGCAGGTTTCGACTCGGCCCATTCGACCTTATCAGATTCTTTTCTACGTCCCTTGTGGTCGCCGATATATTCCTCCTCATATCGCTCCTCCTCGTCGTCCTCATCTTCATTGTAGTCATCTTCTTCGTCTTCCGAGTCGCTCTTCCGTCGCCTGGCAACTTCGATGCGCGTCTTGGACCTTATGTGCTTCTCCTCCCGTTTCTGCTTGAGCTCGTTCAGCTTTGACTTTTTCGCCGTCGGGCCAGTCTTTTCTCGTGACGACTTCCTTGTTGAGCCCTCGCCCCGGCTCTTACCTTCTGCCTGGCTTCGCTCCTTTGCTCTCTGGGCCAGATATTTACTTTCATTGTACTTTTGCATCTATTTTTTCAAACCTCATTAGTCTCCCGTAACAAACACATCTCATCTACCAGTCTCACATACCTCTTGAGAGCGTTCGAATAGAATCGACTCTCGCTCTATTTCAGCAAGACCCTCCAGGCTATAGTAATAACCCCTCAGTTAGTTCAGTCTCAACCAGTATATATCTGCACATTGCATACTAATCTCGATCGCCCTCATTTTTGAACTTTCCCTCCAAAGGATAAGGATTCACAAACCCATCTTCCTCATCAGTAGCTTCTTCATCGTCGTCGTTTCCGTCACTCGCTTCTTCCTCACTCTCCTCATCGGAAAAATCCTCATTTCTAACAATAGTCAGCACTCCCATGCTTCCCATACTGTCTGATACTACTCCATACCTTGTGGTGGTCTTGCGCTTCTTTCCAGCCACCGAATCACCACGTCTATGTGGCAGAGAAGTGTCTTCCTCGGTGGATTCCCCATCACCAGCACCGGCCAAAGCAAGAAGATCATCATCCAAATCCGACATCCTTATTACAGTTTACCAAAAAAAATAAACCCTCTACCCTCCAAGGACAAATTATCAACCTATACCTTTACAAGTCGTACGTAAAGTATATCGATGAGTTGGAGAATCAATTTGTTTGGGACTGGGCACGTGATGGTTGGGTGTTCAGAACTTCAGACCAACCAAAACTCCACCCTGTCCGTACAAGATCCCAGCCAAATTGTCGCACGGGATCCCACAAAAGGGGTTCCCAGTTTATTTTGTTGTGGGCATTCGCACACTGATTTCGCTCCCAATCCGCGAATCAATTGGTCCCAGACTTCGCACGGAAAATCAAACTCTCCCATACAAACTCAAGAATCCCTTGCTAGAAGAACATCAATTTAGACGAGCTTTGAGTTCTTGATTTGAACCGAATTAAATTGAATTATTCTCAGCCTATTACAAGTAGGCAACCACCAAACAAGCGAGAGAGTTGTTATGTTTAGAATATTTGTTATATAGTTAGTCAATATAAATTACTTTTTCAAATTGCATTAACATAATAGATCATCAATGGTTGTTGTAGGTTGTTCGGGACCATGAAATCGTTTGGAACGGTGGAGTGAGTGACCGTTAACTAACGGGGGGCGATTTTCTAAAATCCTTGAACAGGATGTCTTCTAGTCTTGGGGGACCGCCCGCCCAAAGTGATGGGAGCTGGAACCCAAATTGGGAGCGGAATTAAAATAAATCTTTGCGAATTAATGCGAAATCGAACCCAATTTCGATAAGAAATTTGTGTTAAAATTTATTTTCAGTGTGTTGCCCTTAGCAACAGGTTTTCCAAGTTCACCTTTGAAGCAAGAAGAACAGCCACCGAAAAACACACAATAGCCTATTATCTATTAGGTAAAGGGTTTAGACAAAATGTCCAATCCGCAGAGGCCACAGTTATCGATGGCCAAGCGGTCTCCTTCGATTTTGGTGACGGATGTTCGATATTCGCCTAGTGGTAGTAGGGCGCCATTTGTGAAGAGTGCTCGGAACCAGTCGAATGGAAGTCCGCCTGGTAGTTCAAGGTTCGATGGAGTTTCAATAGATAACATTCTATCCGATGTTGGAGATATTCCTTCGGGCCATAAGCGACTGGCACCCGATTTCATTCGCCGTCGAATGGGAATGGGCGATGCTCGAACTGGTTCTGGTACTGCAGCGTCGGGAAATAATAATAGTACGGCTGGACAGCAGGGGCGGAATACCAGGCTCAATAATGGAGGAGCACCTAATAACATTCGACAAGTACCTCCAAGATTGTCACAGAATATTCCCAGTCGAACATCCAAGGTATCGCAGAAGTTGGTGTTGATTCCAGAAGATGCTGAACCCGGATTCCGTTTCGAGGATGAAGGAGAAGATGTGGATTCCCCTCCTACTCCTTGGCGAGACGAAGATGGTGTGGAGACCGATGATGGCCATTCTCGTCGCAAGTCGTATGCAGAAAAGCTCTCCAAGGATAAACGAAGGGACAAGTTCCCTCGTGTCACAGCATATTGCATTTCAGACGGCATGCGGTTACAGGCCGCCGCCGACTTTCTCAGAGAATCCCACAAGATTCGACCCCGGATATATGACGAGGCACTATTTGCACCATATTACCTTCCTCTTCTTCCTGGGGATGGCGAGGGGTCTCGAGTCAAAAGTAGCCCCGGCGGGATTATGATGCTTGAACAGCTAATCGACCAATCCGAGCAAGGAGACCATCACTACGAATACTTTTCAGGCTTGGAGTCCAACCGATCTGAAGATGGTATCAGTCATCATGAAGCAGAAGCCGTTAATGAGGAATTCGACCCCTCAGAACCACAGGATTTCTCGCCTCGAACTACTCATGAAGACTATATGCATCAGCATGCCGCTGGCCGAAACGTTCATTTTGTCGATGGACTTTCAGTGACGCCCCCGTCTGTCTCACATTTATCAGATGAACACTCTCCTGCTGAAGTGGTCACTCCCCCGCATGGTAGTAACGACGAGACTAGCAGCGGAGGTGGCATTGCTTCAGTCAAGGCACGGGAATCAAAACCAGACGACTTAAAGCATGCAGAGATTTTCATATTCTCGTACGGAGTTATTGTATTTTGGAACTTTACAGAACCTCAGGAGAAGAATATTCTCGCCGACTTGACTTTCGCTCGGTCGACTGGGGAAGATGGGCAGCTGAAGCCGTTGGTTGTGAGACCAATCAATGATCAGGATATCGAAACAGAAGAAATGCATTTCACATACTCGCCACATACCATGAAACCTCGCATATATAACGACATGATCACTCTACGGTCCGGGGATCATATGATCAAGTTGGCCATGTCGCACGCCATTGCGCAGTCGACAAAACTGAGTCGGTTTGAAGCCCGCATGGAGGTCAACATGCATGACGTAAAACATGTTCCCAAGATGTTGGCACTGACCGGAAAGCTGGGCATGCAACGGGAGGAAGTATTGAAAATCTCGGGCAAACTGTTCAAGCTACGAGTTGACGTGAATCTCAGTTCCAATGTGCTGGACACGCCAGAATTTTTCTGGGAGGCGGAGCCTTCTTTGAATCCTCTTTATAGTGCTGTCAGGGAATATCTGGAGATTGAGCAGAGGATTCTGGTGCTTAACGAGCGATGCAAAGTGTTTTTGGAATTGGCCGATATCATTGCTGACTCCATAGCCGAATCAAACATGTCGAGGATTACATGGATCATTATTATACTAATCGTCATTTCTCTGGGAGTATCGAGCTTGGAGATTGCCATGCGATTTGCCATTCTCAAGCATGTTGGAAGAGGATAAATAATTTATTTCAGCCGTGCGAGCGCGCCGCATCATAGTACAATATAATTTAATAGCTGCCAGGTGAGGCTTCGGTCTGGTAGAGTTCCAGGTCGAGACGTAGGATGATTAGGCTCCTGAGCAGTCCAAGCATGGTGATGAAAGACGCGATTCCCACAGGAACCACCGCGAAGACTGCGATATTGAGCACGTCGACCGAGCGAGTTTTCTTCTCGAGGGCCAGATTACTGGTGACGAAATTTTGGATGGTATAGGCCACCGTTAGTATACATGACACCAATATCCAGATATGCAATAAATAGGTGTGGTCTGGAGACAGAAGTGAATGCAATGATTGGATCATGGCTATATTCAAGGTGCCACAAGACAGCATCCTTACTATGGCTGCCGGAGGAGAATAGGTTACGATCCACCTCACCATAAGCCCATCGAGGACTTGATAGGATAGATATCCAGACACAATACACCATATGCCTGCCATAAACAATTCGGATGATCTGACCGAGGAAATCGGCCGCGTTGGAGATTGGTTGAGGGTCCAAGCCTCATAAAAACAATTCCACATGCCTATAAAACTTGGTAACATTGAAAGACCCTAAACCAAAAATAGACTTAGCATATATTAAACCCTCCCTCTTGATGATTCTACGTACTCTCGATAATGCCAGGAGGAAATGGAACCGGGAATTAACGAATTTCAACCCAAGTAGCTTGAGCGGGGGATGCGTGTCGAGACCTGATCCGCTTCTGGCTCCACTAAGACCGGCCAGATGGGTCTGACTGGTATTGCGAGAAATCGCCTGAGACTCCGCCGATGGTTCACTGTTACCCCTACTGCGATGGAACATCACATAGCACGTCGTTCTCGCAGTCTCGTTGGCAGGTTTGCTGGTTGATTTTGAGGCTCTGTGAGATTGTTTGGGAGCTCGGTGCGGGGCAGAAGTAGTCATCCATTTCTATGTGAAAAATATCTGAAAAGTATATGTAGATTATTGGGATTTAGCACCGTACTTGGAGACGACTTTTCCATCGGGGACAGTGAAGAACACGGCGGGGGAGGTAGGCGTAACTGCTTTGTCGAGTCTATAGTAGCCCTTTCGCTCGAATTGAATCACATCGCCGACCTTAAGATCCTTGATGTTTACGTCTGCCAATGCAGCGGTGTGGAATTCAGTTTTAGGGGTTAAGAAATCCTCAAAGTTCTCGCCTTCCTCAATCTTGTCTTTGGTGATGAGGTGGTCGAAGTCAATCAAATCTACTGCCACCACGTCCTCGGTGTCGGCGAGCCAGCTGATCTTTTTGTCGGTTTTCTTGAAATCACCCTCCAAGTGAAGCTTGGCATCAATACCAGTTACAATACCCTCTGAGTTCTTGTGAATGGTACTAACAATAGCATTACCCCAGTCCATCAAGGTAAACTCCTCGCCGTCCTTGAGAGATTGCGCATCATCCTGGTCAATCAACACAGAAGAAGAAAAGATTACTGTCTTGTTACCGAGATCTGCATTCTTCTTGTGCTTGGGACGGCTCTCATGGAGAGGCTTCTCGGGTCCACCTGAAAGTGTGACCTTGACTGCGCCCTCGGAAAAGACTGCAGAGTGTCGAGGAGCAATTGGGTCAATGACCTTCTTGTTCACTGCCCAAATAAGACTCCAATCCAAGTTGATGATGTTCTTTGATGGTCCTTGACTAATGATAAAGTTCCGGAGTCCCTCAACGGACATACCCCTCCGTCGCACTCCACGAACGGTTGGGAATCTCGGATCGTCCCAGTTGCCCACGTAGTTCTTGTCCACAAACCATTGAAGCTTTCTCTTACTGAGTAATGTTCTCACAAAGTTAATTCGTGCGAAATCCCAAATGTGGACCTTTCGTAGATTCAACGCCGTCAGCATCCAGTCATACTGCGCATTCCTATCACGGTACTCAATAGTTCGCAGAGCATGCGTCACACCCTCAATTGCATCAACAATAGGCACACAGAAATCATACGTGGGGTAGATCTTCCACTGAGTTCCGGTCCGGTGATGAGGGGTAAGATTACACCGGTAAATAACTGGGTCTCGCAGCGTTTTGTTATTGGCATCCACAGAGATCTTGGCCCTGAGACAGTTCTTGAGACCCTGCTCTGTGCCATCCTTCATCTCATGTTCGAAAATCTGCAGATTCTCCTCAACAGTGCGATCACGACGAGCGCTGGCGATTCCTTCCCCTCTCTCCTCTCGCATTCTCTCCTGTGGAGTGTCATCACAGTAAGCTTTTCCTTCCTTGATTAATTTCACAGCCAAATCATACATCTCGTTGAAATAATCGGAAGAGTGGGTAATCTTATCACCCTTGATGCCAAGAAGATCCAAATCCTCGATAATCGACTCCTCGAATTCGGACTTCTCCTTACTGGGGTTGGTATCGTCGAATCGCACAATCAGCTTTCCGTGGTACGTTCTTGCAAAATACTCATTGAGCACTGCAGCCTTGGCGTGGCCGATATGAAGATATCCGCTGGGCTCGGGTGGGAATCGTGTAACCACCTTTCCATCTTCAGCATCAATTAGGTCAATATCATAAGAGGCCTTAGACTCTTTCTTTTGGCCGACCTTGCTCTGTTTTCTCAATTCAATGAGGTCCTTATTCATAGTGTCGACAGCTTGGCCAAAGAATCGATGGGATTCAAAGTGCTTGTACCAACGAGCAATGTTGATGAAGGTTCCATTCTTGACAACTGAAGCCACAACAGCATTGGCCCTCAATATGCCCCAGAGAGCAATATCTGCCAGTGTTGTTGAGTATCCAACTGCAAACGAGCGGAAGTTGAAGTGCTGTTCAAGCTTCTCCAAAGAGGGAGTCAGGGTCTTGAAGTCTTTAACAGACAAAGAGCTGAACGCAAAATCTACCCATTCATTAACGGTAGAAGCACTTTGAGCTCCATATAGAGCATCCTTGTAGGTATCAGCTAAATGATTAACAACAGCACGAGCACCGTACACGGAACTGCCTTGTCCAGAAAGCACCACTGAAGAATCAGGGTTCTTTGCATCAACGAGAGCAGAGTCTACGAAAGAAAGATCAATGGGAGACAAAGGCTCAGCGGCATTGATAACAGCAGCAGCAATCAAGTCGGTATAGCCAACCAATTGTGCCTTGGCGGCAATAGTCAGCTTGTAAGTTGACATTGTTTGTCGAATTGATGACTCGAGATCCGACAAATTTCAAGTTTGGAACTTAGAGACTTCGACGCGTAATTTCAGTCATAGATCATGAGGCTTTCGTGCGGCTTGAACTGAGCCGCAAAGTTTCGTGACAGGTATCTTGGTGGCATGTCTAAGGATACAAAAGTTATTTCTGTTCAAATGTGGAGTCATTATGTGGTGTATATTGTGACGGTGGGTAACTACATTATAGTAGGTTTGCTGTCGTAGAGCGGTAAGTAAATTCACAGCTAGACTCGAGTGCTACAACCAACTCCAACACAATAATGTCGAATGGCACCCCTTCATGCAAAATAACTCGTCCAAATGCTCTTCCTAAGTCATCATCTACTTATTGCTGACCAATTCGTATCCATTGTCTTGTTCTTTTTGTTTACGACAAGTTTCGCGGTCAGTGGCTTGAGATTCGAAGATTTATTCCATATTTGGCCGGAAATCTCTTTACTCGGGTAACCGTTTTCTTGTTTGCACAGTTCTTTCGCTTTGTATTGCAGCTGAAATCTTGTAAAGGCTGTATTTAGCACGTTTCGAAGACTCCTACTAGAATTGTAGGGCCCAGCGTTCTGGCGACATAAACTATCACCACAAATTTCTACTTTGAAATCGATTAGTCTCATATTTTAGCTTTGAAGAGTCTCTCTGTTGTATTTATCTCAGATAGTGTTTGAACCTCCTGCTGTGTTGTAGGAGGTTCTAACAGAACTTTCGCTGAAGCGCGTCCGATGAAAGGAATAACTGAAAATAGCAAAACTATAGCACGCCTCTGGAGCATCTAGCCAGAATCAGACGACATCATTATTATCAAACAATTCAAAATTCAAATTAAACGAGATTTAAGATACTTCCAAATAAAACTATTAGTCCTAATAGTTTAGCCTAAAGAGAAGCATTAGTCCATTCGTGCTCTGCAAAAATGCGACTAAAGTTGGAGTCAGTCAGTCCAAAAATTAGTATCTTGAGAAGAATCATGATTTCATCTACATAAGCCCTTGCTGTAATGTTGGTCTTTGAGCCTGGTACATGGCCAACCAAAAAGCGTAGAAGAGAGCTTTTTTGAAATGGTCAAGAGAAACTCTGCAAACGACAATAGCACGTCGATAAATAGCTAATATTTAACATACTCCGTTTGATAAGCCATTTTAAGTTTGCATTTGAGAATAGAAGAATGAGATCTTAGCCTTTTGAATTTCGCTAAAAATCAAAAACTCTAGTCTGCCAAATAAACCTACTTTGTATAGCATCAGATTAATTATATCACGTCAAGTCAATATAATACGCATGGTATATGTCTAAAGAATCCTTGTAGGTTCTTTTGAGCTCAATTATGTGCCAGAGTCGACTCTAGCCCCGTTGTCATGTCAAGAATCAGCTGATTACAGCTCTATGTAACTTTATACTCATAACGCTAAAATCTGATTATTTCTCTTTCGAAAATATATCCAGAGCGAGAACGTTTCTCCTCCAACAACTCCTATAGTATGCAGATTCGCATTCCTTACAAGCGAGAGCATGACTGTTCTATATCACAAACAAGTGAACGCCTTGAAAGCATTCTATATTTAGGACTGGTTCAACTGAGTCGCCGAGATAGGTTGCAATTTAACCAACCATTCATCCCTTACATAGGAATACTCCCCCGCCTCATGCGTCAGGCGGAATCCGCATAGTCTTGGCCATGCCAGAACTAAAACCCATACTGCTCAAAGAAGAAATGCTTGATTAACCTTCAATTGCTTTTCGGCCGACATGGTGGACCTACATGCAATGTGCCTGACGTGAGGTCATAATTCAGCCACGCGAAGTAAACCAAGGACTTAAACGGTGGTGATTTGCAATAATGCAGTTCAATGTAACCAGCCGGTACCGTTTGCATGTGATGGGGGCCACTAATAAGATCGTGGGCACATGTGTGCCGCATTACTAAAAATAGTGCCTTCCCCAACATGATAGATCGTGAAATATTCAATTTACCACTACAGTAAAATTGTTCCTATTAATACCGTCGTTGAGAAGCACTTTTTTGAATGTTGCATTAGTGTCTCTTGGCAAAGCTTGAAGTTCCCACAATTGATAGATCAATTTGGACGTGATTTTGTGATTGACCAAACCGTATCCCAAGCTGGCCATGATTTGCTGCAATCTTTCCTGATTGAAATATCGTGAATTATTCACGCATGGAAGGGGAAGCACCAAGAATAGCCTACCATTCTCTTTCAAGAAGCAGGTGGTTCTTTTGAGCATGTCGCCTCGTGCATTAGCAGTAGGCACGTAGTTGAGCACTAACGACAACGAAATGTAATCGAAACGCTCATTGTCATCCGTTGGCAACGGACGTTGCATAAAATCCTGTTGCAGAATAAGATTATGTTGAGAGTTAAGGTCGATTCTTACAATGGTGGTAAATAATTTGCTGGTGGAACATGCATTGTAGGGCGATAGACATCCAACCTCCAATAATGAACCTGGGGTTGATACCCATTCAATGAGCAATTTAGAAGAGTCTCCACCTCGAACGGTATTTTGCCCCGAAATAGATGCCTGCTGATACTTTTCGATCCCTCCATTCGCCTCTAGGCGGTCGTTGAGGGTTTTGAGTTTGGTTTGCAACTGCCTTTCATGTTCCAGATTGGATCCATCGCAGTCCTTGAGCTTTTTTTCCAACTCCGCCTGCTCTTTCAAAAGACCATGATGTGCTCTGATGATCTTTCGAGTATTCTTAGCCTTAATACTTGGCTTGGAGACTCTAAGAACACTTCCAGTAATGGGATTCAACCTCGCCATACCATATGCACATCTCTAATCAAACTGGAGCCAAAATTTCCCTTTTTCCATCCTGCAGTCACGTGATGCGTGTTTTTTTTTCCAGCTTAAAAAAAATAACTTCGATAATGCGGCCAGCCGCTTTAGATCCAACCGAAATGGACCAATCTTTCTGAAGGAGAATTAATGTAATTCTTCGCTGCGAAAGACATAAAAAAAAATAAAAGAAAATGAGCCCTCAAAAGAATCCCGTGAACAAAATTCAATCGGTTGTCACGATAGTAAAAGAAAGGCATGCGTGTGGGATTTAATAATAATAAATTGTAGGAAAATAAACTCACGTATTGTGCGCGCCTCCCCTGTCGAGCTCATCAGATCGAAATGCAATGAATCCAACTTGTTTGAAGACGATCGGGGACCCTGATTAGCAGGAACCGGGTATGTCTTCTTTTCGTTCCTTCCCCCCTCTCCGAGTCCCAAATGGATTGAAGTGCATGGTCAGCTTAATCGGGAAAATGCTTATGCCTCTCCTGGCTTCGTATGAGAAGCCCCCGCCGTACAATTAGAGAAACTTTTTGTTAAAACGAAAAAGTAAAACCCCCTTTAGATCCCCCTTAATAATGAATCTTAAACCCCTCGAAGTTTCCTGTTAAGCAAGTCTTAGGCAAGGCAATCAGTGGTTTCTGTTTCATGTTGTAACTCTGCGCACCGAATTCTCTAGAATGGGCAAGCCGCCGCAGCACAGAGCTTCCAAGTACGAGCGAGTTGGCGGTGCGCGGCAACGCAATTGTCTCAAGTTAATGCCGAATCTAACGTCCAACGCTTGGCTAACAAAATGCTGTTGTCGACCCATGTAAAACTCAACAGAGATGGAATTGATCTTATTCGTAAACGCCTGACCAAAATCCCTCGTGTCCTTCGTCCGTTTCCCCCCAATTATTTGGGTGGTTTTCCGGTGGTTCTGCACGATGCATTGGAAATGAACTTTACCCCTGTTATTGTTGTGGTGCCAAAAAAGCAATATCAACAATATTTTTATTGATCATCTTATTCATTGTAATAACCAGGTTCTTCATATAAGATCTCCTTGAGTAAAGAGGTAATACAATATTCATTGATGATTCAAACTCCAATAAATTAACAATTGTCATTTTGTAAAAGTCATGGAAATGCAAAGTCGTCGGACTATAGTCGCGATAGACGATCGGATCGAAGGCACTTTAGAGAAGGAAAAAGAAACAACCGTACAGGTCCTGCACTAAGTTTCAATTTCCACTCATTTCTTTTCCAGCTGCCAACGAAGCTCTCAATGTCACAGCGTAAATCTCTCCACTAATTTGCTGGCTTTTAAAAGCTAGTAAAGTAGTTAAATCCTCCGGTGGGTGAGCCCCAAGAATAAAGTGATTTCTTCTCCCCCCATCTTTTCTCTTCCTCTTTCCTTTACTTTCTCGATCAAAGATCTGGTATTTGTGTTTATTTCTGGGATATATCTGCATCTCTAAATCCCTTTTCTGCACCCCTTCAACTGTCATTCCCTTGATTCCATTATCTGTTTGCTTTGCATATCTTTTTTCCCCGGGCAATCCAAATAATATCTGACCGGTCAATTCATCTCCCCTCTTCTCTGCGGCTAAGGGTCCTTCTGAACCCGTTTCACATTTCAATAACAACAATAATTGCATAAACTCAATCATCGAGGTTAAGAAAGTGGCTTTCTGCTCAATATATATATCTTCAATCCGATCTGCCAGATCGATATCACTTTTTCACAACTTTTTTTTCGCCATGACTATTCAAACCAATAGTGGCCCAACTTATGACGGTGCTCGTGATCCAGAGGAAATCACTCAATGGTACTGCTGCCAATGTGGTAAGTTCCATGGAGTACCGCCATCAATGTATGATTGCAGTCGATGCCGTCACATGATGTGCCCATACTGCACCAAGAAACGAGTCAAGGATGGCCAACGACATTGTCATTGAAATATTGATATATATTTCCCGGCATGAAGTGAATAAAGGTTCTACACTGGTTGTTCGTTTCCTTTCCTGCTGTCAAAGTATTTATTTTCAAATCTCGAATCTCATGTGCATTATTTGTTATTTCTGTTTCCATGTTTTTTTGCAATTGATGTTTGTTTAATGTATCTAGTCATGTTAGCGTTCTTAGATAGTTCGTTGTCCTGTTTGTTATTATATATTTTTATATATATATTTACACGATGCTCTTCACAATTTATTCACTTGGTGGCGCTGCTGCTGAATCATCTTCATTGACTTGTTGGAAAAGACCCTGCATAGCTCCGAACTGTTCCTTTTGAAGCGGGATCTCTGATAATTTCATATGCATGCCGTCGAAGCCTAGCGCCGTTTGGCCGATTTGAGCATTGCTTAGCCCGCTAACTTCTGGTAACTTGGGATACCGTTGAGAGAAATGGGTTAGAACTGTGTTTTTCGCTCTCATCAGCTGACTGATTGAAAGTGCTTCGCTAATTGTTGAATGTCGCTTGGATATTGCTTCTTCAGCTAATTCATCTTCATGTGTTGCTTCATGAATCAGTAAATCACTGTCAAGCCCAATATCCGTGGCAAAGAACTTGACTGGTCGTGTATCCCCAGAATACGACACTTTAAACTTGCCGGTCTTGCCTCCAATATCAAACTCCAAACTACCACAATACGAAAGATCACAATGCTCTGCTCGGCACACTTTAATATCCATCACTCTTGCTTCAGACTTGATGGCTTCCATATGTAATTTGGCAGGCTTGGGGCTATTTTTCCTATACCCAGGCCCAAGAATATGCGCCTCCAGATTCAAAAACCGAATCCGATTCATATGATCATGTTGCTCATCTATGTATGACCATTCCTGGAGAAACCGCCTATATCTATCTGGCGCCATCACAAACAATCTTCGATTCCCATCATCTTCATTGACTCTCATCCACTCCTGGATCACTGAAAGGCCTCCCAGGTGATGGTCGGCATGCAAATGACTAATGTACAATATATCCAGCTCTCTCAGGCGCTTTTCAAGCATCTTGGGCCCATACAGCCGCTTCATGGTTCCTAATGTGCCCTCGCCACAATCAAACATCACCGCCCGGACGGGCCGGTCTATGTCTTCAACAGGGATTCGAACAACTGTAGAAACAACATTACGATACTTGGAAGGCATGGAACTGCCAGTTCCAAGTGTTATAACTTCGGGTTCTTCTAATAGCGTTTCGGGCTCTTTCTCCCCCTCGTAATCAACACGACCCTTAAGCTCAGTACCGGTCGGGTCATGCTCTACAGTGGGTTCCAGCTTGACCACATCCAACATCCTAAGAGGCCGCAGAAGTTTGTTGTTTTCGGGAAATGGCTTTCTGGCTTGAGCCGTATAAAGCTGGCGGAAGTTAGACGGAAGTAGGTTTCGTAGCCTTTCATTTAGAGAGGAAGATGACTCCAGAGATATACTCTGCGGGTCATAAGCTGGATGAGAGATGTAATGCACACAGTTGGGGAACTTGGTGGTCATCCACTCGTAATATTGACCACTGAATGGGTCGATATCTTCGCCCAGAAAGTGATATGCAACCTTTGTATCAAACTCATTCTCAGGATCTACCTGCTCGAACTTTCGTTTTAGATTAACGATATCCTTGTCCCATGGTAGAGAGATTAAACCCGAGGCGTATTCATTTGTTGGACAATCCACGACCAGAACTCGCGGTGGAGTGACAGCTTTGGTCAGCACCTGCTCTGGTATTACAGTATCACCGGCTGGGGTCACAACAGTTTCCCCTCGTGCCAATTGGGCAAACATCTTGCCTTTTGGAACTCCAAGCTCAAGAGCCTTTTGAGGCAAAAAGGACCCTCTCCGTGGCAATAGCTGTACAATGTAAGAGGATGCACGTCCAAGAGTCCCATCTACAGAGAAGCCTTCTATCGCTACATTGTCATCTTGGAAAGTCCCAGAGCGAATATCAGTAGCAGATGCATCCAGAGGGTTATGATATATGAAATGTCTCCAGCTATCAAGCACTTCATCCAAAGCAGGAGTTCCATGAAGATTCATAGATTTACTACCTTGATCTTGTACTGTCAACAAGAATCCCGGCAATCCTCCTACAGAAGACCAACGTGAGACCCCACTAATAAAGATATCTTGTAACTTCATCATCTTTATACGATTCTGGTTGATGGATCTTTGAAACCCTTCTCCAATCCGTCCTAGAATATAACGCTTGCCTTCTC
Source organism: Diddensiella santjacobensis (assembly GCA_030574215.1). Taxonomy (NCBI): domain Eukaryota; kingdom Fungi; phylum Ascomycota; class Dipodascomycetes; order Dipodascales; family Trichomonascaceae; genus Diddensiella; species Diddensiella santjacobensis. The sequence goes on from JAJMEO010000010.1 coordinate 440,528, forward strand.
CTGCCTGAAGAAGCAAAGCAGGCTCCGAATTCTCACATGTAGGATGCGAAACTACCTGGATCATAGACTTCATCGACCCCACTTGTGCTCTACGTCTCTGTGCTTCGTCAAGATATGTCCGCACAACCGCACTATTCCACCCATGTAGGGGCCGTATAGACAATCCTATCTTCGTCCTTATCTTGGGCACTGGAGTTCGATGACTCAAACAGTTCAAATTTCAATCAGAATCGGTAATGGATTTCTGTTGGTTCCGGCCGCCGAATACTTTTTTTCAGGTTCGGGGAAAATTTCAATTTTTTTTTTATTTCAACTTCCTAACAAACTACTTTGAATGCCTTCTCGAAACTCCATCAATAAGCCCAAGTTGACAGCCAGAAGGTCGGCCAAGCCTGCTCCCAAGTTCATTAAGCTTCTTAGTGATACTCCTGGCCTCACCACTCAGTCGGCCGGAGCAGTCACCAAAAGCGTTGTATCAAAGAAGAGAGCCAAGAAAAATGCTCGAAATTCTAGATACAGACAGGAATATTTAAAGTCTTTGGATGATGAAATCATGGCAGATGAAGGAGAATCCAAGACCCAACAAAAAAAAAGAGCCCGTAAAGAGGCTCTTAGTTTGGTACTTCAAGATGATGAGGCTGCTGAACAAATGCAGTTCCAATCCACTGGTAGTGGAACCACTCTCGGTGGGCCTTCTGTGTGGTAATAAAAAAAAACTTTAATGGTTGATTAGAGCACGCAGGAACTCTGTACGCTTCTGTTTATCCTTGGAAGAGTCCTTTTTGACGGGAATCGCTATCAATAGAGGCTCGAAAATGTCCAGAACCTTCTTTTCATCAACTCCCTCCTTGACTGCTCGGGCTATGAAACCCGAAATATAAATGAGAACATTCACATTGACGCCCGAAATGCTTTCAAAAATGAGATTCACTCCTTCCGCGCCCTTGCGCACTATATAATAGTACTCGGCAGGGATAATTCCCCCGGTAATATACTGCATCAATATCAAAAACTGCTGTGCAACTGAGTAAGTGCCGACATTCGGCTGTAACTCGTTGGCGGTATCCAAAACCTGCGTATCGAAATCTTGACCGTTATCCAACCACTCCTGTATCTGACGTTGAACACTAGGATCGCCCGAATGATCAAACATCTCTGGTGTGATCCTGGTCCAAAGATAGTCCACACAATTCCAGATCTCCTTCGGCATGCTGGAGCTATTCTCCTCCATCGCCCCATGAACAGCACCCTTGGGCATACGACACAGTATGTCAAGAGAAGACCCCAGACATGTGGGAAGAGCATTCATCTCCACCGTAATAAATATATCCTGTATCTCCAAAACCTGGATAACCAGCACTTCCTTTATCTGCTGGTCCCCAACCCCCAGCTCGCCCACCACCCTAAGCTTCTGCTCGGCTCCCGCAGGCAGCTCTCCCTTGTTCGGAATTACCCGTAGCCGAGTGTTTTCTGGCGAGGTGGCCCGCCATCTCACCAATCCTCCACTGGCCTTAAGCGTAAACCACGCTTCTGCAGTGTCCAAAACATGGCCAGACACTATAGCTTCCAACGGCTCTACCTTAACCGATGGGCGAGAGGCATTCTCTTCTTGATCTCGTTCTTTTAATGACTGATCGATCAGATGCTTTCGTTTCTCGAAATCAATTAGCCCCAGAGACAGTTCAAGTAGTGCCGTGACCGGTTTGTGATCGGATATGACAAAGTCCGAGTCACTTTGATATTCGCAGTGACCAATTGTCGACGCTTCTCCACAATAAAGTATTCGATCTGTATAGGAAGGAAGGCGGGTATTGTCGAAATTCCCATCTGCATTATACTTGTAACTGGGTGGGAATTTAATCGTGCCTTCTTTAAAGGCTTTTAGGACCCGTTTTTCCTTCATGTCTTGTTGAAGAGTGTCGTGAAGCATGATGGTATCATAATCCTGTTTTTCGTTGAAATCATAGAGCAGATCACGGTCGATGTTGAGCCTATAGTTCAAGTCTCCCATAAAAATTGCTACTTTCTCGTTAAATGCCTTATTTCTGTTCTTGTTTTTGAGTTTGTCATGAATGCCTTCGGCTGTTGATATCGACAACTCCTGTGCATCGCTATCGAATATGACACTTTCAGCAATGCTTGCTGGTCCGTCGAGCTTGAATCTTTTGCAGATTTCAGTCAATTCCCATCTTCTTCGCTCCAAGTTGGTTTCACTGTGTGCCAAATGACAATTCACCAGTGTCAGCTCGGTTCCAACGTCTCCTTCGATGCTAACATCGGCACCAAGAGTCATTTGGATCATGATTGCACCTTTATTACCCCAGACCCCAAACAACCCAGTTCCAGTACTTGCGATCCGGATCTCAGAGATTTGTTTCTTGAGGGGTTCGGCCACAAACACCAGCATCATTATGCCCAATAGTTGGTTATGAGAAACGAAGGAATAGCCTTCTCCTAATGCTTCTAGTACGCATTTCTTTGTATTTTCCAGAGTAGAGGTATTTGCATACAAGTTGCGTGCTAACGGATCCGATTCTTGTAAGCTTACCACATACATATCATGCATGACTGGCGTTCCTAGTAGTTTTCCGATATTCTCCTGCACAATCGATTCCCCATGGACATTCCATGTGACAACCTTTATTTTAAGAGTCTTATCGAGGGTCAGATCAGACCGGTTCGTCTTCAGAACCTCGGTGATATTGGCGTTATTACTTGAAACGGTATTTGATCGACTTCTGATTCCAAGTGATGAAAGTCCCTCTTTCCATTGAGAAATGAACTCTGCCAGAACATTGATTTCATCATCTCCTGATACATCTCCAATACTGGTTTGTCTCAAAAAAAGTCGGATCGTGCTGTCATCTAACTGGTTGGTGGTCAACTCATCTCCGAATCGAAGCTTTTGAGGAACCGCCAATTCGGGCTTTTTGCGGTCTGCAAGCACATAATACGGCGGATCGGCGTCATTTTCCTTGAAATAACTTATAATATGCGTGTTCGTATCCAATTTCATGTGTTAAGGCCCAACCGTGGTGTTTTGGTGTAACTTAAGTTTGTACGCTTCACTCCGTCCCGTTTCCCCGTGCACACTGAAGTCAGGAAACGATGTCTGGTCTCTACAATGTGTTTGTGGCGGCGACATGTTTGAAGGTTCTGTTATTTGTGGCGTACTATTCGACTGATTTCGAGGTTCATCGAAATTGGCTTGCAATCACCCGTTCTTTACCTGTCAAGCAGTGGTATTTGGAAAATACCTCGCAATGGACCCTGGATTATCCGCCATTCTTTGCTTGGTTCGAGTGGTTTCTGGCTCAATTCGTGCCCAAATCCGTGCAAGACGACGGTGCGCTTGAAATCGCACTTCTCGGGGACTTTGGCTGGCCAACCATTGTTTTCCAGCGTTCCACAGTCATTCTATCTGAAATTGTTCTTTTCCTGGCTCTACAGTGGTATATCCGTTCCACCACTGCCAAAGGCAGGGAGAACTTACGTGCTCTAGCAATTGCCCAGTCAATAGTTCTTTCGCCAGGACTGCTGATCATTGATCATATTCATTTCCAATACAATGGCTTTATGTATGGGATTCTGGTGCTGTCTATGGTGGCCTCCTTCAATAAACAGTATCTGCTATCGGGGTGGCTGTTTGCAGTTCTATTGTGCTTCAAACACATTTATCTGTATCTTGCACCTGCTTATTTCGTGTTTCTGCTACGAGTATACATTCTTCAGGGCGGCCGGTACGGCATCAATTGGTTAAACACTGTCAAACTCGGATCTGTCGTGGTTGGAACGTTTCTCATTGCATTTGGACCCTTCATATACTATCAGCAGATGCCCCAAGTGCTGAGTCGCCTGTTTCCATTTTCCAGAGGCTTGACTCATGCCTACTGGGCTCCTAACGTGTGGGCAGTTTACTCCTTCATGGACCGTGTCCTGGCAGTGGCCTACAAAATTAATGTCTCAAGCGGTACCCGTGGAATAGTGGGTGATATTACATTCACAGTTCTGCCAGATATACAGCCGCGATTGACTTTCTTTTTGACGTTGTTCTACCAGATCCTGGCCCTGGTTCCGTTATTCATTTGGCCCACTGCAGAGAGGTTTGTTGCCGGCATCACGCTATGTGGCTACGCTAGCTACCTGTTTGGCTGGCATGTGCATGAGAAAGCCATCCTATTGGTGATATTTCCCTTTTCGTTTCTGGCCCTCAAAGATAAACGACTACTATCTGCATTCGTGCCGCTCGTGGTGGCAGGATATATCTCGTTGTTTCCACTCATCTTCACTTCGGGTGAACAGCTTCTTATGTACATGTACACCTTCGTGTGGTTTGTCATGTTCATCCTGTCATTCAACAACCTTGTCAAGGTGACAAACTCTCCACGGCGACGGATCTTCCTGTTAGACAGGCTGTCGCTGATCTACATGATTGGCTTCATTCCCCTCACCGTCGCAGTCACAATCATCGACCGGATGTTGCCCAAGTACCAATTCCTGCGCCTAATGGCCATCTCCGTATACTGCAGTCTGGGCATCATCGGATCTTGGGTCGGGTTCAGCTGGCTCTATTTCTTCGACGACGAACTCTGGACCGCGCCTGTGACGAAGTCGTAGATACCTTTCTCTTGTTATTGGCGAGCTCACGGCAGTCCGGACAATACCACTTGCCGGTCGGGGCTGCTTGGAGTCCCACGCACGCGAGATGGAACCACTCCTTCTCACAGGTTGGATTCTCGCAAGCAACCATCTCTCCGTACGAAACATCATTGCATAGACAGTACCTCGGTTCATCGTGGAATTTGTTTTGCAGTGCATGCGCGGATGTTGTTATTCTCTTCTTGTGGCCTCTGTGACGCGCCTTGGATTCTATCAAGGCATTCCCGTCTATGATACCTGTTGGCGGCCGTAGATTCTCGTATCCCAGGTCTTTGAGCTTGGTAATCTCTCCCGCCATCTGGTTATAAACATGCTCGACGGACTCACACACATAAGTAGCCTCGTGTAAAGTAGCAACACGAAGACTATGGATCTCTTCCAACAACCCAGTCACCACTGGACCCGCGCTCATCGCTTCATCCTTCAACTGCGCGTGCAAATCGTCATTCAGCCCCGCAGCACGAGAATCCAAAGACCTCAACAGCCTCATCGACCTGTTCACGTCCCGCTGAAGATCCTCCATCAACGTAATAGCACGGTACCCTGCAACGTCTCAAGCAAAACGCGCAAAATACGGTTATATTTGTTGTGTTTGTTCAGTCAGCGAGCGCGAACAGAAAATGGGAAATGAAAGCCGCTTGTTGGGCGGCGTGCTGGGAGAGTTAAAAAAGCATCACGTGATTTTACAGCCGCGCGCTTGACGGCTGTCCGCCGCAGACGGCTTGTTTACCCTCAACCACTGTTGGGAGCAGAGCCAATCAAAAGCTGGTAATTGCAAAAAGAACATTGAAAAATGTGTAGCTACCCAAATCCCTTTCCTTCACCCATTCGCTTTGTAGGTCGTTGTAAGGAAAGCACCTCCCCACGAGCGAATATACAGAGACGCCATGTTTAGGTCTTCGGTGAGTTTAGAGATGAGAGACGGGTCAATTGGGTGATTAGCTAACGATTTCAGGCCACCCGTTTGACAAAACATGCTGTAGCTGCGACCATGGCGACTGCCGGATTATCGGCATATTATGCCCATTTGTATCTTACACCTGCTCAGGCCATGACAGAGGCCGAGCATGGACTTCATGCGCCTTCTTATGATTGGCCCCATCGGGGCAATTTATCCACATTTGACCATCAGTCGATTCGTCGTGGGTATCAAGTTTACCGAGAGGTTTGTTCAACATGTCATTCGTTGAAATTCTTGACATGGCGTGCTATGGTGGGAGTCTCCCATACGGCCGATGAGGTGCGAGCATTTGCGGAGGAATTCGAATATGACGATGAACCGGATGATGAGGGAAATCCTAGAAAACGAACCGGTAAATTGGCAGATCATATGCCAGCACCATATGCCAATGAGCAGGCGGCTCGTGCTGCCAATCAAGGTGCTCTTCCACCGGATTTGACGCTTATAGTCAAGGCAAGACATGGTGGGGCCAATTATATATTCTCTCTATTGACAGGATATCCTGAAGAATCCCCCGCCGGATTCACAGTCCCAACAGGTTTGAATTATAACCCTTACTTCCCCGGTGGTGGCATTGCAATGGCCCGAGTGTTATTTGATGGACTGGTGGAATACGAAGACGGAACCCCTGCTACAAGCTCTCAAATGGCCAAGGATGTAACAACGTTCCTGAATTGGGCCGCAGAACCCGAACATGATGACCGAAAACGGGCTGGACTAAAGGCCGTTATCACCTTCACGGCTTTATGGGCATTGGCAGTCTGGCTCAAGCGATGGAAATGGGCCGGTATAAAAAGCAGAAAGATTGTCTACAGGCCTCCTAAGGACTATTAAATGTGTGTCCATTATCTGTTATATAATAACCTTGATTTAATCCAGCATAGAAAAAGAAGTTAAAAAAGACTATATTTCTTCGAACGGCTATTAGTCTCAATGGTTGCAAAGACGCGTAATTTCGAAGTAGCGAAAGATTCAAGCGATGTTTGGAATCATTGACCTCTATAAAAGAAATATACTTCCTTCCAAGTGTGTATGTAACATACAGAGATTCTTTACCGATCGTCATCTGTGCTGTGAATCACGAAATACTACTATAAAATCATTAAGGCTGAGTTCCAAGATATATATTTTACTGCTGTAATAGACGCTTTGTAACGAAACATATCAGGGATTATAAATCAGCCAAAGAACGGTTAAAAAAGGCGTCTGAATCGGTCTGATCCTGAGCCGGTCAAGCGCTGGTCTCGGAGTCAGTCATTGTTAAATTGACCATCTGGATCTAGTAGAATCGTCTGTCAAATACACGTCTATTCAAAATTCAAAGTTTATATTTTACTATCTGCTTGATTATAAACCCCTTGTAATCTTAAAGGTGGGACGACGATTGTTTGGTTCGGGATTGATACGAGGCGATTTCCCGGCGAGCCAATTGGTCGAGATGGACCTCATCGGGGCCATCGGCGATACGCAGAGTACGGTTATGGGCATATAGTCTTGCGACAGGGGTATCTTGTGAGACACCAGCAGCACCAAATGCTTGAATAGCACGGTCACAGACTCTCAAGCAGACGTTGGGGCATTCGATTTTAGCCTTGGAGATGTCAATCATGGCAGCTTTGGCACCTGAGGTGTCAATTTTGTGTGCGGCGGAGAGCACCAAAAGTCTGGCGTAGTCGATTTCGAGGCGCGAACGGGCTATCCACGTGGCAATGGTGCCATGATCCTTGAGAGGTTTGCCGAATGTCTTTCTGCCCGAAGTGACACGTTCGATCATTGCTTCCAGGGCCACCTCGGCGCAGCCGACGGTTCTCATGCAATGGTGAATCCTGCCGGGGCCAAGACGGCCTTGAATGATTTCGAACCCGCGTCCTTCTCCGAGGACGATATTCTTCACTGGCACTCGGCAATTCTTGAATTCGATTTCCATATGTCCATGGGGTGCGTCATCATAACCGAAGACGTGCATGGGACGAATGATGTTTACACCGGGAGTATTAGTAGGAACCAAAATGACCGATTGCTGGAGATGACGGTTTGAATGGCCTGGATTGCTTTTACCCATGACAAAGAGGATCTTGCAACGGGGATCACCTGCTCCGGATGCCCACCATTTAAGACCATTGAGCACGTATTCATCGCCTTCACGTTTGATGCTGAGTTCGATATTGGTAGCATCGGAGCTGGCAACCAATTTCTCCGTCATGCAGAATGCAGAGCGGATTTCGCCGTTAAGCAATGGAACAAGCCATTTCTTCTTCTGTTCCTCATTTCCATACTTGGCCAGAACCTCCATATTCCCTGTATCGGGGGCAGCACAATTCATGGCCTCGGATGCAATCAGACATCGGCCCATTTGTTCAGCCATCAACCCATATTCGAGATTGGTATAACCAGCACCTTCACGGTATTCGGAAGACAAAAATAAATTCCATAGACCACGGGCCTTGGCTTTGGACTTTAAGTCCTCAATAATAGACGGAACTCCGTCCCATCTGGAACTCTGAGTATCCAATGCCTTTTCATACTCTACATTGGCAGGAATACACTCCTCATCAATAAATTGTCTGATCTTGGCCAAAGTAGCAAATGCCCGAGTAGAAACCTTATCCTTAACCAAATCCGGAACGTTAGACATGGTTTCTGATTTGTGGACCGGTGGAAATGGTGGGGACAATCTCCACCTTTATAACTTTTCTGGGGTACACGAGCCGAAGGCGGACCAGGACCGAGGCTTTCCCATCTCCACCGGAACATCCGACTCAACATCCGATGTCGGCTATTTGGACTAAATCGATAAGTGGGGCTAATTCATTAAATATGTACTTTACGTTACGCCCAGGAGAGTCCTGGAATGGCATTTGACGCGGGAATCGTGTTTGGTTGAGGAATGGGTGGTGGTGCTTGCTGGGGAACCATTGCAGGTCCTCCTCCTCCTCCTCCGCCTCGCCAATGGCCTTGTTGATTTGTCTTTTCTTGTACCTCATAATAGCGATCTCGGAATGCGGTGGGGTCTCCTGGTCGAGGTCTACACCAGAACCGTATTGTTTTATCATTGGATCCAGTACATAGCAGGTGTCCGACTGGATGGTATTGCATGGACCAGATTGGCCAATCATGGGCGGTGGGAATTGTATGAACCGGCATCATGGTAGTAGAGTTGTCTGGTAGATGTGTATCAAGCATAAAGTGACATATAGCTCCATTGTGAGTGCCTGTAGTGATAAGATTGGAATGGATGGGATGCCATGCCAATGAAGACACATCCGAGTTATGTCCTCTTAGAATTGCGATATCTTTCATCTGTCGAAGATCAAAGATCCGAGCCGTTTGATCTCTACTGCCAGATGCAAGAAGAGTTTGGCCTCCAGTTTGCTGAAATAACGTTTTTGTAACAGTGTTTTTTGCTCCAATCAGCGTTCGAACACACTTGCCTCCTGCTCGAGGATCCCATAGCTTGATAAGATTGTCTTTCGACCCACTAGCCAATAACCCCAACTTGGGATGCCAATCACAACACTTGACGTCCCATCCATGTCCTGTTAATGTAGACTCCTCTGACCCATCATTGAAATTCCATATCTTCAACGTTCCATCATCAGACGCAGTGACAAATTTGGTGTCGTTGGGCGAAAACGCAATATCTCGTACTACCTCACGATGGGCTTTCAATATGTTTACATTGTTGAAATTGGGTTGCCAGAACTTGACAGTCCCATCCTGATCCCCTGAAAGTAACCATTCATCATTGTGCGAATACATTAGGGCCCGAATTGCCGTTTCATGCGCTTGCATGATGGTCTCAAAGTTGAATGTCATTCCATTCCATAACGTGAACTCACCACTAAGACTCCCCGATAGAAGCCGACGCCCCTCGGGTGTCCAGCGAACACATAGAACTGCATGTTTAATCTTATTTATACTGGTATGGACGAATTTTGTCGGTAGTGACGTGATGGGATCACTGGCATAAGCTCGCGGTGGTAATAAATCCACTATATAACCAGGTGCATTCCTCATCTTGCCATGACCCATGTATGACTTCATGGATCTCTCCAGAGCATATCTAGAAAATGAACTTCCATGATCTATGGCTCTCCGATGACTCTGAAGCTTCCGGTTGTTGTCGTCCTCCATTTATCAACCGTTTTTGTAGGTGGAAAGTTGGAAGGATTTCTTCCACCATCAAACATACACATTTTCACGACAACCAGCATTCATGTTTAAAAAGTCAGTTGTTAACACATCCCCGTTTAGATGAAGGAGAAAGGTGCTAACTTAATAGATTCTCGAAGGAGGAGATCCATTCAAGGTCAAATATCAAGTCGTCTCTGCAACGGACGCTGAAATCAAAGCTCGTACAGCAGTTCCCAGCCTTAGAGACAATAGTGGACGATCTTATCCCCAAGAAAAGTCAGCTAGAACAGGTCAAATGTGCGGACCGACTCTCATTATATGCAATCGGAAGTGAGATCATCTTTTCACAGCATTTCACCGATGATCTGGTGCCGTCATTACGTCTTGTTCACAAATACCCTCGCGACACATTCCCGGCGGTACAGGTGGATCGAGGAGCCATCAAGTTTGTGCTTGGAGGTGCAAATATCATGTGCCCCGGTCTAACATCCAAAGGTGCATCTCTACCAGATGCACCTGGTTACGAAGAAGGACAAGTTGTTGCCATATATGCCGAAGGAAAGGAATATGCCATGGCGGTTGGTGTTTTGACCATGTCTACAGAAGAAATCAAAAGTGTTAATAAAGGAATTGGTATTGATATAGTGCAATACCTGGGCGACGGTTTGGTATGTTTTTTGGTTCTCCAAGTCTGCATGTTGGGGTTGCTAATTGTTGTTAGTGGAATCTGAACGAGCTATCTTAATGAGATCGCCTGGTTGTAATTCATAATAAGATAAGGGACGGAATCTGTCCAACGGTTCGTTGTTCCAAGTTAGATTAATATCAAAAGGTGACAGTTGAAATGCTTTGGACACTTGCAGCCTGAATTTTTGAACCCCAATCGTCTGCAACACCTTGAATTCTCGAGTTGTGCCGTCATCTTCATTCAAAACTCTGACAATGAGCAGTTTATTTCTGATTGTTTCTCTCAATGGCTTTGTTACTGGTGCCGGCTCACCGTGCTTTCTGCATAATTCTGCCCATCTGGGCAGTTTTGTGTCGTACTCGATGGTTTTCTTGACCACAGAGGACATGAAGTACATCTCAGCATCTGCTCTTTCGCGTGCTTCGATCGTAGTCCCGTTAAGTTTCTCAATTGAACCAATCCTACCTGTAACATACGAGTCTGCGTCTTTAGTAGACTGATGAAAGGGATTCTCGCTGACCCGTAGCACTTTGATTCCCTGAAGCTTATCAATCTCAGTCCAAGAACCGAGTTTGTTCGATCCCAGGTCCAGGTTATTCAATGCCTTCAATATCTCAGAAGGTATGTCTATCTTTGTAATCATGTTATGAGACAGATTAAGCTCCTGCGCCCTTACTCGTGGAATTCCTACAAGGTTGTTCCAGCTCAGGTCAAGTACGTCCAGTTCCGGGAATATGTCACAATCAACCTCAATCAAGCGATTATCCGAAAGAGCGAGTGTCCGTACATTTGGAAACATTTTCAGTGTCTGAACAATCTCCTGTGGCGTAAGTAGCGTATTGGATAACGATAAATCGCGTACAGTCAGCAATTGTTTATGAGGTTCATTAGCCAGATCTGTGAAGTCGAATCTGTTGCCATTGAGTATTAATGACTCTAGAGTGTTGATTCCGTAGCAAATGTCATAGATGTGGTTCAACGTTGGAATGAGATTAAAGCTTAAATCAAGTCTTTTTAACGATCTGAGATTCAGATCAGCCAGACTGCCCCCATTGACTCGCATACGGGAAAGAGATACTGTATTCAACAAGTCTAATCGCGATTGCTTGCTTCGGATCTTGTCCATACCGACATTTTCAATGACTTTGGAACGAGCAATCTGAATTGGAGTTGACTCCTCGTCATGAGAGACATACTTGTCAATCAATGCAATTCGGCAGTTTTGTACAGCATCCCGACTGCGAGAACTTTTGATAAATGAACCAGCACCCTGCACTCGACATGTGAAATACTGAATCCCATCCAAAGTGCCCGAATGCTTTCCTCTAATAGGATCATCCCATTCAACTCCAAAACACTCCTCTTTCCAAGCAGGAATCATGCCCTTAAACCTCACTGTACATAGATCACCACGGTATGACAACCTTGATCCTATTGTTTCGCTCATTCATGTGGAATGACCATCCGGTTATGTCCGTTTCAATAATGAAAGTTAAGCGCGCGCTAAAGCGATTTTCTGCCGCCGCACTCTCGCGCGCGCGCGCTTCGGTGGGTCTGGGGTAGAATGCGCGCGCACTTGCACGCTTCATGCAAAAAGAGTTTTTAGTCGGCCCACATCGTCGAGTTTGTTTTGATAGAATATTTTTGGGTTCTCGGTTTGTAAACAGTTTCGACTTTTCAATCGTTTTTTACATTCGTTAGTAGTAGTTTTTGGGATTTTTTTCTGTGCAATGAAGCTTCTATTGTTGGTGTGGCTTATGGCCATTATCAGTAGTGTCATGGGTCTAATACCTATAACTGTCAAGGGATCACGATTCATTAGACCAGCACTTAACTCATCTGACCCTGGAACTGAGTTTATAATTGTGGGAATCGATTATCAACCTGGGGGTTCTTCATCTTTTGATCCATCTGGCAGTAGTGATGTATTGACTGACCAAGATGCATGTCTCAGGGATGCTTTCGTGTTACAACAACTTGGTGTTAATACAGTTCGAGTATATGCCATTAATCCTTGGTTGAACCATGATGCATGTATGAGCGTCTTCAATGCAGTTGGTATCTACGTATTGATTGACGTGAATAACCCATTCGAAGCTTTGTCACGAACAGACCCTGCGTCGTCGTACAATTCAGGATATTTGAATCAAATCTTTGGTGTCATTGACGCGTTTAAAGGATACCCCAACCTATTGGGATTCATTTCTGGTAATGAGGTCGTCAATGATGATGCATCGGCCCAGGTCGTGCCCCAATACGTGCGTGCCGTCCAAAGAGACATGAAACAATACATTGCCCTACATGCCAATCGAACCATCCCTGTAGGATACTCGGCTGCAGATGACGATGTGCTTCGACAGGCCATGTGGGATTATCTGCAGTGTGGTGACGATATCTCTAAAAGTGATTTCTACGGACTCAACTCGTACGATTGGTGCTCGGGCCGCGATAACTTCCAAACTAGTGGATACGGTACTATTGAGTCCACCTTCAATGGTAGCTCAATTCCAGTTTTTTTCTCCGAGTACGGCTGTAACGTGGATTCACCCCGTACCTTCACTGAAGTGGACCAGGGAATCTATGCCCAATTAGAGTTCGACATCTCCGGGGGATTGGTGTACGAATATTCGCAGGAAACATCCAACTATGGTTTGGTCAATATTACAGGTAATGGTGATATCTCGCTCCGCCAGGATTACGACAACTTGCAGAAAGCCTATAATAACATCACTCTCCCCAAAACATCGGAAAACGATATCGCCAATGTCACTGCTCCTTCGTGTTCTTCTAAGATTCTCACCGGACTTGACTCATCTTTCCAGACAAATTTCACGTTACCGGCCTGTCCTGACCCAAGCATACTCAAGAACGGCGGTGGTAACAAGAATCTCGGAAAGATCATTCCCCTTAACACCACTCAAACGTCATTTTCGATTTTCAATACTGCAGGCGACAAGCTGTCAAATACCAGTATCTCCGTCAATGGCGCAGACCAGGTCAACTCCCCGAGCGGAAGCGATATCAATTCGGCCCCTGCCAGCTCGGTCGGTGCTGCCAGTGCCTCTTCAACGTCAACTTCTTCGCACAAGAAAAACTCAGCTACCTCTGTGAGTGCAGGCGGGTTCCTTGGTGCGTTTTTCGCAGCCATTTTCATGCTCGTATAAGTGTTTTAGGGTTATTCTTTTTGTCGTTTGTAGTCTATATATATTTCCAGGTGGATTTCTTTCCTCTCCTCATGATCTCTTTAACTATCTATTCCTCAAATATACTGATTACGTTTCATGAAAGTTCGTTAAGTTTAGAAACTTTAGATTTCATTGATTTTAGCCTCGAAATGTCCGAGCTATATAACAGACATAAGGCTGATTCAAGCGTTCAAAGAGATTAAAAAAATAATAGCTCTGAAACACGAGCAGCAATCTGGAATGAAGTCCAGCTATTATAGAACTATTGTCTTATTTGAACGAGTTACGAACTATATAGACCACAAGTGAAGAATATTTGGTCAATATACTAACTGCTACCAACTGCAAATGTGTCTCACCACTCTCATTTTACAGCTGTATTCATCAGCTTAACTAGAAGAAATAAATAGCCAATAACAATATTCAGCTTCAGCAAAAGTTGAACGCACCAAAGTTGTAAGAACGAATGGGCGTTCAGTGAAGATGGATTTGGGAGTGAGCCAAACGAGCACGCACAAACCTGTAAACATGTCAAGTTCCTGGTCAGTGCGATGAACGGAATACAGCCGCCATATGCACCGACTTCTTCATATTCGATACGAACTTCACAGACGCCATTGAATGAAGAGATTAAGCTTTTCGACACGCCGAAGCAACGGGAGTTATATGAATCATTGGCGGAGTTATTCTCTATAATCGTGACTCTTGATAAGCTGGAGAAGGCTTATCTGCGTGATAGCGTAACGCATCAAGACTATACGCCGACTTGTCTACGGCTACTTGCCCAATATAATGCTATATTGAAAAATGAAGAGGTGGCCAAAGAGTTTGGTGACCTGGAAGCGTTTAAACTGAAGTATAATATCAACCATGCTCACGCAACGGCCCGTCTCAAAATCGGCGTTCCGGCAACCGTAGAACAAGCCGTCGAGCAACCGGCCCGTGCAGCCCAAGCTGGAGTGGTCCAACCAAGTGTGTCTGCCAAAGCAGTGGCAGAGGCCACCGGTAACTTCATCACGACCATGGACGGACTAAAGTTGAATTTTAAGGCCAAAGACCAGCTGCATCCGTTATTGAGTGAGCTCATGACCAGTCTGAATAAAGTCACCAGCAGTGATTTTGAAGGCCGGGGCAAGATCGTGCAGTGGCTGATTACACTTAATGGCATGCGAATAAACGAAGAGTTGACCGATGAACAAGCCCGGCAACTGCTGTTTGATCTCGACAACGCTTATAAAGTGTTTTATACCACACTAGAATAGCATAAATTGCATATCATCAGCATCATTTTTGTATATATATCATCTACGAGGTCCTCAAATCGACGGAAAGATAGTCGATCTCTTGCTGACGACGTATTCGTAGCTCCTCAATTGTTAGGTTGTTGAAGGAATTGCAGCTTTTGATAAGCGATTCCGTCACTATCTGTTGATTGATGAGGTTTTTCATAAAGGAGTAAACCCCCGATGCGCTGTTGATGCCCAGGAGCTGTGGTTCGTAGCACTTAAACAGCGCCAAGGCAACCCGGAATAAATATATTTCCCCTTCCACACAAAGAAGCACGTCCCATATCCGTACCAGCACCTCTATGGGTAATGTATCTGTGAAGCAAGATAGAAACCAGTCGAAAGTTATGGCCTCTATCTGTACTCCAATGTTTTCTAGATGATCCTTGAGCTTAGGAAACGACTGGCCAAAGTAGTAGTTAAACACCTGCTGATCAGCCCTTGACGTGAGCAACGGAGGGCTGAAGTATCCCTTTGGTAATATGTTCTCTACCAGACTCACCAGAGACCAAAACGCGTCTTCCTCGGTAGCATATGTCAACAGTAAAACTGCCGCCAGCAGGTTCATGCCTTGACAATAGCCCACTTCAGGGTTCCAGCGGCTGAAAGCAATCAAGACCCGCTTCAGCTTCGGCACACCGGGACCCGTCGCACCAAAGAACACATTGTAAGGCATAGTACGATATAGATCAAGCTCAATCTGACTCAGGGCCTCGGAGGATTCGTCACGATTCACTAGTGAATCGTAGGTGCCCGGTTCCTTTAGCAGCCAAGCTCCAGAACACTCGCCCCATATCTTTGGTCTGTATGCCACTGGCACCCCAGCATAGACGAGCTCTTTAAACTCTTTCAAAAGTTCCTTACTGCCAAGTCGTGAGCCCGACACACCCAGAAAGTGCCCGCTCTCTATCAACTCGGCTTTTGTTGAAGAAAGATTGAGGTTAATTTTATTGAGAAAATCGGCCCACTTCGTCATCTGGTTCTTTTGAAGCTCATCGTGCAGGTTGCTTAGTTGGGTGAGAATTGTCCTTACAGACGATCCATTATGGCCTTTAATAGTTGAAGGGATCTCCAACCCGGTGCTTTCCTTTGAGATCTGTGCAAGAGCTTGAGTTGGGTAACCGGTAAATACGCTTATTCCTCTTGGATCCGTCTCCACAGTTAACTTCACAGCGTGACTTAGTCCATCATCTTTAGAGTCTCGTAAGCTCAGATCAGAATTAATGCCATGCATGTCGTCCTTTTCTTCGGGAAAGCTTGTATCATGTAGAGAAGAGCTCTCGTCCCTTTTTGGTCGTGGTCGGGTTCGGTCATAAATGAATCCAAACCGGTCCGTAAGCACACCCGTCGGGGATTCGTAATGGCCATTTCTGGACTGCAGTGTTGGAGGTTGACTATCCTGTGGAACTATATTGTCCAGTTCCATTGGGCCGGGATCTTGATGAAACGAAGATGAAGAGGATACAATCGACTGAGCGACGTTATTTGTAACTGTTCGAGTGGTATCATTATTTAGTGAGACACTTCTGGACCGCTGGTCAAGACTATTGCTGGTAGCACTTGCAATTGATTTCAACTCGTCGTCGGCTCCTTCATCCGACCGTTCCTCACTTTCGGTGGAGTTCCCATTGCGAGACTCGCCAATGAGAAAGTTCAGCCAGCTTGCAACTGAGGGTCTTTTCTGAGATTCATTTAGGTCCCTGATATCATTGTGCAGCGAGCTTTGAATTGCCTCATCCATATGTTCATCCAACACGGCGTCGGGGTTCCGTATAGAAGTAGCAGCCATATTCATGAGTCTTTTTTCAACATCACTCAATGAAACACCGCATTGAACAAGCATTTTTTTCAATTCTCTTTCTCTATCTTCACTTTGTCTTCTTAAAAGACTGACTTCGGCCTCTCTCTCAGCTAGGTCAGTTGCCAATTGTCGTACCACGTTAACCTGGCCATATCTTTCAATAAACCGTCGTATAACGGTATCGGGGGACAAATGCAAGTTTCCAGGAATGGAAGAAAATGACAAATCATCAAACAATGACTTTCTTTCTTCAGGCTTGAACCGCCGTATTGGGCTTTCGGGCGGTGGTTGCTGGGGATTATTGTCATCCACCAGATGCGATATCGACATTGACCGGTTGGAAAACACAGAAGGACTTCTAACCGAAAACTTGGGCCTTGAGATCTCTTCCGTTATATCTCTGGTAGATGGAGAACGACGTATAAGTCTACTGAGTCGTGGGGTGAGTGCATCATCAACCGCAACGCCCGACTCTCGCACAGCAAGCGTCTTTTCCGTCGCGTCGGCATCTTCATCGTCTAATCGCGAAGATCTTAAAGGATGCTGGTGTTTAGGCAACACTGGGGACTCGGTTCCTGCAGAGTCCGTGGCCCGTTCACTAGCCATGCAATTCTCGTCACGGATTCTCTACTCTAAGCTGGGGTCGCGTCGATCTTTCAAAACGCTTAAAGCTTGATTAATTAAAGTGAAATTGAGGACGATCCTGACATATTACAGCATCTTCGGTTCGTGGCCGGTTACCTACTACATTTTTGAATCCCAACCACTGAGAAGGCCTTAATATCGATATAATCTTGAGATCAATAGCGGTTTGGCGGGGGTTGGATGTCGTTAAGGTATGGATCAAGGTATCTACATACCAGTTTGGTGATAAGAAACAATGGTCTTTATTATTTCTACGACTGTAAGTTTGTCTTTGTGGGGGTTCAAGAAATGCTTTTAATCTGATGTTTTGGGTAGTGACTCGCAAACAGCCGAAGCAAACTTTCGATCCCATACATGTAAATTTCGGAGATCAGCTTAGTACTGAGGAACGGATACGGGGTGTTTTTGGAGAAGTGGGGACTAGAGAATCAAGTCGATTGGAGGCGGAGAAAAAGGCTCGGATCATTGCCGGAGTGTCTGTACCTGAGAAACCCGAGGAACCCACAAACTGTTGTATGAGTGGCTGTATCAATTGTGTCTGGGAATTGTATAAGGATGAAATAGAAGATTGGAGGCATAGAAGACACAAGGCTAAAAGAGCTTTACTAACCACCCATCGCTCGGCACCATGGCCGGTCGATTTCGGTCCCGAACCGGCACGAGATGACAAACACCCTCAGATCAACAATGCATCACAAATGGTTGAATATCAAGATGATGAGTGGTCGGGTGTGGACAAGAGCATTCAGGTATTTGTAGAAACAGAAAAAAGGCTACGACAGAGGCGATTGGCTCGTCAAGCACAAGTGTCGAGATCCCAAATGGACAGTCAAGCATGAACTTAAATTATTCTCACTATATTTTGATTTATAGTATTAAATCATTGACATTAATCAACATCAACTCCCTCCGCTCTCAGCTCGATCTTTGCTTGTTCGATCTCCTAAGTTTTCATATTAACGGCTCTCCCTCTTTGGCAATCTTGGCCTAATATACATACCGCCACTAACTCTCTGTATTTCTCAGGTTTATCATTGAAGGTTAAGACATCGTAACCCAAAGTACCCAACGCGTATGAGCCAAACGTCACCAAACACCAAAACGGCAACACCGGTAAAATCTCATCCCGGAATATTCGTGGGGTCGGAATTAGACCAATAAATAGACTCCCGTAGATCGCAGTGGCAATCACCACCACAAGTAATGTTTGACTGGCCTTGGTCATATTGTGATGTTTTTTCTCGAAACAATCTATGTCGACGTGTAGCAAAATGGATGAGAAAGTGGGAACATCTCCGCGCTCTAAAAACCTATCGACATCACGTGCGTCAATAAGATCAAGCACTTTAAGGCTGATTTATTATTAAAAAAAATCGCCGTTTAATCAAGTATTCTCAATTATTCTCTAACTATCACGGCAAGAAAGTAGGGCAGATGACCAACTCTAAAACGGATCTTAGATATGCCTGTCGCAGAACGCCCCATGTAGTGCGGCTGCAGCCTCATCTCAGGCAGATGAGGGGCTAACTGTAAAATGCAGCTATTGACCATTTTATACAAATCACAATTCGGGGATAACAGTATTTAATCAGATTTTTACACACCCCTGCTCCTGATCAACTTTTCTGCAAGATATGTCAGGTCTAATTACCCACACTAAAACAATATTGGAGTGGGGCATTGCGATTGGTTCATGGAGAATACTTCGATATTGATGCCGATAGGAACGGAAAGGACTTGCATTCTAATACTCAGTATTAGAATGGGTTGTGTATAATAATACTAGAAGCATAGTCATAATGGCCCAACAACGATCGCTAGGGTTTATACGCGAACCAAACGTTGACGAAACATTTAAAGCAGGCTGCAACGAGCATTAGGATCTATGGTCACAAAGCCGTAGTGTTCTCTTACCAACGAGTTTCCCAAATTGACTTTATTGACTGTATATCTAACCTCGATGAGAGAGAACCCACCAGAAGTTGATTCCAAGCCCTATCCCATCTTGTTTCTTAAGATCTTTGACAATTGCAATTTCCTCTCGACTGACATCTCAAGCATTGTCGATTTTCTATGATTACATTGGAAATGTTATTCAAGGAGATCTACACTTATGGTAAGATGGGACGCTTATAAAAAGTATTTTCCAAGTGTAATTCAAGCAGGATATTTTTTGAACCTGTTTTGCTAGCATGACCGCCACAGTGTGATAATGAGATACATGTTTACTTTGATGATATCTCGCATCTGTACTGGCATGTTTCCGAGAAAATGGACTTAGTTGAGCTCCAAATACAATTATTTTATACTGGGTAATATAGACTGGTATTCAAGCTGTTCAAGCCATCTAAGCTCTGATAGAAGTGGCCGATCGATTTTTGCTTGTCGAATTCAGATGAAGATATGGTGATAATTTTAATCTCTTTCTTTAACTGGATGGAATAGTAATATCCTCATAATGCCTTCAAGTCAAAACCTTGTCTATATTTATTGCAAGTCATTCTTCCTGCAATTATAACCCTATGCTACAAAGGATGCTGAAACAAATGACATGAGTACTTGACGTTCTCGACTATTTAATCATGACCTGGACTCATGTTCTGATCACTTCTATATTAGATTTATTTCAAACAGAGGTTTTGCTTGGCCTTCAATGATCTGGTCTCTATGTGTCATCTCTGATAGAATTTTCTAAAGCATGGGCCAAGAAAGAAGGCTTCATATCTATTTTGTGATTAAGAGAATATACACTTTATTTTAACTTCTTAAACGGTATTGAAGGAGTAGCATATATTCTCTATTACAACCTTCAAGTAGAAGTGGGATAACCTTTAGAACTCATATATTTTATCATTATCACACCTGTGAAGTCCAGTTTCTTTATCGGGGAATCTTGAGTTTTAATTGCGGTCCGATATATAATGAGAATAATAACATCTTCATTCTTTTCCGTATTCGGGAAACAAACTTGTGGCGAACCGCATGGATATGGCCGTCGTATTAGCTCAGCTCTATCACGCCTTTAGCCGTTTCTGGACTAATCTCTTTGTTCATTTCCTTTGCTTTAACGTACTTCTAAATAATTATTATCTGCAGATTCAAGGTTGCTTGCATAAAATGCTGCTTTCAGCCGGTGGCGGTCCCGTTGGCAGTACCGTTTGAGGTTTCTATAGCGCATTATCCCCCGTTTTCGGATCCAACATTACGGTTCACGTATCTTATGGCCATTGTTTCCCGTGACTTTTGTATCAATAAACTGGTATTCATTGAATATAAAAAAGTACTCGAGTCTAGTAGAATAATCCAATTATTGGTGACAAAACCGCTTCTATACACTGGGACAGTGATGATCGGCGGGCGGAAGTATGCAGATCAACTTTCTGTTTCAGGCACGCATAATAAATTAATAGCCCGCACAAGGGGGGTTTGGGACAGGACGACGAGTCAATGGCCTCGTATAGTCTTCTGTGATACAGCATCTATATAATGAGGGCTATCGCCACTCTTGATCATGACAAACCCACATTCGGAAAGTTTGATATGAGCGATACTAACGAGGTTTTGTTTGCTGAATTCATCAGCCCAGAGGTGGATCGGTTGCCCGAGCCTTATGACCAGGTTTTTGCGGTTGGGCATCGACCTTTGCTTGATCGATTCAAATGGGGCTTATCGCAATTGGTTCCTGAAGTTCGGTACAGAAATAATATAGCAAGGAATACGAGGTTATCCGATTCTGGCACAAAGCAAACAATTAACATGAGGAGTTTCCGTTTGATTTGTCTTTCAAACGCCAGTTCACGAATGTGGCCATTGGAAGAATTTCGAGCCGAGATTGGTGATCCTGCAGATGTCATCATTCTTCGCTGCATTGACTCTGGTGTACTGGATCAAAGAGTTGCGAAGACCTTTTTGATGAAGGTTGGGGTATCTTTACACGGCCTACGGGCACCTGAAGTTGCGTTATCGCGTAATGAAATTGACCTTGCTACAGCATCTAAGATTGCGTATTATAATACTATCATGGACATAGCAGAACTCTGTGTACGGTCAGCCTTAGATCGGAGACTGATTTGTGATCTCCAGCAGCCTTCCAACAGTGGAAGAGGACAAGTTAAACCTGACGTAAGCTTCTTCCTAGAGCAGGTCACGCCAGTGCCTTGGTGGGACACCCCGCTCTTCTATCCAATTGAGCAGAAATGCACTCTATTGTATGTGGTAGACAAGATCAATGAAGTCATTGGAGACACTGCAACATCAGTGCGAACGAAAAAAACTGCCAACCGTGCTTTTCAACAATGCGCGCGATACGCTATTGAGGGTGGATGCAGGTATTTTGCTATAGAAGACTATTGGAAAACATCATTCTTCAGGATTGAAGCGCCCTTACTCGAAAATGGCGAGTTACCTGTGTCGTGCTTTATAACTGATCCGACATCCCGTGCTATGAGTGGGTTGGCCTGCCATCTTGGAGTCGTTTTGAAAGTGTTTCTCAGCACCGACGAAGAGCAGGAGGCCGACAGAATATTAATGAGGAGGGTACTTGAGTCAGCATTGCGATCCCCAGAGATGATCGTTTCTGATACAGCCAGTGACGATGATAGGTCACCTCCCCATCTAGAGCGTATTCGCGAATTAGAGGGTACAGATGATTCTTACATGAGCGAGCTTCAGTTTGGGGAATATCTATGGTCACAATGCTGTCGCGTAGACACTGATAAATTTCTCGTGTCGACCTTGTACCGCGCGGGGACCGGTGATCCGGTCCAAATTGATTCCAAGCGGCATCCCACATTGGTGCTCAAAGTATTCGATACCGACTACTTCCCTCCAGATGAATTTGGGGAAGAGTGCTCCACCAAGATGGGTTTGGAAATGTTTCTCAAAGAGGTAGATGCATATGATAAGATGAAATCTCTGCAAGGCGTTTGTGTACCTCGGGTATTTGAAACTGGATACTTTTTCAGCA